>JBBCBC010000031.1:9602175-10078048 GCA_037126765.1 Stenogyne calaminthoides | reverse complement strand
TGATAAAGTTGTGGGGTAGGAAGAGTTGTTTATTAGTATTTTATATGATAAAGTGATAAAGTGATGAGTAATTGGGGGTAGAAAATATTGTTTATTAATATTTTATGTGATAAAGTGATAAAGTAATAAAGTGTGTAAGTAACTTTACCATTATGATTGGGACGAAAATATGGGATATTTTATCATTATGATTGGGACGGAGGGAGTAATTGAAATTGAATGGTCAACGAGTCAAACCTGTAATTCGCCCACAGGCTCGACACTCTGTCCAAGAAACCCTTGGGGAATTCTTGCTTCTCATCCCCTGATACCAAATCAGGTCTCACAACACACAGAAACGGCCTGTTTGTTTCTTCAATCCCTATCGCCAGTTGTTGAAACTGAGCGTTGCTAAGTACTGTCGTGCTGCCAAACGCGACGTAAATAACCGAGCTAGTTTGTTGTTGGTCGAGCCATTCCAGGCACTCGGAGTCCTGTTCCAAGAAATGTCCTCCGGAATTGGACAGAAGGGGCCCGATGGGGACGAACTGAGATGGAAGATGGGTGTATGCACCCTCCTCGAGATCAAAGGTGGAGGTGCACAACACCCAATCTGCAGATTTTAGAAGGGCGATGTCATGTGACAAGATTTTGAAAATGATTTTCTGAATGGTTGGGCTGTCACGATGCCAGATGAACTGTGACGGCATCATGCTAGGCATTCCTTCTGCAAACTTAACCGCCTTTTTTTGTAATGGAATTCCTGCGTGCAAGATTAAATTAGTTGCATATATAAGATCATTCGCCCTTCTTTTTTTTCTTGAAGAATAGAAGATCAGTGTAGCTAGTTGAATTTTCTTCTTTTTCTAATCTAATTTTTTGAGTTAATATCATAAATTGTTCAGTAACATATGTTATGCCAAATTTTAGTCATGTGTTTTTCTTGGTTTTTCAATTTTGGTCTTTTTTTTCTCTTATTTTTTGTCCTTCAAATTTTAGTCTAATATATTTTGGGGGTGCGACTCTAAGGTACAAAGTCTCTCCCCAAGTGACTCTAAAATACAAAGTAACTTTATTACGACTCTAAGGTACAAAAATATGGTTAAAATGTCTAAGTTGTCATTTTGTCCGTTTATGCACTTCTAACATGTTTTCTGCACTTCTGACGCATTTTGGAGTGTAGTTTTTTTAATTTTCTGCAATTCTAGGCCAATTTTGGAGTGTTGTGTTTTTAATTTTTTTTCGAACTTTCGTCTTTTTTATTCTACTTTTTATTAGTTGCAATTTTTTATATAATTTAATTTAAATTTCAGATTTTATAAATTTGTATTTCAAATCTGCACTTTCTCAAAATAATATGTACTTTTTCAAAATGTGTACTTGATTAAAAAAAAAAAATAAAATTATGAATACATACAAAAATGAGATAAGAGGTATTTTTGGTATAAATTGTATCTTAGAGTCACTTTAAAAATACTTTTTACCATATAGTCTTTTTGTTATAAACTTTGTAGTGGAGAGTCATTAATTCATATATTTTTACTTTTTTCTATTTTGAGCCTTTGGACTAAAATTGACATCTAAATAATTAAAATTGAAAAAATAAAAAAATGGCGGATCAAAATCGAACATTGGCGGATATTAACTCAGTAACTGTTCATGGGTCATATAAGAAAAGAAAATGACTGCTATGGTGTAGTAAAGTTAATTTTTTTTTAAAAAATATTATGACTTTTAAAAAGTATAATATTCTCCGTCCCAAAACGATTTGCACACTTTTTTTTATTGAATTTACATATCATATATAAGGAAAACTCTTCATTAAACCACACCCCCACAATATTCACACAAAATGCCATTATTTTGTGATCTACTCATACACTCGCTCAATCAAACTATTTTATTCTTTTTATACATAAAAGTTTATAAAATTATCCTTCAACACTTCACTCATTATAATATTTTCTTAATATTTGTACTATAAAGGTGGCGCAAAATTTTCTGGGATGGAAATAGTTGGACTAAAAGGTGGAGTGAGACCGATTACGGGCCCAAAAATCATTTTAACTCTGAGTAGTAAGACCGAAAAATGGTAACTTTAAAAAATATATCAAAAATTGAGATGCAAAAATCATACCCTCATGGTCAACAATCCCATCTTGAATGAGATTTGGAATGTTGAAAATCAATGGAAACATTGCTGCCGGAATAACGGAAAAGAGCGCCGATTGTATCCCCAATCTCTTTGCAACTTCCTGAATCTCACAAAGGTGATTGTCACCAATCAAACATGTAACTTTCTCTTCCTCTTCCCGATTAATCTTTTCGACCAACTCCTCGATTTTTTTAGGCACGACTTGCCACATCGTCTCTATGAACTTCTCGGGGACGACGCGCTCCTCCGGTTCCAACCCGTCTGGAACCGAGAGGAAGCGAATCGGACCACCCAACGAGGGCTTGGCCACGATTTCATGCACAAATTCGACGTTGACGAATGTGACTTTGATACCACGTGTGGCTAACATGTTTGCAACCTCTAGTAGAGGGAGTACATGGCCTTGTGCCGAATATGGCACCATCATTACATGACCTTTTCCCATGGCTACTTACCCTATAGTAACAATTTCACAATGACTCTGTGAATTTTTCTAATTTGCATCAAGTTAATTTGTGAGCTTGAAATTGTGTTTATATATGCACTAATTAAGGTTGTGGTTATAATTAAAGGGTTGATATATAAAAATAACGTGTGTCGTGTGTAACTTTAATTGAATTACTTTAATAAGGTGTAAAGTAAAGAATTTTGTCGTAGACATGATTGCAGTGGGTTGAATTTGTCACTCTCTAAAAAAAGTAAAGACCATGTTAAATATTCAATTCCTTTCAAAATAAAATATCTATGTTGGAGCATATTACTCCATTTAAGTGGACAGATATTATTGGATTCGAGTAATATTGATCTTCAACAGGTTAGATACTGTCTGCAACGTATACGACAGTCAATAGGAAATTAAATTGTTACAATCTCTAAAATCTTGAAATAATTTTGAATGTGACAGGATCAACTGTCAGTTTTCATATATTGCAGCGTGTACCATCAATAGCGGATGTGAGTCACTTTGTGTATAAAAATAAAATTAATTGAGATACATTTGTATTAGACCGTCTCATGCAAGTTTTAATATTTTGGGAGGAAATAGTGTAATTTGTAATAGGTTGTACCCCGCCTTATATGAGTTTTTCTTAAATTAATTAGGGTGGTGGGTAGGGGTGAAAACGGATCGGATATTTCCCGACCGATTCAGAGCCGTATCCGGTCGGGGTATCGAATTCGGTATAAAAACTAGTTTCCGGGCGGATAATGATAGATGACTTAGGATTCGGAATACATAATATCCGACCGTATTCAAGTTTTCCCATATTTTATCGGATATTATCCTGATAATAAATCCGGATATCCGGGTTTTTTAATATATTTTATTTTATATTTTATATTAATATATATATATATAATAATATAATATTAGTACTTAATACTTATGTAATTTTATTAAGAAAATAGTCGGAAACTAAATAATTCAGCTGTTGGGGAATAAGTTGCACGGATCTATTCGAGATGAATATTTAAATACAAATTTAATTCTAACAATTATTATTAGCATGATTTAATCCTATATTAATTCAAATAATAATTCAACAACAAATCATGCATATAAACAGTTCACGTAAATCATACGCATGCGGAATTACTACGAGTTTACGTAAACGTACCTCTTGGAATGGCAATGGTCTTGTATGTGAAAACACACCAAAAGTCATTCCCAAGTATTCCCTAGCCTTGCTCGACAATCCGGTGGAAGGATGCTCGCGAACAATTAACGAAAGGAAAAAATAAACTTTGTTGCACCACTTTTGTGGATTTACTAATTTTTCCATCACATGAAATTGCACTTGGGAATGAAAGAATCATCCCCTATTTATAGAGGAGTGGTGGTCGAATTTTTAGGGGAAAAAACAATGTGGGAAAATCTTTTCTTGATCTCCAATAAATCTTGAATATATCTCCTATATTCTTTTTCCCATAATTATAATATTCCACAAAATCCCACCTCCTCTTTGTTATGGAATATTTTCGAAAAATAGGGGCAAGAATCCAAGATTTGGATCTTCTTGAATTTATGAGATATTCTTGTATTTCAAGAAATACATATCTTTCATAATATCTTTTCAAGAAAATCAAGAAAATCTTTCTTTCCATTTTTTTCTCAAAATTTTCGAAATATGCTATATGGATAACCAAGTAGGAGATTTCTTGAATTTAATGAGATAATCTTGTATTCCAAGAATACATATCTTCATTCCATAACAAAATTCAAAGAAAATCTTTCTCCCCTTTTTATCCATAATTTTTGAAAAATTGGAAAAATATGCAACAAGATTTATTTTATTTTTAAACACCTTTTTCAGTTATTGGACTTTATGTTGGGCTACTTAGGGGGCCTTTAGGAGAATTAAGATTGAACCTTCCAATGGATCTTGAATTATCAATATTGAGCCACAATATTATTCAAGCTCATAAACATTAATTAATTTCACTACATAATTAATATTGCACTATTCATCTTAACCCATATTACAGTTAATATGGCTCCCGGTTATTATTTCCCGTGTTTAAGATTATTTAGCTCATTAATTAATTCAAGCCACTGAAATAGATTTCCATTAATTAATAGCTTTTGTCCTTGGTTAAGGAACGATTCAACATTATTATCCATACCGAAAACTAGTTTCACTTGCAAGATTTGGTACGATAAAGCTTATGAACCTCCCAAGCGGGTAAATCGAACAAGCGTAATTGCACATGATTCTCCGTATTAAATATTAGCAATCACATGTGACCAATAATATTGTCCAAGATAAAAAGTATTGAATCTCGTTGATTCTCTACCCATGATAAGTCAAAGCAATAGTTACCAACCACACGTGATCCTATTTATGGAACGAAGATTAAGAAATAACGAACAACTGAGATCTAATTCTTCCTTGTTCAATTCTGAAAAATTTGTCCCCCTGTAGGTCCTATTCAGTGCATCAGTCATGCACTAGTGTAATCTCTTGGTCAAGACAAGTCAATCCGAGCCTTACACTTCAACCTTTCACGATGGATTGTTCATTTCCATCTAGGTCGTGAATGGTGTACTTTTAGTTACAAGGGATTGTTAATTTAATCTTTTGTGATCTGGTATCACTAAATTAACTACAATGTAACACATACGATTTATTGAACAGTTTTGCAGTAAATATATGTAACATTCGATGATATTTAAAGCATCAGTGATAAACAATTTATTTCAGTAAATAAGTCCGAAATTCAGTTTTGATTATACAAAGTAAAAAAAAGCATACTTTCCAAAGTATAATCCCAACAATCTCCCACTTATACTCAAAGTCTGCTTTTAAGTATACTACAACATTTCTCGTGTAGTTCCTAATACGTGACATCTAATGTCACCTACACGAACCTAATAATTTCTCCCACATATACTCAAAGCAGATTGGCAACGATCTTGACACCCGTTCCTTTCACATGTCTCTCGAATGTATTCTGAGGCAGACCCTTTGTGAATGGATCAACTAGGTTGTCATTCAACGCGATTTTTGCCACCTCTATATCTCATCTCTTAACGATTTCTCATATAAGATGTCTTTCCTTCAGTGTGCTTGTTTGACTCGTGGACTCTTGGTTCCCTTTGAATTTGCAACCGCCCCTAGCAAATATTGCTAGACAAATTCGGAACTCCATCCAAGTCCACTAAGAAGGTCTAGAGCCAAACTGGTTTCTTCACTACTTCACAAACAGCTACTTACCCGGCTTCCATGGTTGAGTCAGTGATGCATTTCTGCTTCACACTCGTCCATTTGATGGCTACACTTCCCAAATTAAAGCACACTAACTGAGGCAGATAGTTTCTGGAATCTATGTCTGATTGGAAATCCTAGTCCGTGTAGCCGATGAGGATTTAGAATATCTGACTGATAAATTTACATTCTATCCCGAGTTCTTTTCAGATACTTCAGAATGTTTTTAACTGCCGTCCAATGTTCTTTCCCCGGGTTACTTTGATATCTTGCCACCATGCCAACGACAAAAGCGGATATCCGGGTCTCGTCTGTGAAGATTGCATACATAAGGCTTCCGATAAATGCGAAGCATATGGAATGCCTCTCATGTCATCTATCTCATTTTGCGTCTTAGGGCACATTTTCTTGGATAGATGGATTCCATGTCTGAAAGGTACAAAGCCTTTCTTGGAATCCTGCATGCTGAATCGTTTCAAGACAGTGTCTATGTATGAAGCTTGCAGACAAGCCTATCATCTTTTTCTTGCGATCTCGGTGATCTTGATCCCAAGGATGTGTCTGAAGCTTCCCTAAGTCCTTCATATCAAACTGTTTTTTGAAAGCCATGCCCTTACGCCCGATAACACTTTTTACATCGTTCCCGATGATCGAAATGTCGCTCGATAGTACTAAGAATACCAATGCAGTTTCCGAACACGCTTTTTGTACACACAACTTTCGAACTCATTTTGATCAAACCCATAAGACTTTATAACATGATCAAAACATTGGTTCCAAGCTCTGGATGCTGTTTGAGTCCGTAAATGGACTTCATGAGCTTACAAACTTGGTGTTCTTGGCCTTTTTCAATGAAGCCTTGGGGTTGTTGCATATAGATCTCTTCATCAAGACTTCCGTTAAGGAAAGCTGTCTTGACATCCATTTGCCAGATTTCAAAGTCAAGATGCGCAGCAATCGATAAGAGAATTCGGATGGACTTGAGCATGGCTACGGGCAAAAAAGTTTCCTCATAATCGATCCCTTCTTTCTGAGTATTACCTTTCGCCACGAGTCTTGCCTTGAAGGTTTCCCCCTTCCCGTCCGGTCCTCTTTTTCTCTTATACACCCACTTGCAACGAATGGGTTTGACCCCATTAAGTGGTTCGACTAGCTCCCACACTCTGTTATGATTCATAGAACCCATTTCGGCTTTCATTGTTGTTTGCCAAGAATCTGCATCCTTGTCTTGGATTGCCTCGTCATATGTCCATGGGTCTGATTCGTCTTGTCCGGGAATCAAGTCCGACGACTCTCCTATTCCCATGAATCTCTCGGGCTGTTTCACAACCCTCCCACTACGACGAGGTTCCGGTTGTGTTAGTGTGTCGTTTGGTATGTCATCTTGTACAGTTGGCACTCATGTTAGCCCTCTTAGCTCATTTAAGGTAATATCACTTCTGGATCTTCTTTCGTTCATATAGTCTTCTTCCAAAAATCTAAAGTGGGTGCTTATTACCACCTTTTGATCTTCGGGACCATAGAACATACACCCTTTTGTTCCCTCGGGGTATCCCACGAACAACCTTAATTCTGATCGAGGATCCAATTTACCGGCTTCCTTGTCCAACACATAGGCCGGACACCCCCAAATCTTCATGTGTCTCAAACTGGGCTTGCGTCCGGTCCACAATTCTTTGAAAGTTTTGGTAACTGATTTGGATGGCACCAAGTTCAGAATGTAGGTTGTTGTTTCCAAGGTATGACCCCAGAACGACTTGGGAAGATCCGCATAACTCATCATAGATCTAACCATTTCCAAAAGAGTTATGTTTTTTCGCTCTGCAACCCCGTTTTGTTGAGGGGTTCCGGGTGCAGTTAGCTGGGATGCAACTCCCTTCATCAGATAAGTAGTTCAAAAACTCATCGCTGAGGTTTTCGCCTCCACGATCGGATCGTAGAGACTTGATACGTTTTTCCCTATGTGACCACATGTGACCAATAATATTGCCCAAGATAAAAAGTATTGAATCTCGTTGATTCTCTACCCATGATAAGTCAAAGCAATAGTTACCAACCACACGTGATCCTATTTAAGGAACGAAGATTAAGAAATAACGAACCACTGAGGTCTAATTCTTCCTTGTTCAATTCTGAAAAAAATTTCCCCCTGTAGGTCTTATTCAGTGCATCAGTCATGCACTAGTGTAATCTCTTGGTCAAGACAAGTCAATCCGAGTCTTACACTTCAACCTTTCACGATGGATTGTTCATTTCCATCTAGGTCGTGAATGGAGTACTTTTAGTTACAGGGGATTGTTAATTTAATGTTCTGTGATCTGGTATCACTAAATTAACTACAATGTAACACGTACGATTTATTTAACAGTTATGCAGTAAATATATGTAACATTCGATGATATTTAAAGCATTAGTGATAAAAAATTTATTTCAGTAAATAAGTCAGAAATTCAGTTTTGATTATACAAAGTAAAAGCATACTTTCCAGTATAATCCCAACATCAGCCGCACTTCTTCTCATCTCTTCTTCTTCGCCGTTCGTCCCTTCTTCTTCTCCTCTCTACTTGAAAGTTCAGTATAATATTATATATGACTTCTTAGGCGTTATGTTGTGCTGAAGTGTGGTGATGGTTACAAAGAATATAGCTTTTAGTTTTATATTATTAGCAGTAGATATAATTTTTATAATTTGCATTATAACTTTTATGAAATATTATATAGGTAGTTTTTTTTATGTGTTTCAATCACATTTTGATGATTTTCGTTTGAAATGTATTATCCGATTATAGTTATTCGAATCCTGCCTGGATTCGTCCGATATCAGTCCCGCATCCATATACCGAATATTTCGATATCCTAATCCAATTTTTTCGTATCCGACTCCGAATTCGAGAAAAAAATATGATTTAGGATACGGTATAAGCACTATTCATTCGTATCCGTATCCGATCTGTTTTCACCCCTAGTGGTGGGGCAAGATTATGCGATCACATACTATTGTTAATTTTATCAAATGGCACAAAAATTCTTTTTATGTTCACGTGATTCGCGCTTACTAGCTCAAATCACCTTTAAATTTGTACTACCTCCGTCCCGTTCTTTAGGGTTTTCTGACTGTTCATAAGGATTTATGGGAATAGTGATTAGAAAGAGTTGTTTATTAATATTTTATGTGATAAAGTGATAAAGTGATGGGTAGTTGGGGGTAGAAAGAATTGTTTATTAGTATTTTATGTGATAAAATGATAAAGTGATGTGATAAAGTGATAAAGTGTATTTCCATTTTAGGAAAAAAAACCTTAAAGATTGAGACAAAAAAAATGGAAAGAAAACTTTAAAGATTGAGACGGAGGGAGTATTAATTAGGCGGCCACTGTCGGTGGGAATTACTACACAATTTTTTTATTTTTATTTTTTGAAAGATAAACCCACACGTAAAATTGATTTCCCACAAATTAGATTTTTTGATATATAAAAAATGTTTTATTTGAGTTATAAATTTGTAGGGCTTCTAGGAGTTCAGTTTTAAAATTATATGACGTGACAATTATTAAAATTTAGTATCACGTTTTATGACTCGATTGAATTATGTTGATTTTAAATTATTAAAATAATATTCACATTAAAATATTATGTTTTGAATTAAAATAATTTACAGTAACTCTATAATCGGATTCATAAAGATATATGTATTTACAGTATTTTTTAAAAGCTAAGAAACAGGAGGGACACTTACATGAAACGATCTCACAGTAAGACGGAACATATATAAATTGAGGATTGACGCTTTAACAATTTAAAAAAGACAAATGTAATTTGTACTAAATTGTACCACATTTCATGTATGAAACCGTCTCATATAAATTTTTATCAAGAAAAAGTTGTCAGCATTAATAGAAAGAAGGGGCCATAGCACATTAAGAGGAATGAGAATGCTACATAACATCTACAGTGTTATGGCTAAATTTTGTAATTATTTAGATATATCGTGTATATATATTGTATTTTTAAAATTATATAACTTATTGTATTGAAATATATATGGAACTTATTTTTACACTGAACTTGTTATTTACACTGAAAGATTGAAAAATAATTACACGGTTCAATATAAATAAATTGCATCTTTAAGTTTAACAAGTTGCATGATTCTAAAATGTAATCATAAAAATAGTTGTATGGTTCAGTGTAAATAAGTTCCATCTTTTAGTAAAATAAGTTGTATAATTCTTCTAACTTGCAATATGAATGCACAGTGCACCTGAATACACATGAAACACACTCTAATATTATTCATCACCTAATTTATTATTCTTAATTAATTTTTCTCAACAATTCCCCTATTAGATGCAATTAATATTTTGATTTTTAACCATCTCTCCTAAAATTAAAATTATTTAATGTTTTTATAACTTAATTAATTTTCTTAAATTACCCACTAAAATTTAGAAACATTATAGTGTAGCCTCTATATTTCAATCTAACTTGAGTAGGGGTGACATACCGTACCGTATCAGTCATACCGTATACCTTATCGTAATTTACGGTTTGTGAAAATTCATACCGTACCGTACCAAAAATTACGGTATAATTTTGGTATGCTAAAATCACATATCGTATCATACCGAAATTTCGGTATATCTTACCGTATCAAAATTTTTGGTACATACCGAATTAACGGTATACCGTTTCATACCGAATTAATGGTATACCGTTCATACCTTGATTATTTATTTAAAAAACTAATATTTTATGAATAATAATCTCTTAACAACATAAATCTCCCTTAAATACTGGTTTTTAACTATGGGAACACTCAAAAAAATTCTATGAATTCCAATTTCCAGCTTGAATCAAGAAACCCACAGAGAGCATTCAAAATAAAAGGATAAATTTCCAATGTACGGTGAGTTGGTATGCTGTGAAACTTGTTCACCGTGAAACTGGTTTTTTTTTTTTTTTTACAAACATACTCTTTATTAATATAAGTCACACCCTTAAGTTATCACTACGACACTCTTTGCTATAATATAAGTCACCCCCTTCACTTTTATGAGTAATACTCTTTATAGTAAATTGTCACACCCTTTACAGTAAAAAATCACACTCTTTATTAATATAAGTCACACTCCTTAACTAGTTTCACCGTGAAACTTGTCCACACTATACTTTTCCATGTATGGTATATATCCACTGTATTAATTAAATTAAAAAAATAAAATATATTATATATTTTTCTAAATATGGTACGATATATATTCAATGTATCGGTTCGGTATACCGGTTTACCGAAAAATATTTCGATATACCGGTATATATTCGGTATACCGGTATACCATGACTTTTGAAAATCTATACCATTATCGTACCGAAAATTTCGGTACGGTACCATACCGTACCGAAAATTCTGGTAAATTTGGTATATTTTCGGTACGGCAAGCCGGTATACCGATATTTTCGATAAATTTTCCACCCCTAAACTTGAGCACCAAAAATAGTAAATAGTGTTCCTTTTAAATAATTAAATTAGTGACGTTTTTATATATTATACTCTTATAATTCTATTTATAATTTAATGCATTATTTCAAATCACTACAAAAAAGACGCGTTTTAGAAACTGAATTTTTGAGACGGAAACTTTTCCGTCGCAAATTGAGACGGATTTGGGACGTATTTGAGACGGAAGCAGTCAAACGGTCAAAGTTGACCGAATTTTAGACAGAATTCAAAACCGTCTCAAATTGAGACGGATTTAAGACGAAATTTAACCGTTGAGAAAACGTCATCGTTTTGGACATCAATTTGGGACGAAAAAATCGTCCCTAATTATGCGGGTCGAATTTGAGACGGTTTGTGACTCGGAAAAATATGCTCGATTTTGACCGCTTTATTTGAGACAGTTTTTCAGTCTAAAATTTTCAAAATGGAATTTGAGACGTTTTTTCCATCTCAAATTTTCAAAATGGGATTTGAGACGGTTTTCCGTCTCAAATTTACAACAATAATTACAAGTGTATAAAGGTTATTAAATAAATTGTATCATATTTAATTTTTTTTATTAAATAAATATTTAATTTTTTTATTAAATAAATTTAGTTTTAACTATAATTAGATTTTAAATAATATAACATAACTAAAGTAGAAATTAATATAAAAATAAATTATTAGCATCTGTAGTATATAAAGGTTATATAAATAAAGAAAAATTAAATTTAAATTGGAGGAGAATTTGAAATTTTGAGGTAAGATAATTAGAAATACAAATTTTAAAAAAAAATATAATATAAGTTAATTAGAATTTATAAATAATAAAAAATAATTATAATTATAAAAGGTGTGGAATTAATGGACATATATATAGAAATTGATACAATATTTTTTAAAAAAAAATTATTTAATTTGTGTACATATACAATTAAAGTTGTAAATAAAACCAATGAAATTAAGTGTCCGAGTGGTTGAGCGTCCGCCCTGTCGCCCAACCAACCCGGTTCGATCCCTATTGGGGGCAAATTTTGCGAATTTAATTTGCAGGCCTAAGAAGACTTATATACCATTTTATTATTTTGGTAATAGGGGTTCGGGTCATCAAGTGGTTAAATCGCTTTGCTTTCGAGCCCACTAGCGGCGCGAGTTCAACCACCAGAGCTATTTTTATAAAAACAAAATTACGAATTTGAGATGGTTTTTCCGTCTCAAATATCGGTAGATTATTTTTTTTTAGATATTAATTTTGAGACGGAATAGATACGGTTTTTTAATTAAAGTCTTAAATTTCAACCATCAAATTTGGGACGGAAATTTGAAAATCGGTTTTGAACCATCCCAAATTTGAAAATCGGAAATTTGAAAAATTTGAAAATCGTCCCTAAATTTGAGACGTCTGATTTAGGGACGAAAAAAAAACGTCTCAAATAGGGTTTTGAGACGGTTTTTCCGTCCCTAAAACAGTCTCTAAAATGAATTTTTTTGTAGTGAATACCAATTCCCAACTCACCATATTTTTATATTATTATAAATATAATTAATATTAGTATTACCTATATTATTTAAATTATAATCAAATGGGACATCAATATATAAATGATAGTTTAACTGTATATAAAGTAGATATTTTATGAACATGAGTTCACAGTGAGCTTTATCACTGTTATATTTACTATCACAGTTTAAAAAATTAAATGTTGTAAACAAAGATAATGCATCGTGATGAAAAAAACAAACAAAAATAATGCATATATATAACAATAATAATGTTTATGCTTAACAATGATAGTGTATATGTACGCATAATAGATAGCTGAAAAAATAGAGTTTTCCTTCGGATAGTGAATATACATATAACAATGATAGTTAAAAAAAACAATGATAGTTAAAAAAATAGACTTTCAAAAACCCATACTAACTAACTAATGGTAAACACACACTTACACTTGATATATCCTTCAACAACCACAACCGGCCGACACACATATATATATAAACACAAACTCAGGCTCTCAAACTGCAGTACCGTACGCTAATTAATCAACAAACCAAAAAGGCTCACCCTTATGGTCCGGGGTCTAATTTCCGCTGAAAGTAACTCCATTCATATTTTATTATTCACTCGATGGACATTCTCTTAATGATGAAATAAGATAATTAAGCTCACGAGTGAGGAGATATGAACGAATTAATTATATATCTCTCTATAAATTCAAATTTGAATTTACAAAAAACGAAGGAGCAATCAGGGTTAATTTTTTCAAAGATTCCCACTCAATTAATAGTGAATTCGCATAAACAGCGAGAACTACTCGCCTCGTGCGAATGAGAAAAATTATCCGAATGAGAAATACCCTCTTTATGTGAATTCGCTTTTAATTGAGTGAGAATCTTTGATTGTTTCTCCGAATGAGAAAAATTATCCCTAGTTGCGTCCTCGTTTTTCGTAAATAGAAGTCAGACATTTATAGAAATGTATGTAATTAGTTCTTTTATATTATTTTCCTAAAACTCTCTTCACTCATGGGCTAATTAAATTCTGTTAGTTCATTATTGTAAGGATATTTATCGAGTGGACAATATAAAATAAGTAGAGTTATTTTCAACGGAAAACGGACCCAGAACGTAAGGGTGAGTCTTTTTGGCTTCTGATACCATATAGCAATACGAGGGAAAGTTGATCTATCCACAAGTGTATAAAATTATAAGGGATGAATTTATAAATAGCCTAACATAAAAATAAAAGTTTTTTTTTGTCACAAAATCTATAATCATTCTTTTTTAGCCAAGAGAATATATTTTTTTCCAACTTTATCCCTTTTTATGCTTTCATTATTTAAGTTTGTACCACCATATATACATCCCGTACCAATATTATTTCAGCCCGTACCACCCTTCAATTAACTTCGTACCACTATTACTTCAATCTGTAAATATTGTTTCAGTCCGTACCACCATTCTATTAATTCCGTACCGCTATCAATCTGGTACCACACTTATTTTAACCCCGTACCACCTTTATTTTAACACCGTACCACCATCATTTCAACTCGCACCATAATTTAATTCAACTCGTACCATCAATTTTAAATTTGTACCTCAATTATTAATTTCGTACTACAATATATTAACCACGTACCACCATTTAATAAAGCCCGTACTAACATTTTTTAAATTTTTTTGTTGACTTCATTAAGAGTATAATCGCCCAAAAAATTATTCTCTTAGCTAAAAAAGAATAAAATAAAAAAATTTGATAAAAAAGAACTTTTTAAATGAGAAGGGGCTAAAAATAAGGGTTTTCTCAAATTATAAATACACATATAACAAGACCAAGAGATAAAAAGGAATTCGATGTGGCGTACAAATATAAATCTCTAATACCACTAAAATTGTTACTTGAAGATTAATTCTGAATATTAAAATTCAAAGTTAAGAACGAGACAAGGGTTGAATTCCTGATTAAAGAGCTTCAATTTTTTGCTCTCATTAATATATATTTTTAGAACCATTTTAACACGAGGCAACACGATGTACCTCGTAATTATAATGCTCATGTGCAAATAAGAAAAACACACGAGGAAAAATTGCGTATAATCATGTTTCTTGATCGAGCACCTGAAATTGAAAAGAAAAATTAGTTAAAACGGCCAAGAGCAAAAGGTGTCCCATACATACGTGTTGTTGTAAATATATACATTATTATGGACATTACTTGTTATATATTGATATTATTATTGTGCTAAATGTAAAATGGACTTAGGGTTTTCAGGGCTACAACCACTTACTAGTATATATAGATGTCTCATTTGTACGCCGGGAATAGAGATTACAAAGAAGAATGAGAAATTCTCCTGGATTGATCGCCCCCAGATGTAGTCCTTCGCGACGAACTGAGTTAACAAATTTGTGTTCTTGCATTCTTCTTTATTATTATTCTCATATTTTAGAATATGTGTTAATGAATTGAGACGAGGTTAATTTACCCGTATGTTGAGTAAGGTCTCAATCTCTTCAATTTGGCATTTTTGAGGTAATTAATTACTACTTTTTCGGTTAGTGTATGATCTCTCTTGGAACTACGATATTGATAGTTACAATCCATTAATATCGCAACAATTGAGACATATATTAAGCTTCAGGATGAATTTGCAAAGAATTTGGACTGGAACAATGTGTAGTATTAATTCCTCGTTATATCAATTGAAATATTTAATAATCTTAAATTAATAAATTTGGTCTTGTGATCAAATAAATACGTATGACAAACAATAATATCGATCCGGGACAAATTCAAAAAGGATCTCGTGCGTATGAATCCATTAAGTCGTAATCCAAATTAGAATAGGGTGTATAGGTATATATTTCAACTATAATATAATTCTATTTCATACTATATTATAGATAGCGTGTCGTCACAACATGACATTCAATAGCACAATATTAAGTTCATAAATAAAAACGCGGGATCTATTAAAGTGATAAAAGGAAACACGAAACAAGATAAATCCTAATTACCATGGTGCATACATGGCTCTTGTACCGTACAACTTCTATTTTTGTATCCAAGTGATAAAGTTGTTGAGATTTTTGTTAGAAGTCCCTCCTTCTCTTACACAATTCTTTATCTTATCCTTAAACTGCATAGCCCTCTCCTTAAACCCCGTATCTCCAAGAATTAAATTGATCTTTCGCTTAAATTCTTCCGACGTTATGTTTCCACTGTGAACATCATGTTCGAACCCCATCCCGATTTTCCAAATATCGCATATGTAGAGAAGTATGACCAACATAGAATCGGAACCCCATTGCTTGCACTTTCTATCGTCGAGTTCCAACCACAATGACTTACAAAACAAGCAATTGAAGGGTGGCTCAAAACCTTTTGTTGAGGTGCCCAACCTACAATGCAACACTAAATTATACACAGTCTTTATATTGATTTTAAAAGTTTTAAATATCGTGATAATTTTAAAATAAACCCAAATAGTCCATATCTACATGTAAAATTAACCATAATTTGTTTAAAAGCAACGGAAAAATAGAACATTCATTTGATAAAACTCTTCTAGAGCACCGCTACCTATGCCGTGAAGTTATAAATTCGAATAACAATTTGCTCGATAAAAAAAATATATATATATTTATTTTTAAATATGTTTACCTGGAGACAAAATTTGAAACTGAATTATTGAATTATTTGAAAAAAATGAATAGTCAACGGGTCAAACCTGTAATTTGCCCACGGCTCGACACTCTGTCCAAGAAACCTTTGGGGAATTCTTGCTTCTCATCCCCTGATACAAAATCAGGTCTCACAACCCACAGAAACGGCCTGTTTGTTTCTTCAATCCCTATCGCCAGTTTTTGAAACTGAGCGTTGCTAAGGACTGTCGTGCTGCCAAACGCGACGTAAATAACCGAGCTAGTTTGTTGTTGGTCGAGCCATTCCAGGCACTCAGAGTCCTGTTCCAAGAAATGTCCTCCGGAATTGGACAGAAGGGGCCCGATGGGGACGAACTGAGATGGAAGATGGGTGTATGCACCCTCCTCGAGATCAAAGGTGGAGGTGCACAACACCCAATCTGCAGATTTTAGAAGGGCGATGTCATGTGACAAGATTTTGAAAATGATTTTCTGAATGGTTGGGCTGTCACGATGCCAGATGAAGTGTGACGGCATCATGCTAGGCATTCCTTCTGCAAACTTAACCGCCTTTTTTTGTAATGGAATTCCTGCGTGCAAGATTAAATTAGTTGCATATATAAGATCATTCGCCCTTCTTTTTTTTCTTGAAGAATAGAAGATCAGTGTAGCTAGTTGAATTTTCTTCTTTTTCTAATCTAATTTTTTGAGTTAATATCATAAATTGTTCAGTAACATATGTTATGCCAAATTTTAGTCATGTGTTTTTCTTGGTTTTTCAATTTTGGTCTTTTTTTTCTCTTATTTTTTGTCCTTCAAATTTTAGTCTAATATATTTTGGGGGTGCGACTCTAAGGTACAAAATCACTCCCCAAGTGACTCTAAAATACAAAATAACTTTATTACGACTCTAAGGTACAAAAATATGGTTAAAATGTCTAAGTTGTCATTCTGTCCGTTTATGCACTTCTAACATGTTTTCTGTACTTCTGAAGCATTTTAGAGTGTAGTTTTTTTAATTTTCTGCAATTCTAGGCCAATTTTGGAGTGTTGTTTTTTTAATTTTTTTTCGAACTTTCGTCTTTTTTATTCTACTTTTTATTAGTTGCAATTTTTTCTATAATTTAATTTAAATTTCAGATTTTATAAATTTGTATTTCAAATCTGCACTTTCTCAAAATAATATGTACTTTTTCAAAATGTGTACTTGGTTAAAAAAAAAAAAAAATTATGAATACATACAAAAATGAGATAAGGGGTATTTTTGGTATAAATTGTATCTTAGAGTCACTTTAAAAATATTTTGTACCATATAGTCTTTTTGTTATAAACTTTGTAGTGGAGAGTCATTAATTCATATATTTTTACTTTTTTCTATTTTGAGCCTTTGGACTAAAATTGACATCTAAATAATTAAAATTGAAAAAATAAAAAAATGGCGGATCAAAATCGAACATTGGCGGATATTAACTCAGTAACTGTTCATGGGTCATATAAGAAAAGAAAATGACTGCTATGGTGTAGTAAAGTTAATTTTTTTTTTTTAAATATTATGACTTTTAAAAAGTATAATATTCTCCGTCCCAAAACGATCTGCACACTTTTTTTTATTGAATTTACATATCATATATAAGAAAACTCTTCATTAAACCACACACCCACAATATTCACACAAAATGTCATTATTTTGTGATCTACTCATACACTCGCTCAATCAAACTATTTTATTCTTTTTATACATAAAAGTTTACAAAATTATCCTTCAATACTTCACTCATTATAATATTTTCTTAATATTTGTACTATAAAGGTGGCGCAAAATTTTCTGGGATGGAAATAGTTGGACTAAAAGGTGGAGTGAGACCGATTACGGGCCCAAAAATCATTTTAACTCTGAGTAGTAAGACCGAAAAATGGTAACTTTAAAAAATATATCAAAAATTGAGATGCAAAAATCATACCCTCATGGTCAACAATCCCATCTTGAATGAGATTTGGAATGTTGAAAATCAATGGAAACATTGCTGCCGGAATAACGGAAAAGAGCGCCGATTGTATCCCCAATCTCTTTGCAACTTCCTGAATCTCACAAAGGTGATTGTCACCAATCAAACATGTAACTTTCTCTTCCTCTTCCCGATTAATCTTTTCGACCAACTCCTCGATTTTTTTTAGCACGACTTGCCACATCGTCTCTATGAACTTCTCGGGGATTTATCCTTTGCCTCCTCGGTTCCAACCCGCTCTGGAACAGAGAGGAAGCGAATCGGACCACCTGTGAGGGCTTGGCCACGATTTCATGCACAAATTCGACGTTGACGAATGTGACTTTGATACCACGTGTGGCTAACATGTTTGCAACCTCTAGTAGAGGGAGTACATGGCCTTGTGCCGGATATGGCACCATCATTACATGACCTTTTCCCATGGCTACTTACCCTATAGTAACAATTTCACAATGACTCTGTGAATTTTTCTAATTTGCATCAAGTTAATTTGTGAGCTTGAAATTGTGTTTATATATGCACTAATTAAGGTTGTGGTTAAAATTAAAGGGTTGATATATAAAAATAACGTGTGTCGTGTGTAACTTTAATTGAATTACTTTAATAAGGTGTAAAGTAAAGAATTTTGTCGTAGACATGATTGCAGTGGGTTGAATTTTGGAGCATATTACTCCATTTAAGTGGACAGATATTATTGGATTAGAGTAATATTGATCTTCAACAGGTTAGATACTGTCTGCAACGTATACGACAGTCAATAGGAAATTAAATTGTTACAATCTCTAAAATCTTGAAATAATTTTGAATGTGACAGGATCAACTGTCAGTTTTCATATATTGCAGCGTGTACCATCAATAGCGGATGTGAGTCACTTTGTGTATAAAAAATAAAATTAATTGAGATACATTTGTATTAGACCGTCTCATGCAAATTTTAATATTTTGGGAGGAAATAGTATAATTTGTAATAGGTTGTACCCCGCCTCATATGAGTTTTTCTTAAATTAATTAGGGTGGTGGGTAGGGGTGAAAACGGATCGGATATTTCCCGACCGATTCAGAGCCGTATCCGGTCGGGGTATCGAATTCGGTATAAAAACTAGTTTTCGGGCGGATAAGGATAGATGACTTCGGATTCGGAATACATAATATCCGACCGTATTCAAGTTTTCCCATATTTTATCGGATATTATCCTGATAATAAATTCGGATATCCGGGTTTTTTAATATATTTTATTTTATATTTTATATTAATATATATATATATATAATAATATAATATTAGTACTTAATACTTATGTAATTTTATTAAGAAAATAGTCGGAAACTAAATAATTCAGCTGTTGGGGAATAAGTTGCACGGATCTATTCGAGATGAATATTTAAATACAAATTTAATTCTAACAATTATTACTAGCATGATTTAATCCTATATTAATTCAAATAATAATTCAACAACAAATCATGCATATAAACAGTTCACGTAAATCCTACGCATGCGGAATTACTACGAGTTTACGTAAACGTACCTCTTGGAATGACAATGGTCTTGTATGTGAAAACACACCAAAAGTCCTTCCCAAGTATTCCCTAGTCCTTGCTCGACAATCCGGTGGAAGGATGCTCGCGAACAATTAACGAAAGGAAAAAATAAACTTTGTTGCACCACTTTTGTGGATTTACTAATTTTTCCATCACATGGAATTGCACTTGGGAATGAAAGAATCATCCCCTATTTATAGAGGAGTGGTGGTCGAATTTTTAGGGGAAAAAACAATGTGGGAAAATCTTTTCTTGATCTCCAAGAAATCTTGAATATATCTCCTATATTCTTTTTCCCATAATTATAATATTCCACAAAATCCCACCTCCTCTATGTTATGGAATATTTTCGAAAAATAGGGGCAAGAATCCAAGATTTGGATCTTCTTGAATTTATGGGATATTCATGTATTTCAAGAAATACATATCTTTCATAATATCTTTTCAAGAAAATCAAGAAAATCTTTTTTTCCCTTTTTTTCTCAAAATTTTCGAAATATGCTATATGGATAACCAAGTGGGAGATTTCTTGAATTTAATGAGATAATCTTGTATTCCAAGAATACATATCTTCATTCCATAACAAAATTCAAAGAAAATCTTTCTCCCCATTTAATCCATAATTTTCGAAAAATTGGAAAAATATGCAACAAGATTTATTTTATTTTTAAACATCTTTTTTAGTTATTGGACTTTATGTTGGGCTACTTAGGGGGGCTTTAGGAGAATTATGATTGGATCTTCCAATGGATCTTGAATTATCAATATTGAGCCACAATATTATTAAATCTCATAAATATTAATTAATCTCACTACATAATTAATATTGCACTATTCATCTTAACCCATATTACAGTCAATATGGCTCCCGAAAATTATTCCCCGTGTTTAAGATTATCTAGCTCATTAATTAATTCAAGCCACTGAAATAGATTTTCATTAATTAATATCTTTTGTCCTTGGTTAAGGAACAGTTCAACATTATTATCCATACCGGAAACTAGTTCCACTTGAAAGATTTGGTATGATAAAGCTTATGAACCTCCCAAGGGGGCAAATCGAACAAGCGTACTTGCACAAGATTCTCCGTATTAAATCTTAGCACCCACATGTGACCAATAATATTGCCCAAGATAAAAAACATTGAATCTCGTTGATTCTCTACCCATGATAAGTCAAAGCAATAGTTACCAACCACACGTGATCCTATTTAAGGAACGAAGATTAAGAAATAACGAACCACTGAGGTCTAATTCTTCCTTGTTCAATTCTGAAGAATTTGTCCCCCTGTAGGTCTTATTCAGTGCATCAGTCATGCACTAGTGTAATCTCTTGGTCAAGACTAGTCAATCCGAGCCTTACACTTCAACCTTTCACGATGGATTGTTCATTTCCATCTAGGTCGTGAATTGAGTACTTTTAGTTACAAGGGATTGTTAATTTAATCTTCTGTGATCTGATATCACTAAATTAACTACAATGTAACACGTACGATTTATTGAACAGTTATGCAGTAAATATATGTAACATTCGATGATATTTAAAGCATTAGTGATAAACAATTTATTTCAATAAATAAGTCCGAAATTCAGTTTTGATTATACAAAGTAAAAGCATACTTTCCAGTATAATCCTAACAATCTCTCACTTATACTCAAAGTCTGCTTTTAAGTATACTACAACATGTCTCGTGTAGTTCCTAATACGTGACATCTAATGTCACCTACACGACCCTATTAATTTCTCCCACATATACTCAAAGCAGATTGGCAACGATCTTGACGCCCATTCCTTTCACATGTCTCTCGAATGTATTCTGAGGCAGACCCTTTGTGAATGGATCAACTAGGTTGTCATTCGACGCGATTTTTGTCACCTCTATATCTCATCTCTTAACGGTTTCTCGTATAAGATGTCTTTTCTTCAGTGTGCTTGTTTGACTCGTGGACTCTTGGTTCCCTTGAATTTGCAACTGCCCCTAGCAAATATTGCTAGACAAATTCGGAACTCCATCCAAGTCCACTAAGAAGGTCTAGAGCCAAACTGGTTTCTTCACTACTTCACAAGCAGCTACTTACCCGGATTCCATGGTTGAGTCAGTGATGCATTTCTGCTTCACACTCGTCCATTTGATGGCTACACTTCCCAAATTAAAGCACACTAACTGAGGCAGATAATTTCTGGAATCTATGTCTGATTGGAAATCCTAGTCCGTGTAGCCGATGGGGATTTAGACTATCTGACTGATAAATTTACATTCTATCCCGAGTTCTTTTCAGATACTTCAGAATGTTTTTAACTGTCGTCCAATATTCTTTCCCCGGGTTACTTTGATATCTTACCACCATGCCAACGACAAAGCAGATATCCGGTCTCGTACACAGCATTGCATACATAAGGCTTCCGATAGCCGAAGCATATGGAATGCCTCTCATGTCATCTATCTCATTTTGCGTCTTAGGGCACATTTTCTTGGATAGATGGATTCCATGTCTGAAAGGTACGAAGCCTTTCTTGGAATCCTGCATGCTGAATCGTTTCAAGACAGTGTTTATGTATGAAGCTTGCGACAAGCCTATCATCTTTTTCTTGCGATCTCGAGTGATCTTGATCCCAAGGATGTGTGCGGCTTCCCCTAAGTCCTTCATATCAAACTGTTTTGAAAGCCATGCCCTTACGTCTGATAACACTTTTACATCGTTCCCGATGATCAGAATGTCGTCTACGTATAGTACTAAGAATACCAATGCAGTTCCGACACGCTTTTTATACAAACAACTTTCGAACTCATTTTGATCAAACCCATAAGACTTTATAACATGATCAAAACATTGGTTCCAAGCTCTGGATGCCTGTTTGAGTCCGTAAATGGACTTCATTAGCTTACAAACTAGGTGTTCTTGGCCTTTTTCAATGAAGCCTTGGGGTTGTTGCATATAGATCTCTTCATCAAGACTTCAGTTAAGGAAAGCTGTCTTGACATCCATTTGCCAAATTTCAAAGTCGAGATGCGCAGCAATCGATAAGAGAATTCAGATGGACTTGAGTATGGCTACGGGCAAAAAAGTTTCCTCATAATCGATCCCTTCTTTCTGAGTATAACCTTTCGCCACGAGTCTTGCCTTGAAGGTTTCCCCCTTCCCGTCCGGTCCTCTTTTTCTCTTATACACCCACTTGCAACGAATGGGTTTGACCCCATTAAGTGGTTTGACTAGCTCACACACTCTGTTATGATTCATAGAAACCATTTCGGCTTTCATTGATGTTTGTCAAGAATCTGCATCCTTGTCTTGGATTGCCTCGTCTTATGTCCATGGGTCTGATTCGTCTTGTCCGGGAATCAAGTCAGAGGACTCTCCTATTCCCATGAATCTCTCGGGCTGTTTCACAACCCTCCCACTACGACGAGGTTCCGGTTGTGTAAGTGTGTCATTTGGTATGTCATCTTGTACAGTTGGCACTGAGGTTAGCCCTCTTAGCTCATTTAAGGTAATCTCACTTCTGGATCTTCTTTCATTCATATAGTCTTCTTCCAAAAAATTTAAAGTGGGTGCTTATTACCACCTTTTGATCTTGGGACCATAGAACATACACCCTTTTTGTTCCTCTGGGTATCCCCCATAACAACCTTAATTCTCGATCGAGGATCCAATTTACGGCTTCCTTGTCCAACCGTGGGCGGACACCCCCAAATCTTCATGTGTCTCTAAACCGGGCTTCATACCGTCCACAATTCTTTGAGAGTTTTGGGAACCCGATTTGGATGGCACCAAGTTCGAATGTAGGTTGTTGTTTCCAAGGCATGACCCTGGAAACGACTTGGGAAGATCCGCATAACTCATCATAGATCTAACCATTTCCAAAAGAGTTATGTTTCTTCGCTCTGCAACCCCGCTTTTGTTGAGGGGTTCCGGTGTAGTTAGGCGGATGCAATCCTTCATCGATAAGTAGTTCAAAAACTCATCGCCGAGGTTTTCGCCTCCACGATCGGATCGTAGAGACTTGATCGGTTTTTCCCTATGATTCTCTGCTTGAGCCTTAAATTCTTTGAATTTCTCAAAGGTCTCAGATTTATGCTTCATAAGGAAAATATAACCGTACCTTGAGCAGTCATCAATAAAAGTGACAAAATACTCATAACCTCCTCTTGCTTTGGTTGACATTGGACCACATACATCTGTGTGAACGATTTCTAACACTTCTTTGGCTCTATTCCCCTTGGCTCTGAATGCCCTCTTGGTCATTTTACCCCCCAAACATGATTCGCAGGTTGGAATTGGTTCAACTTGGAGAAACTCCAGTGAACCGTCTTTCACCAACCTTTGGATCCTCTTTGGATTAATATGTCCCAATCTTAGATGCCATAGAAGTATCTCGTTCATGTCTGATGAACGTTTTCTTTTCTCAAAAATAGTTGATGTGTTATAGGATGCATTTCGTGAGTGGTATGCACAGTTAATTCTATAGAGATTATTCGACCAATGTCCCATAATAGATACACTCATCATTTCAAGAAATGATGTCATTCTTATTAGAAGAAACTTGGTGTCCTTTAATCAAATTTTAGAAACTGAAAGTGAATTCTTTCCAAAACTGGAAACATAAAGATAATCTAAAAAAAACTTCATTTTTAAAAGACAGGTGCACTTCTCCCACTGCTTTAACCACTACTCATGTAGCATTGCAATATTTGCTACTTGCGTAGTATTGCAATAACCGTTACTATCGTAGCATTGCAATATCTACCACTTATGTTGCATTTCAATAATTGCTACTTTCGTAACATCGCCCAGTGTGATGAGGATCTCACTCCCACTAAGTTGCCGGATCAGTTTGAACCCGTGAAGCAAACATAATTAGTGGATCTCGTATCAACCACCCACGAATGAGAAGTATACGCCGCTAAACAAGTTTCAACAACTAGTTTGTGAGAATTACCTTTCTTTCCGTCCCTTTTGGGGTTGGAACAGGCAAACCTCCATTGTCCTCTTTCACCACAAAAGCGCACTTCCTTTTTGATTTTTCCTTGACACCACAAGCATTCCTCATCTTACCATTGCCCTTGGCAACAATTGAGTTTTATTGCTTATGGTTTTTGGTCCTCTTTTTTTCTTGCCTTCCCGCCAAGAAAATGAAGACTTACCACTTTAGTTAAAGCTTGAGTATGGTGCCCCATCAATATCTCTGCCGAGACCAAAGTTTGCAACAAATCAGCTAGCGAGGCCAAAATGCTCAGAAACTTTTGGGCAGAGAGTGAAATACCAAATTCATCTGAGTCTCCAGATTATAATCTGCACTTAGAACCTCAAGTTTGTTCTGATGGGTCATCTATTTTGAGGACGTAATCCCTTACGGGTTTTCCCTCCACCATTTTCAGCGACGACATTTCTCGAAAGGTGATCTGACGAGTCCCGCATTTTTTTACTCGTCGGTTGGCTCATCTGCTTTTTTGTGTGTCAAGAATCCACTTGTCTTTTGTGCGCTTAGACAATCATAATTTTTTCGTTTCCAATCAATATAGTTTCCATACATATTGTATTGACTTTAAGTATATTAACAGTGGATTAAAAGGTTACGACGTGCTGAACTGAAATAAATAACTATATGCATAAGCACAAGTATATCACTAGGTTCGATCACATGCATCATATTAAAATCTCAAAAGAAATATGAACATGCATCGGCAAACATCTCAAAACAGTTTAAATAAGCCACGTGGGGTGGGTCATTATTTAAACACATTCAAGCAGGTTACAAACAAGAACAGTTACAAACCTTTAATATCTAGATTAATAGTTGGCTCCCACTTGACCAATATAAAATTGACCAGGACTTGAGGGAAGTATATGCATATCAATTTTATACCTAAGTAATAACCATGATTAAATACGAGATTATTATTTACGCTTTGAACGAGCCTCGTGGGGAGGTCATCGTAAGCCACTAGTAATAATCCACAATCATCCATTTGGAATTCATTCATGTGAAAGCTAACTTTTGACCCTCCCGTGGGGGGAATTTCTCCAAAAGAATTCACAAATAAATAAATCATGGAGGTCAAAATTAATTCAATTTTATTATCCCGAATAAAATTGTTAATTAATTATTTAAACATACTTAGTAATTTTTTATGGTGAGATTTTTTCATTGGGCAACTCTCATGCAAAACACATTAAAACAAATTAAATAAAGCATAAGATAACCGCAATAATAAATCAAGCAAAAGCGGAAAAAATAAACATATTGGGCACAAATTATCCAATTGTCATGATTTGATTTTTCTTGGCTTGATTTTGAAGAAAACCGCCTTTGAATTTCTCCCACTCGATCGTCTCGAAAAGAACTACACTCGAAATGCCACTCCAAATGCTTCGCGGCATGGATGCACTGCAGATCCGGTCGGCCCCTTCGCCGAGCCGCGCCGTCTTGCTGGCACAACGCTGTCGCCGCCAAGATCCCATTCGGCGACCTAAGCGAGTAAGCCCTCATCGGCCTCGGCGAACCGCTTGGTACCGGCTTCGCGTCCAGTTTACCAGACTCGCCTCCTTCCCACGTGGAACTTCGCATTGCGGAACTCGCCTCCGTCTGCCGCCAAACGCCTTACAAGCGACGTCTTTATCTCGCCCGCCGTCTTGTTACTTTGATCCTCGCCGATCTTCGACCTCTAAACCCTCCCCATGCATGCGTCGTCAAGTCGCGAAGGCAAGTCGTCCTTGCACGTATCGGTCGACGCACGCCGCCTATGCCCGGTTTTGGATTTTATCCTTTAATTCTTAAATCTCGCCTCCGTTTTCGATCCGATTACAATTTATTTACCAAAAATAAATAAACCTAGATCTAGACTAGTCTATTACATTGATCAAATCAAACAAATCTAATCTACTTTTAAGTGGATTTTCTCCACGAGGCAAAAGGAATTGAATCGAATTGAATTAAAAACCACAATTTATATGCATGCATAAATAAACACATTAAATTCCATGACAATTGGATACCTGCAAAAAAGATCTAGCAATTCTACTATCCAATTTCAAATTTAATGACAACAAATTAAATTACAATTTCAAATTCAGATCCCGAAACCGTGGCTCTGATACCAGTTGCTGGGGAATAAGTTGCACGGATCTATTCAGGATGAATATTTATATACAAATGTAATTCTAACAATTATTACTAGCACGAATTAATCTTATATTAATTCAAATAATAATTCAACAACAAATCATGCATATAAACAGTTCACGTAAATCCTACGCATGCGGAATTACTACGAGTTTACGTAAACGAACCTCTTGGAATGACAATGGTCTTGTATGTGAAAACACACCAAAAGTCCTTCTCAAGTATTCCCTAGTCCTTGCTAGACAATCCGGTGGAAGGATGCTCGCGAACAATTAACAAAAGGAAAAAATAAACTTTGTTGCACCACTTTTGTGGATTTACTAATTTTTCCATCACATGGAATTGCACTTGGGAATGAAAGAATCATCCCCTATTTATAGACTAGTGGTGGTCGAATTTTTAGGGGAAAAAACAATGTTGGAAAATCTTTTCTTGATCTCCAAGAAATCTTGAATATATCTCTTATATTCTTTTTCCCATAATTATAATATTCCACAAAATCCCACCTCCTCTTTGTTATGGAATATTTTCGAAAAATAGGGGCAAGAATCCAAGATTTGGATCTTTTTGAATTTATGAGATATTCTTGTATTTCAAAAAATACATATCTTTCATAATATCTTTTCAAGAAAATCAAGAAAATCTTTCTTTCCCTTTTTTTCTCAAAATTTTCGAAATATGCTATATGGATAACCAAGTGGGAGATTTCTTGAATTTAATGAGATAATCTTGTGTTCCAAGAATACATATCTTCATTCCATAAAAAATTCAAAGAAAATCTTTCTCCCCTTTTAATCCATAATTTTCGAAAAATTGGAAAAATATGCAACAAGATTTATTTTATTTTTAAACACTTTTTTCAGTTATTGGACTTTATGTTGTACTACTTAGGGGGCCTTTAGGAGAATTAAGATTGGACCTTCCAATGGATCTTGAATTATCAATATTGAGCCACAATATTATTCAAGCCCATAAATATTAATTAATCTCACTACATAATTAATATTGCACTATTCATCTTAACCCATATTACAGTCAGTATGGCTCCCGGTTATTATTTCCCGTGTTTAAGATTATTTAGCCCATTAATTAATTTAAGCCACTGAAATAGATTTCCATTAATTAATAGCTTTTGTCCTTGGTTAAGGAACGGTTCAACATTATTATCCATACCGAAAACTAGTTCCACTTGCAAGATTTGGTACGATAAAGCTTATGAACCTCCCAAGCGGGCAAATCGAACAAGCGTAATTGCACATGATTCTCCGTATTAAATCTTAGCAATCACATGTGACCAATAATATTGCCCAAGATAAAAAGTATTGAATCTCGTTGATTCTCTACCCATGATAAGTCAAAGCAATAGTTACCAACCACACATGATCCTATTTATTGAACGAAGATTAAGAAATAGCGAACAACTGAGATCTAATTCTTCCTTGTTCAGTTCTGAAGAATTTGTCCCCTTGTAGGTCCTATTCAGTGCATCAGTCATGCACTAGTGTAATCTCTTGGTCAAGACAAGTCAATCCGAGTCTTACACTTCAACCTTTCACGATGGATTGTTCATTTCCATCTAGGTCGTGAATGGTGTACTTTTTGTTACAAGGGATTGTTAATTTAATCTTCTGTGATCTGGTATCACTAAATTAACTACAATGTAACACGTATGATTTATTGAACAGTTATCACAAAGAAATATATGTAACATTCGATGATATTTATAGCATCAGTGATAAACAATTTATTTCAAAAAATAAGTCCGAAATTCAATTTTGATTATACAAAGTAAAAGCATATTTTCCAGTATAATCCCAACATCAGCCGCACTTCTTCTCATCTCTTTATTCTTCGCCATTCGTCCCTTCTTCTTCTTCTCCTCTCTACTTGAAAGTTCAAGATAATATTATATATGATGACTTAGGCGTTATGTTGTCTTTGAAGTGTGGTGATGGTTACAAAGAATATAACTTTTAGTTTTATATTATTAGCAGTAAATATAATTTTTATAATTTGCATTAGAACTTCTATGAAATATTGTATAGGTAGTTTTTTTTATGTGTTTCAATCACATTTTGATGATTTTCGTTTGAAATATATTATCCGATTATAGTTATTCGAATCCTGCCCGGATTCGTCCGATATCAGTCCCGTATCCATATACCGAATATTTCGATATCCTAATCCAATTTTTTCGTATCCGACTCCGAATTAGAGAAAAAAATATGATTTAGAATACGGTATAAGCACTATTCATTCGTATCCGTATCCGATCCGTTCTCACCCCTAATGGTGGGGCAAGATTATGCGATCACATACTATTGTTAATTTTATCAAATGGCACAAAAGTTCTTTTTATGTTTTTTTAAATATGAATGGTTTTGAATCACGTGATTCGCGCTTACTAGCTCAAATCACCTTTAAATTTGTATTAATTAGGCGGCCACTGTCGGTGGGAATTACTACACAATTTTTTTTTTTGAAAGGTACACCCACACGTAAAATTGATTTCCCACAAATTAGATTTTTTTATATATAAAAAATGTTTTATTTGAGTTATAAATTTGTAGGGCTTCTAGGAGTTCAGTTTTAAAATTATATGACGTGACAATTATTAAAATTTAGTATCACGTTTTATGACTCGATTGAATTATGTTGATTTTAAATTATTAAAATAATATTCACATAAAAATATTATGTTTTGAATTAAAATAATTTACGGTAACTCTATAATCGGATTCATAAAGATATATGTATTTACAGTATTTTTTAAAAGCTAAGAAACAGGAGGGACACTTACATGAAACGATCTCACAGTAAGACGGAACATATATAAATTGAGGATTGACGCTTTAACAATTTAAAAAAGACAAATGTAATTTGTACTAAATTGTACCACATTTCATGTATGAAACCGTCTCATATAATTTTTTATCAAAAAAAAATTGTCAGCATTAATAGAAAGAAGGGTCCATAGCACGTTAAGAGGAATGAGAATGCTACATTACATCTACGGTGTTTATGGCTAAATTTTGTAATTATTTAGATATATCGTGTATACATAGTGTATTTTTAAAATTATATAACTTATTGTATTGAAATATATATGGAACTTATTTTTACACTGAACTTGTTATTTACACTGAAAGATTGAAAAATAATTACACGGTTCAATATAAATAAATTGCATCTTTCAGTTTAACAAGTTGCATGATTCTAAAATGTAATAATAAAAATAGTTGTATGTTTCAGTGTAAATAAGTTACATCTTTTAGTAAAATAAGTTGTATAATTCTTCTAACTTGCAATATGAATGCAACCTGAATACACATGAGACACACTCTAATATTATTCATCACCTAATTTATTATTCTTAATTAATTTTTCTCAACAATTCCCCTATTAGATGCAATTAATATTTTGATTTTTAACCATCTCTCCTAAAATTAAAATTATTTAATGTTTTTATAACTTAATTAATTTTCTTAAACCTTACCCACTAAAATTTAGAAACATTATAGTGTAGCCTCTATATTTCAATCTAACTTGAGTAGGGGTGACATACAGTACCATATCGGTCATACCGTATATCTTACCGTAATTTACGGTATGTGAAAATTCATACCGTATCGTACCGAAAATTACGGTATAATTTTGGTATGCTAAAATCACATATCGTGTCGTCTCGAAATTTGGTATATCTGCATCAGATCGAAATTTTAAACATACATTTAATTAACGGTATACCGTTTCATACCGAATTAATGGTATACCGTTCATACCTTGATTATTTATTTAAAAAACTAATATTTTATGAATAATAATCTCTTAACAACATAAATCTCCCTTAAATACTGGTTTTTAACTATGGGAACACTCAAAAAAATTCTATGAATTCCAATTTTCAGGTTGAATCAGGAAACCCACAGAGACCATTCAAAATAAAATGATAAATTTCCAATGTACGGTGAGTTGGTATGCTGTGAAACTTGTTCACCGTGAAACTGTTTTTTTTTTTTTAAACATACTCTTTATTAATATAAGTCACACCCTTAAGTTATCACTACGACACTCTTTGCTATAATATAAGTCACCCCCTTCACTTTTATGAGTAATATTCTTTATAGTAAATCGTCACACCCTTTACAGTAAAAAGTCACACTCTTTATTAATATAAGTCACACTCCTTAACCAGTTTCACCGTGAAACTTGTTCACACTATACTTTGCCATGTATGGTATATATCCACTGTATTAATTAAATTAAAAAAATAAAATATATTATATATTATATATTTTTCTAAATATGGTACGATATATATCCAATGTATCGGTTCGGTATACCGGTATACCGAAAAATATTTCGATATACCGGTATACCATGACTTTTGAAAATCTATACCATTATCGTACCGAAAATTCTGGTAAATTTGGTATATTTTCGGTACGATAAGCCGGTATACCGATATTTTCGATAAATTTTTCACCCCTAAACTTGAGCACCAAAAATAGTAAATAGTGTTCCTTTTAAATAATTAAATTAGTGACGTTTTTATATATTATACTCCTATAATTCTATTTATAATTTAATGCATTATTTCAAATCACTACAACAAAAAACGCGTTTTAGAAACAGAATTTTTAAGACGGAAACTTTTCCGTCGCAAATTGAGATGGATTTGGGACGTATTTGAGACGGAAGCAGTCAAACGGTCAAAGTTGACCAAATTTTAGACAGAATTCAAAACCGTCTCAAATTGAGACGGATTTAAGACGAAATTTAACCGTTGAGAAAACGTCATCGTTTTGGACACCAATTTGGGACCGAAAAACCGTCTCTAATTATGCGGGTCGAATTTGAGACGGTTTGTGACTCAGAAAAATATGTGCTATTTTGACCGCTTTATTTGAGACAGTTTTTCCGTCTAAAATTTTCAAAATAGAATTTGGGACGCTTTTTCCGTCTCAAATTTTCAAAATGGGATTTGAGACGGGTTTTCCGTCTCAAATTTACAACAATAATTACAAGTGTATAAAGGTTATTAAATAAATTGTATCATATTTAATTTTTTTATTAAATAAATATTTAATTTTTTTATTAAATAAATTTAGTTTTAACTATAATTAGATTTTAACTAATATAACATAACTAAAGTAGAAATTAATATAAAAATAAATTATTAGCATTTATAGTATATAAAGGTTATATAAATAAAGAAAATTTAAATTTGAATTCGAGGAGAATTTTGAAATTTTGAGGTAAGATAATTAGAAATACAAATTTTAAAAAAATATAACATAAGTTAATTAGAATTTATAAATAATAAAAAATAATTATAATTATAAAAGGTGTGGAATTAATGCACATATATATAGAAATTGATACAATATATTTTTTTAATTATTTAATTTGTGTACATATACAATTAAAGTTGTAAATAAAACCAATGAAATCAAGTGTCCGAGTGGTTGAGCGTCCGCCCTGTCCCCCAACCAACCTGGGTTTGATCCTTATTGGGAGCGAATTTTGCGAATTTAATTTGCAGGCCCGAGAAGACTTATATACCATGTTATTCGGTGGTAATAGAGGTACGCGGCTCGCGGCTCAGGTGGTTTGTCGCCTGCTCAGGCCACCTAGCGGCGCATGTTCGAACCACCAGAGCTATTTTTATAAAAACAAAATTACGAATTTGAGATGGTTTTTCCGTCTCAAATATCCGTCGATTTTTTTTTAAAATATTAATTTTGAGACGGAATAGAGACGGTTTTTTCCGTCTTAAATTTCCGTCTCAAATTTGGGACGGATTTGAGACGGTTTTAACCGTCCCAAATTTGAGACGGAAATTTGAAAATCGTCCCTAAATTTGAGACGTCTGATTTAGGGACGAAAAAAAAAATGTCTCAAATAGGGTTTTGAGAAGGTTTTTCCGTCCCTAAAACCGTCTCTAAAATGCATTTTTTTTGTAGTGAATACCAATTCCCCCAACTCACCATATTTTTATATTATTATAAATATAATTAATATTAGAATTACCTATATTATTTAAATTATAATCAAATTGGACATCAATATATAAATGATAGTTTAACTGTATATAAAGTAGATATTTTATGAACATGAGTTCACAGTGAGCTTTATCACTGTTATATTTACTATCACAGTTTAAAAAATTAAATGTTGTAAACAAAGATAATGCATCTTGATGAAAAAAACAAAAACAAAAATAATGCATATATATAATAATAATAATGTTAATGCTTAACAATGATAGTGTATATGTACGCATAATAGTGATAGCTGAAAAAATAGAGTTTTCCTTTAGATAGCGAATATACATATAACAATAATAGTTAAAAAAACAGACTTTCGAAAACCCATACTAACTAACTAATGGTAAACACACACTTACACTTGATATAACCTTCAACAACCACAACCGGCCAACACACATATATATATAAACACAAACTCAGGCTCTCAAACTGCAGTATCGTACGCTAATTAATCAACAAACCAAAAAGGCTCACCCTTATGTTCTGGGGTCTGATTTCCGCTGAAAGTAACTTCATTCATATTTTATTATTCATTCGATGGACATTCTCTTAATGATGAAATAAGAAATTAAGCTCACGAGTAAGGAGATATGAACGAATTAATTATATCTCTCTCTATAAATTCAAATTTGAATTTACAAAAAACGAAGGAGCAATCAAGGTTAATTTTTTCAAAGATTCCCACTCAATTAATAGTGAATTCGCATAAACAGCGAGAACTACTCGCCTCGTGCGAATGAGAAAAATTATCCGAATGAGAAATACCCTATTTATGCGAATTCGCTTTTAATTGAGTGAGAATCTTTGATTGTTTCTCCGAATGAGAAAAATTATCCCTAGTTGTGTCCTCGTTTTTCGTAAATAGAAGCCAAACATTTATAGAAATGTATGTAATTAGTTCTTTTATATTATTTTCCTAAAATTCTCTTCACTCATGGGCTAATTAAATTATGTTAGTTCATTATTGTAAGGATATTTATCGAGTGGACAATATAAAATAAGTAGAGTTATTTTCAACGGAAAACGGAACCCGAAACGTAAGGGTGAGTTTTTTTGGCTTCTGATACCATATAGCAATACGAGGGAAAGTTGTTTTATCCACAAGTGTATAAAATTATAAGGGATGAGTTTATAAATAGTCTAACATAAAAATAAAAGTTTTTTTTTATCACAAAATTTATAATCATTCTTTTTTAGCCAAGAGAATATATTTTTTTCCAACTTTATCCCTTTTTATGTTTTCATTATTTAAGTTAAATACCACCATATATACATCACGTGCATCAACATTATTTCAAAAATACCACCCTTCAATTAACTCCGTATCACTATTACTTCAATCAGTAAATATTGTTTCAGTCCGTACCACCATTCTATTAATTCCGTACCGCTATCAATCTGGTACCACACTTATTTTAACCCCGTACCACCTTTATTTTAACACCGTACCACTATCATTTCAACTCGCACCATAATTTAATTCAACTTGTACCATCAATTTTAAATTTGTACCACAATTATTAATTTCGTACTACAATATATTAACCCCGTACCACCATTTAATGAAGCCCGTACTACCATTTTTAAATTTTTTTTGTTGATTTCATTAAGAGTATAATTGCCCAAAAAATATTCTCTTGGCTAAAAAAGAATAAAATAAAAAACTTTGATAAAAAAGAACTTTTTAAATTAGAAGAGGCTAAAAATAGGAATTTTCTCAAATTATAAATACACATATAACAAGACCAAGAGATAAAAAGGATTTCGATGTGGCGTACAAATATAAATCTCTAATACCACTAAAATTGTTACTTGAAGATTAATTCTGAATATTAAAATTCAATGTTAAGAACGAGACAAGGGTTGAATTCCTGATTAAAGAGCTTCAATTTTTTGCTCTCATTAATATATATTTTTAGAACCATTTTAACACGAGGCAACACGATGTACCTCGTAATTATAATGCTCATGTGGAAATAAGAAAAACACACGAGGAAAAATTACGTATAATCATGTCTCTTGATCGAGCACCTGAAATTGAAAAGAAAAATTAGTTAAAACGGCCAAGAGCAAAAGGTGTCCCATACATACGTGTTGTTGTAAATATATACATTATTATGGACATTACTTGTTATATATTGATATTATTGTTGTGCTAAATGTAAAATGGACTTAGGGTTTTCAGGGCTACAATCACTTACTAGTATATATAGATGTCTCATTTGTATGCCGGGAATAGAGATTACAAAGAAGAATGAGAAATTCTCCTGGATTGATCGCCCCCAGATGTAGTCCTTCGCGACGAACTGAGTTAACAAATTTGTGTTCTTGCATTCTTCTTTATTATTATTCTCATATTTTAGAACATGTGTTAATGAATTGAGACGAGGTTAATTTACCCGTATGTTGAGTAAGGTCTCAATCTCTTCAATTTGGCATTTTTGAGGTAATTAATTACTACTTTTTCGGTTAGTGTATGATCTCTCTTGGAACAACGATATTGATAGTTACAATCCATTAATATCGCAACAATTGAGACATATATTAAGCTTCAGGATGAATTTGCAAAGAATTTGGACTAGAACAATGTGTAGTATTAATTCCTCGTTATATCAATTGAAATATTTAATAATCTTAAATTAATAAATTTGGTCTTGTGATCAAATAAATACGTATGACAAACAATAATATCGATCCGGGACAAATTCAAAAAGGATCTCGTGCGTATGAATCCATTAAGTCGTAATCCAAATTAGAATAGGGTGTATAGGTATATATTTCAACTGTAATATAATTCTATTTCATACTATATTATAGATAGCGTGTCGTCATAACATGACATTCAATAGCACAATATTAAGTTCATAAATAAAAACGCGGGATCTATTAAAGTGATAAAAGGAAACACGAAACAAGATAAATCCTAATTACCATGGTGCATACATGGTTCTTGTACCGTACAACTTCTATTTTTGTATCCAAGTGATAAAGTTGTTGAGATTTTTGTTAGAAGTCCCTCCTTCTCTTACACAATTCTTTATCTTATCCTTAAACTGCATAGCCCTCTCCTTAAACCCCGTATCTCCAAGAATTAAATTGATCTTTCGCTTAAATTCTTCCGACGTTATGTTTCCACTGTGAACATCATGTTCGAACCCCATCCCGATTTTCCAAATATCGCATATGTAGCTTTGGCTTACAAACTGGTCGGAGAAGTATGGCCAACATAGAATCGGAACCCCATTGCTTGCACTTTCTATCGTCGAGTTCCAACCACAATGACTTACAAAACAAGCAATTGAAGGGTGGCTCAAAACCTTTTGTTGAGGTGCCCAACCTACAATGCAACACTAAATTATACACAGTCTTTATATTGAATTTAAAAGTTTTAAATATCGTGATAATTTTAAAATAAACCCAAATAGTCCATATCTACATGTAAAATTAACCATAATTTGTGTAAAAGCAACGGAAAAATAGAACATTCATTTGATAAAACTCTTCTAGAGCACCGCTACCTATGCCGTGAAGTTATAAATTCGAATAACCATTTGCTCAATAAAAAAATATATATATTTATTTTTAAATATGTTTACTTGGAGACAAAATTTGAAACTGAATTATTGAATTATTTGAAAAAAATGAATAGTCAACGGGTCAAACCTGTAATTCGCCCACGGCTCGACACTCTGTCCAAGAAACCTCTGGGGAATTCTTGCTTCTCATCCCCTGATACAAAATCAGGTCTCACAACCCACAGAAACGGCCTGTTTGTTTCTTCAATCCCTATCGCCAGTTGTTGAAACTGAGCGTTGCTAAGTACTGTCGTGCTGCCAAACGCGACGTAAATAACCGAGCTAGTTTGTTGTTGGTCGAGCCATTCCAGGCACTCGGAGTCCTGTTCCAAGAAATGTCCTCCGGAATTGGACAGAAGGGGCCCGATGGGGACGAACTGAGATGGAAGATGGGTGTATGCACCCTCCTCGAGATCAAAGGTGGAGGTGCACAACACCCAATCTGCAGATTTTAGAAGGGCGATGTCATGTGACAAGATTTTGAAAATGATTTTCTGAATGGTTGGGCTGTCACGATGCCAGATGAAGTGTGACGGCATCATGCTAGGCATTCCTTCTGCAAACTTAACCGCCTTTTTTTGTAATGGAATTCCTGCGTGCAAGATTAAATTAGTTGCATATATAAGATCATTCGCCCTTCTTTTTTTTCTTGAAGAATAGAAGATCAGTGTAGCTAGTTGAATTTTCTTCTTTTTCTAATCTAATTTTTTGAGTTAATATCATAAATTGTTCAGTAACATATGTTATGCCAAATTTTAGTCATGTGTTTTTCTTGGTTTTTCAATTTTGGTCTTTTTTTTCTCTTATTTTTTGTCCTTCAAATTTTAGTCTAATATATTTTTTTGGAAAAAGAAATTGCAAATGAAGTAAATTATGCTTACCAAGTGAAATTAAAATACAAAAAGAATTTTATTTTGTCTCTAAGGTACAAAAATATGGTTAAAATGTCTAAGTTGTCATTTTTAATTTTAGTGCACTTCTAACATGTTTTCTCAAATTCAAAGCATTTTTGAGTGTAGTTTTTTTAATTTTGCCGCAATTCTAGGCCAATTTTGGAGTGTTGTTTTTTTAATTTTTTTTTCTTTCTTTTTCTTTTTTTATTCTACTTTTTATTAGTTGCAATTTTTTCTATAATTTAATTTAAATTTCAGATTTTATAAATTTGTTTTTCAAATCTGCACTTTCTCAAAATAATATATACTTTTTTTTTGAAAATGTGTCTTGGTTAAAAACAAAAAAATAAAATTATGAATACATACAAAAAAATGAGATAAGGGGTATTTTTGATAAAATTGTATTTAGAGAAATGACTTTAAAAAAATTTTTTTATATAGTCTTTTTTTTTATAAACTTTGTAGTGGAGAGTCATTAATTCATATATTTTTTACTTTTTTTTCTATTTTGAGCCTTTGGACTAAAATTGACATCTAAATAATTAAAATTGAAAAAATAAAAAATGGCGGATCAAAATCGAACATTGGCGGATATTAACTCAGTAACTGTTCATGGGTCATATAAGAAAAAAAAAATGACTGCTATGGTGTAGTAAAGTTAATTTTTTTTTTAAAAATATTATGACTTTTAAAAGTTTAATACCCTCCGTCCCCAAAATATTTGCATTAATTTTTTTTTTATTGAATTTACATATCATATATAAGAAAACTCTTCATTAAACCATTTTAACACAATATTCACATAAAAAATGCCATTATTTTGTGATCTACTCATACACTATTTCAATCAAACTATTTTTATTTTTTTTACATAAAAAGTTTACAAATTATCCTTCAACACTTTTTTTCATTATAATATTTTCTTAATATTTGTACTATAAAGGTGGAGCAAAATTTTCTGGGATGGAAATAGTTGGACTAAAAGGTGGATGTAAGACCGATTACGGGCCCAAAAATCATTTTAACTCTGAGTAGTAAGACCGAAAAATGGTAACTTTAAAAAATATATCAAAAATTGAGATGCAAAAATCATACCCTCATGGTCAACAATCCCATCTTGAATGAGATTTGGAATGTTGAAAATCAATGGAAACATTGCTGCCGGAATAACGGAAAAGAGCGCCGATTGTATCCCCAATCTCTTTGCAACTTCCTGAATCTCACAAAGGTGATTGTCACCAATCAAACATGTAACTTTCTCTTCCTCTTCCCGATTAATCTTTTCGACCAACTCCTCGATTTTTTTAGGCACGACTTGCCACATCGTCTCTATGAACTTCTCGGGGACGACGCGCTCCTCCGGTTCCAACCCGTCTGGAACCGAGAGGAAGCGAATCGGACCACCCAACGAGGGCTTGGCCACGATTTCATGCACAAATTCGACGTTGACGAATGTGACTTTGATACCACGTGTGGCTAACATGTTTGCAACCTCTAGTAGAGGGAGTACATGGCCTTGTGCCGGATATGGCACCATCATTACATGACCTTTTCCCATGGCTACTTACCTATAGTAACAATTTCACAATGACTCTGTGAATTTTTCTAATTTGCATCAAGTTAATTTGTGAGCTTGAAATTGTGTTTATATATGCACTAATTAAGGTTGTGGTTATAATTAAAGGGTTGATATATAAAAATAACGTGTGTCGTGTGTAACTTTAATTGAATTACTTTAATAAGGTGTAAAGTAAAGAATTTTGTCGTAGACATGATTGCAGTGGGTTGAATTTTGGAGCATATTACTCCATTTAAGTGGACAGATATTATTGGATTCGAGTAATATTGATCTTCAACAGGTTAGATACTGTCTGCAACGTATACGACAGTCAATAGGAAATTAAATTGTTACAATCTCTAAAATCTTGAAATAATTTTGAATGTGACAGGATCAACTGTCAGTTTTCATATATTGCAGCGTGTACCATCAATAGCGGATGTGAGTCACTTTGTGTATAAAAAATAAAATTAATTGAGATACATTTGTATTAGACCGTCTCATGCAAGTTTTAATATTTTGGGAGGAAATAGTGTAATTTGTAATAGGTTGTACCCCGCCTTATATGAGTTTTTCTTAAATTAATTAGGGTGGTGGGTAGGGGTGAAAACGGATCGGATATTTCCCGACCGATTCAGAGCCGTATCTGGTCGGGGTATCGAATTCGGTATAAAAACTAGTTTCCGGGCGGATAATGATAGATGACTTCGGATTCGGAATACATAATATCCGACCGTATTCAAGTTTTCCCATATTTTATCGGATATTATCCTGATAATAAATCCGGATATCCGGGTTTTTTAATATATTTTATTTTATATTTTATATTAATATATATATATATATATAATAATATAATATTAGTATTTAATACTTATGTAATTTTATTAAGAAAATAGTCGGAAACTAAATAATTCAGCTGTTGGGGAATAAGTTGCACGGATCTATTCGAGATGAATATTTAAATACAAATTTAATTCTAACAATTATTACTAGCATGATTTAATCCTATATTAATTCAAATAATAATTCAACAACAAATCATGATATAAACAATTCACGAAATCCTCACGACGCGGAATTACTACGAGTTTACGTAAACGTCACCTCTTGGAATAACAATGGTCTTGTATGTGAAAACACACCAAAAGTCCTTCCCAAGTATTCCCTAGTCCTTGCTCGACAATCCGGTGGAAGGATGCTTTCATGAACAATTAACAAAAGGAAAAAATAAACTTTGTTGCACCACTTTTGTGGATTTACTAATTTTTCCATCACATGGAATTGCACTTTAAATGAAAGAATCATCCCCTATTTATAGACTAGTGGTGGTGGTCGAATTTTTGGGGAAAAAAACAATGTGGGAAAATCTTTTCTTGATCTCCAAGAAATCTTGAATATATCTCCTATATTCTTTTTCCCATAATTATAATATTCCACAAAATCCCACCTCCTCTTTATTATGGAATATTTTTTCAAAAATAGGGGCAAGAATCCAAGATTTGGATCTTCTTGAATTTATGGGATATTCATGTATTTCAAAAAATACATATCTTTCATAATATCTTTTTCAAGAAAATCAAGAAAATCTTTCTTTCCTTTTTTTTTTTCAAAATTTTTAAAATATGCTATATGGATAACCAAGTGGGAGATTTCTTGAATTTAATGAGATAATCTTGTATTCCAAGAATACATATCTTCATTCCATAAAAAATTCAAAAAAATCTTTCTCCCTTTTAATCCATAATTTTCAAAAATTGGAAAAAATATGCAACAAGATTTATTTTATTTTTAAACACCTTTTTTTATTATTGGACTTTTACTTGGGGGGGGCCTTTAGGAGAATTAAGATTGGACCTTCCAATGGATCTTGAATTATCAATATTGAGCCAAAATATTATTCAAGCCCATAAATATTAATTAATCTCACTACATAATTAATATTGCACTATTCATCTTAACCCATATTACAATCGGATGGCTCTTTATTATTTCCCGTGTTTAAGATTATTTAGCCCATTAACTAATTCAAGCCACCGAAATAGATTTCCATTAATTAATAGCTTTTGTCCTTGGTTAAGGAACGGTTCAACATTATTATCCATACCGAAAACTAGTTCCACTTGCAACATTTGATGCGATAAAACATGAACCTCCCCTAGAGGGCAAATCGAACAAGCGTAATTGCACATGATTCTCCGTATTAAATCTTAGCAATCACATGTGACCAATAATATTGCCCAAGATAAAAAGTATTGAATCTCGTTGATTCTCTACCCATGATAAGTCAAAGCAATAGTTACCAACCACACGTGATCCTATTTATTGAACGAAGATTAAGAAATAGCGAACAACTGAGATCTAATTCTTCCTTGTTCAGTTCTGAAGAATTTGTCCCCTTGTAGGTCCTATTCAGTGCATCAGTCATGCACTAGTGTAATCTCTTGGTCAAGACAAGTCAATCCGAGCCTTACACTTCAACCTTTCACGATGGATTGTTCATTTCCATCTAGGTCGTGAATGGTGTACTTTTTGTTACAAGGGATTGTTAATTTAATCTTCTGTGATCTGGTATCACTAAATTAACTACAATGTAACACGTACGATTTATTGAACAGTTATGCAGTAAATATATGTAACATTCGATGATATTTATAGCATCAGTGATAAACAATTTATTTCAGTAAATAAGTCCGAAATTCAGTTTTGATTATACAAAGTAAAAGCATATTTTCCAGTATAATCCCAACATCAGCCGCACTTCTTCTCATCTCTTCTTCTTCGCCGTTCGTCCCTTCTTCTTCTCCTCTCTACTTGAAAGTTCAGTATAATATTATATATGACTTCTTAGGCGTTATGTTGTGCTGAAGTGTGGTGATGGTTACAAAGAATATAACTTTTAGTTTTATATTATTAGCAGTAGATATAATTTTTATAATTTGCATTAGAACTTCTATGAAATATTGTATAGGTAGTTTTTTTTATGTGTTTCAATCACATTTTGATGATTTTCGTTTGAAATATATTATCCGATTATAGTTATTCGAATCCTGCCCGGATTCGTCCGATATCAGTCCCGTATCCATATACCGAATATTTCGATATCCTAATCCAATTTTTTCGTATCCGACTCCGAATTAGAGAAAAAAATATGATTTAGAATACGGTATAAGCATTATTCATTCGTATCCGTATCCGATCCGTTTTCACCCCTAATGGTGGGGCAAGATTATGCGATCACATACTATTGTTAATTTTATCAAATGGCACAAAAGTTCTTTTTATGTTTTTTTAAATATGAATGGTTTTGAATCACGTGATTCGCGCTTACTAGCTCAAATCACCTTTAAATTTGTATTAATTAGGCGGCCACTGTCGGTGGGAATTACTACACAATTTTTTTTTTTGAAAGGTACACCCACACGTAAAATTGATTTCCCACAAATTAGATTTTTTTATATATAAAAAATGTTTTATTTGAGTTATAAATTTGTAGGGCTTCTAGGAGTTCAGTTTTAAAATTATATGACGTGACAATTATTAAAATTTAGTATCACGTTTTATGACTCGATTGAATTATGTTGATTTTAAATTATTAAAATAATATTCACATAAAAATATTATGTTTTGAATTAAAATAATTTACGGTAACTCTATAATCGGATTCATAAAGATATATGTATTTACAGTATTTTTTAAAAAGCTAAGAAAGCAGGAGGGGACACTTACGTGAAAACGATCTCTCACAAAGAAGACGGAACATATATAAATTGAGGATTGACGTTTTAACAATTTAAAAAAGACAAATATAATTTGTATTAAATTGTACCACATTTCATGTATGAAACCGTCTCATATAAATTTTTATCAAAAAAAAATTGTCAGCATTAATAGAAAGAAGGGTCCATAGCACGTTAAGAGGAATGAGAATGCTACATTACATCTACGGTGTTTATGGCTAAATTTTGTAATTATTTAGATATATCGTGTATACATAGTGTATTTTTAAAATTATATAACTTATTGTATTGAAATATATATGGAACTTATTTTTACACTGAACTTGTTATTTACACTGAAAGATTGAAAAATAATTACACGGTTCAATATAAATAAATTGCATCTTTCAGTTTAGCAAGTTGCATGATTCTAAAATGTAATAATAAAAATAGTTGTATGTTTCAGTGTAAATAAGTTACATCTTTTAGTAAAATAAGTTGTATAATTCTTCTAACTTGCAATATGAATGCACAGTGCACCTGAATACACATGAGACACACTCTAATATTATTCATCACCTAATTTATTATTCTTAATTAATTTTTCTCAACAATTCCCCTATTAGATGCAATTAATATTTTGATTTTTAACCATCTCTCCTAAAATTAAAATTATTTAATGTTTTTATAACTTAATTAATTTTCTTAAACCTTACCCACTAAAATTTAGAAACATTATAGTGTAGCCTCTATATTTCAATCTAACTTGAGTAGGGGTGACATACAGTACCGTATCGGTCATACCGTATACCTTACCGTAATTTACGGTATGTGAAAATTCATACCGTACCGTACCGAAAATTACGGTATAATTTTGGTATGCTAAAATCACATATCGTATCGTACCTAAATTTTATATACAAGATCAGATTAAAATTTTAAATTACATACCGAATTAATGGTATACCCGTTTCATACCGAATTAATGGTATACCGTTTCATACCTTGATTATTTATTTAAAAAACTAAAATTTTATGAATAATAATCTCTTAACAACATAAATCTCCCTTAAATACTGGTTTTTAACTATGGGAACACTCAAAAAAATTCTATGAATTCCAATTTTCAGGTTGAATCAGGAAACCCACAGAGACCTTTCAAAATAAAATGATAAATTTCAATGTCTTACTATGAGTTGGTATCTTTGTGAAACTTGTTCACCGTGAAACCTTTTTTTTTTTTTTAAACATACTTTTTATTAATATAAGTCACACCCTTAAGTTATCACTTCTGACACTTTTCTTTATAATATAAGTCACCCCTTCACTTTTATGAGTAATACTCTTTATAGTAAATCGCCACACCCTTTACAGTAAAAAGTCACACTCTTTATTAATATAAGTCACACTCCTTAACCAGTTTCACCGTGAAACTTGTTCACACTATACTTTGCCATGTATGGTATATATCCACTGTATTAATTAAATTAAAAAAATAAAATATATTATATATTTTTCTAAATATGGTACGATATATATCCAATGTATCGGTTCGGTATACCGAAAAATATTTCGATTTACCGGTATACCATGACTTTTGAAAATCTATACCATTATCGTACCGAAAATTCTAGTAAATTTGGTATATTTTTGATGCGATAAACTTTATATCTGGATATTTTTTCGATAAATTTTTCACCCCTAAACTTGAGCACCAAAAATAGTAAATAGTGTTCCTTTTAAATAATTAAATTAGTGACGTTTTTATATATTATACTCCTATAATTCTATTTATAATTTAATGCATTATTTCAAATCACTACAACAAAAAACGCGTTTTAGAAACGGAATTTTTGAGACGGAAACTTTTCCGTCGCAAATTGAGACGGATTTGGGACGTATTTGAGACGGAAGCAGTCAAACGGTCAAAGTTGACCAAATTTTAGACAGAATTCAAAACCGTCTCAAATTGAGACGGATTTAAGACGAAATTTAACCGTTGAGAAAACGTCATCGTTTTGGACACCAATTTGGGACCGAAAAACCGTCTCTAATTATGCGGGTCGAATTTGAGACGGTTTGTGACTCAGAAAAATATGTGCTATTTTGACCGCTTTATTTGAGACAGTTTTTCCGTCTAAAATTTTCAAAATAGAATTTGGGGCACTTTTTCCGTCTCAAATTTTCAAAATGGGATTTGAGACGGGTTTTCCATCTCAAATTTACAACAATAATTACAAGTGTATAAAGGTTATTAAATAAATTGTATCATATTTAATTTTTTTATTAAATAAATATTTAATTTTTTTATTAAATAAATATTTAATTTTTTTATTAAATAAATTTAGTTTTAACTATAATTAGATTTTAACTAATATAACATAACTAAAGTAGAAATTAATATAAAAATAAATTATTAGCATTTATAGTATATAAAGGTTATATAAATAAAGAAAATTTAAATTTAAATTCGAGGAGAATTTTGAAATTTTGAGGTAAGATAATTAGAAATACAAATTTTAAAAAAATATAACATAAGTTAATTAGAATTTATAAATAATAAAAAATAATTATAATTATAAAAGGTGTGGAATTAATGCACATATATATAGAAATTGATACAATATATTTTTTTTAATTATTTAATTTGTGTACATATACAATTAAAGTTGTAAATAAAACCAATGAAATCAAGTGTCCGAGTGGTTGAGCGTCCGCCCTGTCCCCCAACCAACCTGGGTTTGATCCTTATTGGGAGCGAATTTTGCGAATTTAATTTGCAGGCCCGAGAAGACTTATATACCATGTTATTCGGTGGTAATAAGTGTACGCTGCCTCGCTCGTGGTTTGGTTAAATGTCGCTTTCTCGCCCACTAGCGGCGCGTTCGAACCACGAGCTATTTTTATAAAAACAAAATTACGAATTTGAGATGGTTTTTCCGTCTCAAATATCCGTCGATTTTTTTTTAAAATATTAATTTTGAGACGGAATAGAGATGATTTTTTCCGTCTTAAATTTCCATCACAAATTTGGGACGGATTTGAGACGGTTTTAACCGTCCCAAATTTGAGACGGAAATTTGAAAATCGTCCCTAAATTTGATACGTCTGATTTAGGGACGAAAAAAAAAACGTCTCAAATAGGGTTTTGAGAAGGTTTTTCCGTCCCTAAAACCGTCTCTAAAATGCATTTTTTTTGTAGTGAATACCAATTCCCCCAACTCACCATATTTTTATATTATTATAAATATAATTAATATTAGAATTACCTATATTATTTAAATTATAATCAAATTGGACATCTATATATAAATGATAGTTTAACTGTATATAAAGTAGATATTTTATGAACATGAGTTCACAGTGAGCTTTATCACTGTTATATTTACTATCACAGTTTAAAAAATTAAATGTTGTAAACAAAGATAATGCATCTTGATGAAAAAACAAAAACAAAAATAATGCATATATATAATAATAATAATGTTAATGCTTAACAATGATAGTGTATATATATATGCATAATAGTGATAAATTTGAAAAAATAGAGTTTTCCTTCAGATAGCGAATATACATATAACAATAATAGTTAAAAAAACAGACTTTCAAAAACCCATACTAACTAACTAATGGTAAACACACACTTACACTTGATATATCCTTCAACAACCACAACCGGCCAACACACATATATATATAAACACAAACTCAGGCTCTCAAACCGCAAAGATCAGACGCGCTAATTAATCAACAAACCCAAAAAGGCTCACCCTTATGTTCTCGGGGTCGATTTTTCACGAAAAGTAACTTCATTCATATTTTATTATTCATTCGATGGACATTCTCTTAATGATGAAATAAGAAATTAAGCTCACCAGTAAGGAGATATGAACGAATTAATTATATCTCTCTCTATAAATTCAAATTTGAATTTACAAAAAACGAAGGAGCAATCAAGGTTAATTTTTTCAAAGATTCCCACTCAATTAATAGTGAATTCGCATAAACAGCGAGAACTACTCGCCTCGTGCGAATGAGAAAAATTATCCGAATGAGAAATACCCTATTTATGCGAATTCGCTTTTAATTGAGTGAGAATCTTTGATTGTTTCTCCGAATGAGAAAAATTATCCCTAGTTGTGTCCTCGTTTTTCGTAAATAGAAGCCAAACATTTATAGAAATGTATGTAATTAGTTCTTTTATATTATTTTCCTAAAATTCTCTTCACTCATGGGCTAATTAAATTATGTTAGTTCATTATTGTAAGGATATTTATCGAGTGGACAATATAAAATAAGTAGAGTTATTTTCAACGGAAAACGAACCCAGAACGTAAGGGTGAGTTTTTTTGGCTTCTGATACCATATAGCAATACGAGGGAAAGCTGTTTTATCCACAAGTGTATAAAATTATAAGGGATGAGTTTATAAATAGTCTAACATAAAAATAAAAGTTTTTTTTTAACACAAAATTTATAATCATTCTTTTTTAGCCAAGAGAATATATTTTTTTCCAACTTTATCCCTTTTTATGTTTTCATTATTTAAGTTCGTACCATCATATATACATCACGTACCAACATTATTTCAGCCCGTACCACCCTTCAATTAACTCCGTATCACTATTACTTCAATCTGTAAATATTGTTTCAGTCCGTACCACCATTCTATTAATTCCGTACCGCTATCAATCTGGTACCACACTTATTTTAACCCCGTACCACCTTTATTTTAACACCGTACCACTATCATTTCAACTCGCACCATAATTTAATTCAACTCGTACCATCAATTTTAAATTTGTACCACAATTATTAATTTCGTACTACAATATATTAACCCCGTACCACCATTTAATGAAGCCCGTACTACCATTTTTTAAATTTTTTTGTTGATTTCATTAAGAGTATAATTGCCCAAAAAATATTCTCTTGGCTAAAAAAGAATAAAATAAAAAATTTTGATAAAAAAGAACTTTTTAAATTAGAAGAGGCTAAAAATAGGGATTTTCTCAAATTATAAATACACATATAACAAGACCAAGAGATAAAAAGGAATTCGATGTGGCGTACAAATATAAATCTCTAATACCACTAAAATTGTTACTTGAAGATTAATTCTGAATATTAAAATTCAATGTTAAGAACGAGACAAGGGTTGAATTCCTGATTAAAGAGCTTCAATTTTTTGCTCTCATTAATATATATTTTTAGAACCATTTTAACACGAGGCAACACGATGTACCTCGTAATTATAATGCTCATGTGGAAATAAGAAAAACACACGAGGAAAAATTACGTATAATCATGTCTCTTGATCGAGCACCTGAAATTGAAAAGAAAAATTAGTTAAAACGGCCAAGAGCAAAAGGTGTCCCATACATACGTGTTGTTGTAAATATATACATTATTATGGACATTACTTGTTATATATTGATATTATTATTGTGCTAAATGTAAAATGGACTTAGGGTTTTCAGGGCTACAATCACTTACTAGTATATATAGATGTCTCATTTGTATGCCGGGAATAGAGATTACAAAGAAGAATGAGAAATTCTCCTGGATTGATCGCCCCAAATGTAGTCCTTCGCGACGAACTGAGTTAACAAATTTGTGTTCTTGCATTTTTTTTTATTATTATTCTCATATTTTAGAACATGTGTTAATGAATTGAGACGAGGTTAATTTACCCGTATGTTGAGTAAGGTCTCAATCTCTTCAATTTGGCATTTTTGAGGTAATTAATTACTACTTTTTCGGTTAGTGTATGATCTCTCTTGGAACAACGATATTGATAGTTACAATCCATTAATATCGCAACAATTGAGACATATATTAAGCTTCAGGATGAATTTGCAAAGAATTTGGACTAGAACAATGTGTAGTATTAATTCCTCGTTATATCAATTGAAATATTTAATAATCTTAAATTAATAAATTTGGTCTTGTGATCAAATAAATACGTATGACAAACAATAATATCGATCCGGGACAAATTCAAAAAGGATCTCGTGCGTATGAATCCATTAAGTCGTAAACCAAATTAGAATAGGGTGTATAGGTATATATTTCAACTGTAATATAATTCTATTTCATACTATATTATAGATAGCGTGTCGTCATAACATGACATTCAATAGCACAATATTAAGTTCATAAATAAAAACGCAGGATCTATTAAAGTGATAAAAGGAAACACGAAACAAGATAAATCCTAATTACCATGGTGCATACATGGTTCTTGTACCGTACAACTTCTATTTTTGTATCCAAGTGATAAAGTTGTTGAGATTTTTGTTAGAATTCCCTCCTTCTCTTACACAATTCTTTATCTTATCCTTAAACTGCATAGCCCTCTCCTTAAACCCCGTATCTCCAAGAATTAAATTGATCTTTCGCTTAAATTCTTCCGACGTTATGTTTCCACTATGAACATCTTGTTCGAACCCCATCCCGATTTTCCAAATATCGCATATGTAGCTTTGGCTTACAAACTGGTCGGAGAAGTATGGCAAACATAGAATCGGAACCCCATTGCTTGCACTTTCTATCGTCGAGTTCCAACCACAATGACTTACAAAACAAGCAATTGAAGGGTGGCTCAAAACCTTTTGTTGAGGTGCCCAACCTACAATGCAACACTAAATTATACACAGTCTTTATATTGAATTTAAAAGTTTTAAATATCGTGATAATTTTAAAATAAACCCAAATAGTCCATATCTACATGTAAAATTAACCATAATTTGTTTAAAAGCAACGGAAAAATAGAACATTCAGTTGATAAAACTCTTCTAAAGCACCGCTACCTATGCCGTGAGGTTATAAATTTGAATAACCATTTGCTCGATAAAAAAAAAAATGAAGAATATTTATTTTTAAATATGTTTACCTGGAGACAAAATTTGAAACTGAATTAATGAATTATTTGAAGAAAATGAATAGTCAACGGGTCAAACCTGTAATTCGCCCAAGGCTCGACACTCTGTCCAAGAAACCCTTGGGGAATTCTTGCTTCTCATCCCCTGATACCAAATCAGGTCTCACAACCCACAGAAACTGCCTATTGTTTCTTCAATCCCTATCGTCAGTTGTTGAAATTGAGCGTTGCTAAGTACTGTCGTGCTGCCAAACGCGACGTAAATAACCGAGCTAATGTGTTGTTGGTCGAGCCATTCCAGGCGCTCAGAGTCCTGTTCCAAGAAATGTCCTCCGGAATTGGACAGAAGGGGTCCAATGGGGACGAACTGAGATGGAAGATGGGTGTATGCACCCTCCTCGAGATCAAAGGTGGAGGTGCACAACACCCAATCTGCAGATTTTAGAAGGGGAATGTCGTGTGACATGATTTTGAAAATGATCTTCTGAATAGTTTGGAAGTCGCGGTACCAGATGAAGTGTGAGGGCTTCATGCTTGGCATTTCTTCTGCAAACTTAACCACCTTGTCTGCTTGTAATGTCATTCCTGCCAGCACAAAATTAAGGGCCGCTTGGTATGGGTGGGGAATGACAATGGTAATGGGTATCATTGAGGGGGTCAATCACCATGGAAATATTGATTGCATTGCTGGTGCTTGATTGATTGCATTAAGGGGTCTAAAATAAAATTGTCAAGCTAGGATTAATGAGATTAATTACCATTACACACTTTCATTCCCCCCAACCAAGCGGGCCCTTAATTTGCATATATAAGATCCCCTCTTTTTTTTTTAGGAAAAGAAATTGCAAATGGAGTACATTATGCTTACTTGTCTTGAAATTGGGAACAATGCCAGAGAAAATATCATATTTTGTCATGTAACTTTGGATAATTCCATTTTTAATCTTATAACTTTTTATTTTTTTTATTTTTAGTTCTGAATGTGTCAAATTCAGTCTTTTTTGGTCGAAAATTTTAAAATTTTGCCGGAATAAAAATGTGTACATCACGTGACAATTCAAAATTGATATTTCTTTCTTTTTTTACATGACAACCTACTTGTGTAGGTCGCCGAAAAAAATTTAAAAAATCTCAATTTTGAAGTGTTACATAAGGTGCACATGCTTATTCCGACGAGATTTTAAAATTTCAAACCTAAAAGGAATAAAATTGACACATTCAATACTAAAATTGAAAAAGTAAAAAATTAAAGACAAAATGAAATATTCCAAAATGACATGACTAAAAATGATATTTTCTCATATTTTTTATTTATTTAAATGTAGGGTTTATTGCATTTCAGTTCTATAAGAATTTTGCCTTACGAAATTGGACATTTTTCCACCAATACTTGTCCAGTAAAAATATTGGTATTCTGATCAAACTGATTATGCCAAATTAATAGTTAATGGTTGTGACCAAAATTGAAAAAAAAAAAATAGTAATCATTTTCAAGCGATGTTTTCCAAGAATTCATGTGGGTCAGTATTGCAATTTACCATGTGAATATACACTATTATAAGAATATTTCCCTTAATTTATCAAAGTCCGGTCTTCAATCACTTGGACTCATGTGCTATTTTAACACGATTTCCGATAATTCGGGCAATTTAGCTTACATATTTATATACATAAAAATAATGTCCTTTTTACATCTTCAAATTGCAGTCCACTTTTTTTCCCCCTTTCCTTTCCCGAGATTATAAGAAGGAGCTAAGCCAGCTGAATTTTCTTCTTTTCCAAATGAAATATATATATCTTTTAGAGGTCATGTAATTAGAAAAGAGAAAAACTACTTGACCAAAAACACTCAACTTTAGACTAGCACATGCACAAATATTTTTTATATGCATATGATCAAGATTAACCGGGAAGAGGAAGAGAAAGTGGCGTGTTTGATTGGTGACAATCACCTTTGTGAGATTCAGGAAGTTGCAAAGAGATTGGGGATACAATCGGCGCTCTTTTCCGTTATTCCGGTTCAAGATGGAATTGTTGACAATGAAGGTATGAATATTTGCATCTCCAAGTTTTATTATTTTCCACCAACTCCTCTATTTTTTAAGGCACGACTTGCCACATCGTCTCTTTGAACTTCTCGGGGACGACTCGCTCCTCCGGTTCCAGCCCATCTGGAACCGACAGGAAGCGAATCGGGCCCCCGAGGAGGACTTGGTGACGATTTCATGCACGAAATCGACGTTCACGAATGTGATTTTGATACCACGTACGGCTAACATGTTTGCAACTTCTAATAGAGGGAGTACGTGGCCTTGTGCTGGATATGGCACCATCATTACATGAGCTTTTCCCATGGCTAAAAATTAGGTATAATATATATATGTGTGTTTGAGTTTTGTTGATTAATTTGGAGTTTGAGAGCCTGAGTTTGTGTTTATATATATGTGTGTGTCTAAGGTTGTGGTAGTTGTACATATCAAGTGTAAGTGTGTGTGTGTGTAACATTAGTTAGTTAGGTATAGAATAAAATATTGTGTGTACACATGCATGATTGCGGGAACCTTTTACTATATGTAGTATGTGAGTATTTTATAAACAAATTTATTAAAGAAAGACCGAAACTTGATTACTGGCCTCCACGTGTCAATCAATAGTATAGAATTGCATGTGAATCGTGATGAAGATAATATATAATTAAATAGAAGATTTTTCGAGATATGCATCTGCATGTGGACTGGAGACTGCACTTTTGCTTTTCTAATTGCCCTGTCTCTTTGTTTATTTTAATGAATTTATGAGCTTCAATTCGGGTACAATATAGCAAAAAGGATTATTTGCTAATGTTTAAAATCAGCAAGGCTGTTACTTGTCATTAGCTTTTTACAATAAGTAGCGCTGCTAATGTTTTATTTGTAAGGGGCGTTGATCATCCTTGCCATTATTAAATTTATAGCAAAAGAATGTGAAATCTTGAAACATTAGCAAGGATTAGCCCTTGCATTTAAATTGTATCCCACTTGTCACGCGCTTTATTGTCCGTGTTGGAATTGTTGGAGTCTGAGTTGCGGAATGAGTCCAGGGAGGACAAGACGTTCGAAATGAGTCCAGGGAGGACAAGACGTTCGACCTAGTTGAGGTCGTGCACTTCCGCTCGATTTCCTCGTTTGATCTCGGTGGGAGATTGTTGGGTTATGGAGTCTCGAGTGAAAGCGGAATCGCGAGGCGCAGGAGGGGCTCGACCCGGCGCTCAAGGTCGGCGGGTGTGCTCGGTCGAAGCCCCTATCCAAGCCATGAGGGCGCTCGAGCAATGTATGTGATCGAAAGCGTAACCGCTCGACCAAATTTGTCGGCGGTTCCGGAGGCCCCGACGCGAAATAGGGTTTCGACCAAGATGAGCCAAATCTGGGGTTTTGGCCCGTTTTCAGATTCGGGTTTTTGTATAAATAACCCCCGACTCCCCCATTGTATTTTGCAGACTACTTGCCTTTATCTTATACGATATAGTAGATCTCTCACGGCTTGGTAGTGCCCCCTGATGTAGTCGGTTGTGGCCGGGTAACCAAATTGTTTGTCCTTTAATTAGTAGTTCCATTATTTTCTCCCATAATTGTTTGTTTAATTCCTAACAACCGGTATCGAGCACCGGGTTAAAGGGATCTGTGGAGAGCAATTATGGTGGCTAAAGGAAATCACTTTTGAGAAGCTTGATGGAACAGTTTGGTTTGTCGCTTCGATATGCACCGGCAACCATCGAACGTCCGAAACGCACAAAGGCGCTAGAAAGAAGCCGGTTGGTCGAAACAAAATCTGCCGACCAAAGCCCCGTGTCGAAGGGTTCCGTGAGGCGATTCGCGGAGTATGGGGCGTTGCTTGAAGTAGGTGGTTGGATGCAAGATCAAGATGGGCGTTGACCGTGGGTGAGATCGTTGTATCGAGGTTAGATCTGAGATCAAGATGGGCGTTAGACATGTGCCTAAGATCGTTATATCGAGTTCATGCAAGATCAAGATGGGCGTTGACACGTGGGTTTGAGATTGTTGTATCGGGTTGGATCTGAAGATCAAGATGGGCGGAATCGGTGGCGAATGATTGAGGAATGTTGTGGGGCGTTGTTTAGTTACGGTGCGAATCAAAAACGTTGAGGACATTGCTTTCGGATTGAGAGTTCTGCGAGATGAGAGATTGGGAAGACGAGTTCTGTTGGAGTCGATCTCGGTGGGAGATTGTTGGGATTGTTAGAGTCCGAGTTGCGGAATGAGTCGAGGACAAAGCGTTGGAATAATGAGTCGGGGAGGACAAGGCGTTACGACCTAGTTGGTCGTGCACTTCCGCTCCAAAGTGTCGGTCTCGAGTTCAATCTCGGGTGGGAGATTGTTAGGTTATAGAGCTGAGTGAAAATCTTGCGAGGAGGCTCTCGGCTCGGCCCTTCGAGGTCGAGCATGTGTGCTTTCGGTCGAACAAGCCCCTATCCAAATAAGCCATGAGGCGCTCGAGCAATGTATGTGATCGAAGCGGAACCCGCTCGACCAAAATTTGGGTCGGCGGTTCAGGGCTTGGACGGAAATAGGGTTTCGGCCGGGATGGGCCAAATCTGAGTTTTTTGCCCGGTTTCCCGGTCGGGTTTTTGTATAAATAACCCCCTGACTCCCCCATTGTATCTTCCACTACTTGCATTATCTTATACGATATAGTAGATCTCTCCTGGCTTGGTAGTGCCCCCGATGTAGTCAGTTTGACGAATTGGGTAACAAAATTGTTTGTCCCTTAATTCCGTAGTTCCATTATTTTCTCCCATAATTGCTTGTTTAATTCCTAACAGTCCGGACAATATTTGCTATTATTATACATAAAGCAAGGAATGACTCTTGCTAATATTTTGTTTAAAGGACTAAAATGAAATATTAATTGGTCATTTCTTATTTTTTTTTTAGCCCTTGCCTTTAGTTGTTTGTTTTATAAAAAAAAAATCAATTACGTGAATACAATTAGCCAAGATAATTGTATATTAATTTTTTTTAAACAATAATTTATTGATAATATCAAATACGCATTTAAAAAGTTATTATAACATACAAGTGTTACAAATTTAAGATCTACAAATGATAAATAATAAAATTAAAATTCATAAAATGTACAACAAGAAAGGAGCTAAAATACAAGTAAAAAGACACATTTAAAATTGAATACATTTAAAATTGAATTTCTTCAACATGTAATTTTAGAGCCCTAAAAAAAAAAACATCGATTGAAATATAACACAAAATTGTATGATATTAAAACGGAAAAAAAAAATTACCTGTTAGAAAAAGATCAATGGAGTGTGTAAAGAATAGAACAAAGGGTTGTGGCATTGTTCAATATTTCTTCAAAAGAAGAAATCAAGATGAATTTTCAAAACAACATATGAATAACAAAGAACAAGACATCAAAATATATATATATATATGACATAAATATAAAATATTTACTCTTCGAAGCTCCTAAACCAAATGGAAAATCATATTTGAATCTGAAACTAGAAAAAAGAATATGAAAAGATCTTAGCATAGATGTATATTTTCTAAAAGAAAATTGAGAAAACTTATAACATGTTTGTTTAGATTAAAAATATTACTTGAGTTCAATTAAAAGTAGTACTTGTTTAAATGAAAAGTTGTGCTTGTTTAAATGAAAGTGTAGTACTTGGTTAAATGAAAAGTATTACTTGAGTTCAATTAAAAGTAGTACTTGTTTAAATGAAAAATATTATTTGTTTAAATGAAAATGTAGTACTTGTTTAAATGAAAAGTATTACATAAGTTCAATTAAATGTAGTACTTGTTTAAATGAAAAGTATTACTTAAGTTCAATTAAATGTAGTACTTGTTTAAATAAAAAAATATTACTTGTTTAAATGAAAAGTAGTATTTGTTTAAATGAAATGTATTAATTGAGTTCAATGAAAAGTATTACTTGTTTAAATGAAAAGTAATATTTGTTTAAATGAAACGTACTACTTGAGTTCAATGAAAAGTATTACTTGTTTAAATGAAAAACAGTATTTGTTTAAATGAAATGTATTATTTGAGTTCAATGAAAAGCATTACTTGTTTAAATGAAAAGTAGTACTTGTTTAAATGAAAAGTATTTACTTGTTTAAATGAACTCTTTTAAGTAAAAAATACTATAATAATAATTATTTTAAAGATTATTAGATAATTAAATGAAATTAAAAAAAAGTAAAAAAAAAGCTTAAAAATGATTTAAAAATAAATAAATAAAATAAAATTTTAATATAATATAATGTAGTTTAATTAAAATTTATAAAGTAAAAAATATATAATTACTATATTATAATGTTGTTAAATTATTAAATTAGATAATTGAAATAAAGAATTTTTTAAAAAAATGAAAAAAAAAAAAAATTTTAGAACATATACAATTAATTTGTATCTATCTTAATTATTTGATTAAACCCTTTTCCAGACTCGCATATAAGTAATTTTACATGTATTTAATACATTTGAATTGGTCAATTTTGTTTTCATTAATAATTTTGGAACAAAAAGCTTAATCTAAAATAAATTCTTCCTAAAAAAAAATCCTCCTCAACAACCAGGGAAATCTCTTGCTTTTTTATTTTATTTTCATCCACGACTCAATAGAAAGAAAAAATTCTTACTATTTTATTTTAATAAATTTTTAGAAAAATTACTCTATAGTGTCATTTTCTATCTACTATCTTTCTAAGGTGCTACACTTTTTCGCTATTACTCTTACCCCCACCCCCAATCAAGTTAAACACCCTCCCACTATTCTTTATCCCCTCATTTCTCACGGCAGATCACCCACCCCAATTCTCTCCCCCCACCTTCTTCCTTCCCGGCGCCCTCCCCCACCCCAAAAAACATCAACCACCCCCCCCCTCCCTGAAGAACAACGGAGGTAGATCTATGTTGGGAGACAGATATGTCCGGATCTTGGAGAGGCGGCAACGATAGATCTATTCGGCGGAAATTCACCCAATTGCGCGGCTCCGCCATCAGATTCGCGTCCCACACTACCGGCGGCACGCCGACTTTTTGTCGGATCTCGTTGTGTGCGTCGAGGTACTCCTCCTGTTCCTAGTCAAATTCGGGGATGGATTCAGCCGGATCCCGCGGAGGCGCCACCGACGGCGTGATCGGGTGGCGCTTGCGAAGGCGGTGCCGCAGGGTTGGGTGATGATGATTAGGAGACCAAAAATTGTTGCCTTCGGCATTTTTTTTTCTTTCTGTTTTGAGTGTTTTTTTTTTCTCTCTTGTTTTGAGTAGACGCTTCCAAAAACGGAGAGCAGACTCATTTTGGATTGAGGCCTAAGGCCACAGATCCACTCTCGTGCAGGATGTCATGTGCAGGATGTCATAATGGAGAATATACGGAGAAATGAAAGAATTTTCTGTAATTTTTTTTTATTAATTTTTCTGTAATTAGTGCAATATTTTTTGTTAAATTTTTTAATGTAATTTTACATATTTTATTTGGATTTGTAATTTTTTTAATGCGCATCCAATTTTATGTTGCTGGTGCGTGAATTGTTTATTGTGGGTGTGCATTTTTTATTGCGAGTGTGTGCAGAATTATTCTTTATAAGTGTGCATAATTGTAGTGTGTGCAGAATTTTAAATAAAATGATAGATGATTTTAAAAAAAATTAGGTGTGCAGATTTTTTTTTCTTTTCACGGATGTTCAGAATTTTTTAATAAAAGGACAGATAATTAAAAAAAATGGGGTGTTTATAATTTTTTGGCTAGTATTAAAAAATTAATTAAATAAAATTATAGATAATAAAAAAAATTAGTAAATCTTAAATTATGAAATATGCAAATTAAATAAAAGGACATATATGCAAATTAAAAAAGTTTAGTAAAATTCAAACTTTAAAGAATTTGAAAATAAAAGAATAGATGATTAAAGAAAAAATTGGGGTGCAAAATTTTTTACGGGTGTACAGCCTTTTTTTTACGAGTGTTCAGAATATTAAAAAAAATTAATTAAATTAAAGTACAGATGATTAAAAAAAATTAGGGTGTGCAGAATTTTTTTGAGTGTGCAGAATAATTTCGAATATATAATATTTTTGGGTTGAATTTTTGTTACTTGAAAAAATTAATTATATAAAGAGGTTGATAATTAAAAAATGAACTAATTTTTTATTACTAAAAAAATTAATTAAATAAAAGGTATGATAAATAAAAAAATTTAGTAAAAATTAAAATCTGCACATTACCATCAATTTCAACACATTGACCCAATTTAAAATCAATAAGGATAATTTGGACATTTTGGTACAATTTTAGCACCTTAGAGTAAGGATTAAAATGTAGTGGACCTTAGAGTAAAATTATTTTATAAATGACACCTTAGAGTAATTGCCCCTAAATTTTAATTCAAAATGAATACATGACCAATAGCAAGAAAATGTCCTTGTTAACTTTATTCCAGCCATAGTTTAAGCAAGGAAGAGCTCTTGCTATTTTATTCTATTCAAACTTTATGTTTAAGAAAAAATTTCAGCAACAGTTGTCTCTTGTTATTCCATATTTTATTTTATGTTAAGAAATTAAATTGTTGCTGGCTTACTACATCTTTGACCGATATGTGTTTAGCCAATTAGAGTGTGCCATGTCATTTCTTTAGCAAGGGAAGAGAGTCATTGTCTTTATACTCTTGCTAATATTATAATTTTTTTGTAGTGACTGAAAAATTAATTTGGAAATTATGGAATGAGGTTTTTTTTTTTATTGACACGATATTCTACCCAACGATCGACTGATGTGGTAAACCACTCTCACCTTCCATTAACACAGACCTCAACTGAAGTCAGACAATTCTTTATTTTCTTATAATGAAACTCTGTATGAATTGATTCATTTTAAAAATTGATGTCACTTTTGGGTACGTTTTTTATAACCTAAAAACTAGAGATGAACATACTTTTAACTTCTAAAACCCAAAAAATTTAGAAATGATCTCTCTTTAAAGATACCACTACATCGGTGGACTGTATTATTGATGGAATCAAACTTAACTCTTTAAAAGGATCAGACTATCCTTTCGTTGTCTCTTATATATTCTCTTCACGATTAATAATGGGAGACGCATTTGGATTGCTTTCCCATGAAGCTTTAGTCGGTTCTGCTTATAATTATTCTTTATTTTTGTTGCAACTTCTTAGATTATTTGGTACCCTTTGTGTTTGTATAGAGGCGGACGCATAAATTTTTTCCAGGGTCCAATTATTCTAAGAATAAATTAAATTTATAACAATATAAAATATATATATATATAAATATTTTATATAGAAAATTCAATTGATAATATTATAAAAATGATCATTGTATATACATTTACATGCATTCAACAAATAAACAATTAAAAAGTTAAAATATAAATTTGTAATGATTTGAAAATTGAACAAAAGTTTGGACAAGTATAATAAATTAAAGGGAAAAGAATGCACAAAAGATAGGCTGCACTACCTGGCCAGCCACATATAAATTATAATAGCCATAGTAGCAATGGGTAAATATATTATATAAAAAAATTGAAAATTTCAGGGCCGGGGTCCAATGCCCTCTTGACCCTTAATTAGAATAGTCAAAATATAAGGGACGAATGAACTGTAAATTGAAAGCTATTATTGATTGAATTTTTCCTTCGAAATTATTCATTATTTTAGTAATACAGTTAGTAGTTTTTAGAAAATTCAGCCCAAACCCTCCAAACACACACACGCCACCGTCACTTCTCGTGTTAGGTTTTAATTCATACAATTAATTTAATCAAAATTTTATGTTCCATGTGGATCGACACTTTTACTAATTACTACTATTACAAGTTAATAATATAGTTTATGGTATTCATTTTTATCGCACCTCATCAGTGCAGTCAATAATCTACTTTTTTTATGTGTAGACGTGTGAATATCATGATATTGTTGATTTGTTCTTATATGAATAAAGTATTCTAAATGTATATATAAAGTTTTTATTTCTTGTATTCTTATTATTGATCTATTAGGCATACTGCTAATCATGTGAAATTAATTTAACACAATGAATAATATTTGTAGAAAATACTTGATCAAAACAAATATAAAATACAAAACAAAAAAAAAGAGAAAGAGTCAAAATGGTTGAAATTAAAATGTAGATTAAATGATAGGTTTAATGTTTCTCCTATCCAAAAAAATAGGAAGACCAAAATACGAGATACTTCAAGATGGAAAGGGAAAAAAAAAAGAAGGCGTATTGATAAACAGTTTGTGAGAAAATCAAATTTAAAAAAGAGTAATGCTAAATGGGTTAATTCAGTCGATACATAAATGATAAATTATTGACCCTTATCATCTCATCTTAATTTGGTAGCGTCCTAAAAAAATGCCCAAGTATGCGAGGGTAGGTAAATGGGTAGATGAATTTCTGATTGAAACAATGAAACCGACAAGTCCGTGCAAAGTGAGGGTAGGTAGTAATATTATAAATAACTATCTATAATAATACCTATCAATGTTACTTTCTTCGTCTCATAGTTAACATTACAGTTACTGTGTGCTTGAATTTTAAGAAAAAATGATAAAATGATAAATTATTGGGGGTAGAAAGAATTGTTTATTAGTATTTTATGTAATAAAATGGATATTTTCATTTAAGAAAATATTCAATTAAATATGGGAACGTCCAAAAGGGAAATAAGTCAGTTAAATTTATCCCATTTGAGGGTTCACACTTTGATCGGCAAATATTTTAAGAAAAAATAGCTTTGTTGACTTTTCAAAGAGGATGAAGGATGGAGATTGTAAGGATGAAGATTGTGTGGTGAATATTTTAAAAAAATTATTCATATTTGGGTGTGCAACTTAAAATGAGATGGACCAAAATTAAAAGCGTAAAAAGGCTCAAATGGGACGGGGGAAGTACTCCTTTTACCACATGTACAGACAATATTGGATCCCAAAATGACACCAGCTGTTCAAGATTTTTTATTCATTCGTACATCATCAAATCGAGGTTTTGACTCTTATATCGTATAAAAAATTAATTAATTAGCTAGGTGGTTGAGGCGAGATTAAGCGATCAATTATTAGTACTAGTATAGATTTGAATAGCTTTTCAAGGGATTAATCATTTAATTCATTCATCACGTTTGCTTGGGTGCATAACTAGGGGTGGTGGAAATATCGAAAATACTGGTATACTGCACTTATCGTACCGAAAAATATTAATTTTATCGAAATTTTCGGTATATCGAAATTTTCGGTATGATAACGGTATAAAAATATAGAAAATTTCGGTATACCGAAAATATATCGGTACGGTATCGGTATACTGAAATTTCGGTACGGTATCGGTATGTAATATTGACATACCGAAAATTTTGGTATGCCGAAATTTTGGTATATCGAATTTTCGGTATGACGTTTTTCGGTATCAAAAATTTCGGTACGGTAACGATATGGAGAGAAAATTTTCGGTATGCCGTACCGTCCACCCCTATGCATAACCATACATTTTAATAGTCTGGATCAGATTCCTATAATATAGAAGCGAGAATCAACAAACCTATTAAATTGGGTTTAAATGACGAATCATCCCATAATTTTGGCTCTAAATAGATTCAATCTCAAAATGCATTTCATAGTTTGATTTATATTATAAGTTCACCGAAAAATGCAAAATGACGTCGTTTCGCCTCCCATGAGACACGTGTGCTGATTGAATCTGGAACTTTCCAGCCTCGGTCGTGAATTTGGGGCTTTCCGGCCTCGATTTTGAATAAGTTTGTATAACTTTTGCTTAATTTAATATCCATTTCATTCTCTAGCTAGCTAGGTTGAATTTTTTTATTCAAAAGTTATGTTTTGAATCAACATAATTTGCGATTACTCGGAATCATAATTATATCAGTGCTAGGGATAAGTAGAATTAATTGGATACACTCGTGTAAAAGTATCTAAACCCGATGCTTATTCAAAATCTGAAATATTGTCATTTAAGATATGAAAAATAGTAAAACAATTAATTTGAACCTTATACACTCGCTCTGCATCATCTATTATTCAGAGTCAGATGCGCTTCTATTTTTCAGTATCACTACAAAATACATTCAATTTAAAGAGGGCTTTAAAGAGGGAAAGTGGTTTAGGGAGGGTTTTAACGAGGGAATAAATCTCTCGTTAAAATGCTCGTCGGTAACTGATTAACGAGGGAATTATTGGGCCCTCGTTAAAATGCGAGGGATTTAACGAGGGAACGACATCGTGTCGATTTTAACTAGGGTCGCGATCCTCGCTAAAGCCCTCGCCAATTCCCTCACCAATGAACGAATTCCCTCACCAATTAACGAGGGCACTGGCCCCTCGCAAATTCCCTTTTTTTTTTTGTTCTAGCAAAAAAAAATGCATTCGCCGGATTCAAACCGTCACTCACTCAACTCCGCTTGGCGTTAGAACTACTAGGACACACATTTTGGGCGAATTTTCGCCCCCATGAGGAATCAAACACTATACCTCCTTGTATGTGGAGGCCTTATGTGTCCTGCCAAACCATTTGGGCAAGGCGGGTTATTGGTTGGAGAAGCCTTTCTTAATTTATTTGTATCATATATTTTGTGTAATATATTGTATTTCTTATACCATTTAATTTTAATTGTTTGTTATATATGTTTTAGTTTAATTAAAATGTTTATACAAAAATTGTAAAATAATTCATTTTATATTCTTTTGCCCAATTTATAACATGAGTACATTTATAAATATATTTATATTGTTTTTTTTATTTAAATATTTTCAATAAAATTGTCAATTAATCACTTTTATATATTCTTTTTCACTAACATGTGTACATATATATACTTATATTAATCATTTATATTGAAATATTTTCAATAAAATTGTTGAATAATTACTTTTGAATATTATCTAACAATGTTTATTTATTTGTTTATCTATTAAATAATAATAATAATAATAATAACTACTCAAACACCACATGTACTTATTTGTTAATCCATATATATACACACACGCAACACAGGCATCACAAAACACAAACACGCGTACACCAGTATACGCACACACGCAGCATAACTACACAATTTTGAATTTCAAATTGTCGAGGGGAGATAGCCCTCCTGAACTGCACCCAGAATTTGCTGAGGGCTATCATCCCTCGTGAAATGTCAGCAAAAAAGTTGGCGAGGGACTTTATCCCTCGCGAAACTGTTAGATAAAGGTGCCGAGGGTGCGCCCACTCGGGAAATCTTTGACGAGGGACATTCCCTCGTTAAATTCCTCGTTCTTTTGCGAGGGCAATAATTCCTCGTTAAATCCCTCATTAAATCGTGCCCTCGTTAAAACCCTCTGCAATGACGAGTGTTATAAAATCCCTCTTTAAGCTCCCTCGTTAAATCAGCTCTTTTTGTAGTGTATGTCGCTCAAGGTGCAAGTCATCGAATTGGCGTGCAACACGAAAGAGGCATGTCGCCAACAGATCAACATCATCGCCCGCCTCGATGCCTTTTCCTTGCCTCCACCACCTCCCCACACCCACCGAGTCACTGCCGTGTTGAAAATTTCGATCACGCCGCCCACTGCGGCCGATTTATTGTCCCCGCCCATTGTCGCTCCCACCCTCCCAATCTTCGATAAATTCTCTGATGAAAATTGTGGTTATGATAGACCACCATTTTTTTAAGAGTATATCGATATGTTAGATGATACTATGGATGAAGATTATAATGGTCCGCCAATCTTTGATGAAGAAGAGAATTTTAAATTTGAGGGTTGTCAAGGTTAGGAGAAAAACCACACATATGAGGTTGCTTTTATGGTTGAAGGTGTTCGTCAAGATTTCTGTGCTTCTTCTAGATTCGGTTACTACAAATCAATATTTTGTATTGTTTCCTATTTGTGATAAACATCATTATGCTCTCGCCACAATATATTCAAATATTACTCCTTGATTTCGCGAGTTCAAGAATATTACAATCTGTCTGCGAAAGATTTGAGGTCGGATCGCAACAAAGAGTTGAAGAATGATGCCGAATGATGAACCGCCTCATTATATTTACCTATATTTTATTTTTTTCATTTAATAATTATTTGAAAAGTTCCATTAGGATATATGCTAATGATTTGTTTTGTTTTTCTTATTTTAGGCACCAAGAGCTCCTTGGCATTAAATAGGCAAGGCTTTTTATTCATTTAGCATTATAATAGGAGTCTTATCGAGTCTTTGTTATTCAATTTATCATCAATAATTTGTGAAATATTATTTTTTCCCTATCTTCCAAACTTTGGATGAATAAATTTGAAATTGATTTGTGTGTGAAATCTCCATCCATCCAAATGGAGCCTTAGAGTATTCTTATTTTTGGGGATAATATTTTTTTAGGACAATAACTTTGGGGTGTGTGTTTTAAGGACAATAATTTTACAGACTTAGAAATGTAGGACAATATGTTTTAAATTTTATAAATATAGGACAATATATTTTAAAATCCATTAAATGTAGGACAATCGAGCCCGAACAAGCCAAAATCTCACATGACATTTAAGCTCGAATTGGGCTTATTCGGGCTTAATTTTCCTACATTTATAAATTTTAAAATATAATATCTTATATTTACATATTTTAAAACATAGTGTTCTACATTTTTAAGTTCCTAAAATTATTATTCTTAAAATACATCCCAAATTCATATTATCAATTAGGTGTATACATGTTTTTCCCATATAAAAAATTAAGGTGGAGTAGGCATCTCAAAAGTAGCAATAAAGTGAAATAGGTCAATCAGTCAATGATACATTACATTTGATGTGAAGTCATGATTTTGAATCATTATTTGTAAAAATAAAGAATCTATGCGGTGGCAGTGGCCCCACCCCAAGGCCCGTCTCTGGTAACAAAGCCACGTGTCTTTTTTTTATTTTTTATATATATATCAGACAAAGCAACATGCTTTTTAAATTATAAAAAAAAAAAGCCCGCGAATATTCAATCTGGCTGCTGTTGAATTCTTCGGACTACTGTTTTCATATCCAAATTATATTTAGTTACGCAATTTTCCGTACTGCACAACATCTTCGTAAATCGTTATCGTAATTCCCACTTCACACTGAATTCAATTCAATTCAAGTCCGAGAAAAAGTACGACTTAATAATACTCGGCGCGTCGGGTTTCACCGGAAGGCGCGTGGCCCGCGAGGCCATCAAATTCCTCAACGCCCCCAATTCGCCTCTCAAATCCCTAGCCTTAGCGGGCCGAAGCCCGGCCCGCCTCTCCGAATCCCTCAATTGGGCCCTATCCGGCGCCGTTCCGCCGCCCGATATCCCCCTCATCGCCGCCGACCCCGATTCCCTGTCCCGCCTCGCCGCCCAGGCCAAGCTCATACTCAATTGCGTCGGCCCGTTCGCAACTCCACGGGCGGCCCGTAGTGGAGGCGTGCGTCGGGTCGGGCTGCGATTACATCGACATCTGCGGGGAGCCGGATTTCATGGAGACGACGGAGGCCCGGTTCCACGAGGAGGCGGTGGGGAAGGGCAGTTTGGTAATTTCGGCGTGCGGGTTCGATTCGGTCCCGGCGGATCTGGGGATGATGTTTCATTCGAAACAGTGGGCCGGTGCGGCGGCGCCGAATCACGTGGAGGCGTATCTGTGCTTGGAATCGGAGAAGAGGATTGTGATGAATTCTGCTACGTTTGAAACGGCGGTTCTGGCTGTGACTAATATGGACAAATTTATTCAGTTTAGAAATTCCAGGCCCGTCAGAGCCCAGCCCAAGGTAACAATTGCTATTCTCTTGTCTTGATTTTGATGATGCATATTTGTGTTTCTTATTTTTGTATTTTTAATGTTATGTTGTAATTAATACGTTGATGCAAACTGCTGGGTAATGCCAAAAAAATGTAGCATGAGAAAACCTTATTCATGGTTTGAAATGGAGGAGGTTTTTTTAAGTAGTTTATAAATAGTTAAATGGTTAGTTAATAAAAATTTTAATCATTTAAATTTTAAGATAAATATTATTTTCAATTTAATATTTATTTTTATGTTGAGGTGAGTGTGGATGGTTTTTGTTTATGACTAAGACTTTATGCACCAAGTGCACGGTGCATTTTATAGTGTGTTTTAAAATCGTACAATTTATTGCATTGAAATATGCAATTTGTTATTAATAAATCGTGCAATTATTAATACGGGAAATAAGTTGCACGTTTCAGTGTAAACAAATAATATATTTTATTACAACAAGTTACATGATTTTAAAATATATTATAGGGTGTACGGTGCACTTGATGCAAATGAGACTCACTGTTTATTTATAATAATTAATTTAAAAAATTAGTTTCTAAGTATAATTTAAATAATTTTAGAAAAATAAATTGGGATTTTTTTTTTTAAGTTGTAGAGATTATCTTAACATATAAATTGTTAAACATCTTCTGACCCAAAAGAAACATTTTTTTTAACTGAACACCGTTAAAGAGCTTATAAGCTATGAAGTACTAATCAACATTTGAATGCCATTCCTATTACGAAACCACTGTATGATTGTGTTCCAATTTCCAAAGCACAGTAGTATACATTATAAAGTTTTTGATTTGATCATCGAAAATAAGTTCCATTACAACTGGTACGTACTTGTCTACTATCCAACATTGTTATTAGAAAAATTATCTATTCAATTTAGTTCCAATATTAAAAAAAATACATTCGTGGTCCTTAAATCGCGAGAAAGTTAAAAATAGTGTCGTTTCATGTCACATGAGTATTTGAGGCCAAAATTGGATACTAGACAACCTTTTATGTACTTGCATGTATTTTTCAGATTTCAGGACCTCCCCCTGCACACGGATCTCTGTTAGACTACCATAAGGACCTCGACCTTTGGTCCGTACCACTACCTTCATGTGACACAACTGTCGTCCCAAGAACTCTAATTGCTCTTACCGAAAACCCCCAAGGTCTACCCGGTGTTAACGAAACTGCTCAACGTGTTGAAAAGAGGGAACGTTTCTGGTCATCCGTGAAGCCTGCTCATTTCGGTGTGAAATTTGGATCAAAATCGATGCTCAGTTTACTCCCTTTAATCGTTCTTGGTAAATTGTTCGTGCGCTTGAGCTTAAATGCACTAAGGAGATGGTTTCTCTTAAATTTCCCCTGGTTTTTCAGCTTTGGATGGTTTAGGCGCGTCCTTCAAGATTTTGTGTTTCAGTTGGCATCACGGGGGATTTTGTTAGCTGATCATGCCACTCCGATTATTATAATTCAGTGTGTTATGATTTTGTTAGCTGATCGTGGTAACTTGCCGAAAGGGGGCGTGTACACCCCCGGGATTGTGTTCGGCCCGACGGACCTCCAGGAACGGCTGCAGGAAAATGGTATATCTTTTGATTTCATTTCAAAGAAGGCTATCTCTTCTGAGAAGTGATAATCTCTCTGCATGTTGACATTTACTCATGTTTGGCAATAAGAGTGCAAAAAGGTTCTTTGTGTGAACAAGTATGTAATTTTGTTGTGGAAATGTGGTGTGATATGCTCATGCTTTGTGATTTTGAGGAATGAGTATTGTTGATATTTTGAGACGTTGTAAGGAGGAGCAGCTCTCTCGTGCACCAAGTGGACCGTGTGAATTTAAATGTATTTTTTAAAATTACACTTGAATTGCACAGTGCACCAGTACATATGCAAGACTTTGTTTATAAGAACAGATTTTCTATCTAATAACCAATATTTATAGAATAAAATTTTAAAAGAATCATCAAATTTCTGTGACCAAGAATAGGATAATATATGTTTTCAAAAAAAAATTTAAAAAAATAGGATAATATCTAGAGATATATGTGGGGTGTTTTAAAAAAAATTATGATTGATTATAATCATCAAGAATTACGTACATAAGTTATTTGGAGTGTTTTGTATATATTTTATCAAATTAAATAAATTGTCAAAAATTATAATCTAAAAGTTGAAAGGAATACTTTGGTAGATTATAGGATTTTCATTAAATAATATTAATTTTTCATACAAATATTATCAACTTTTTTTTAAAACTATTTTTGCAAATGTTATGAACTTCTATTATTAAACAATTTTCTCACATTCACCAAACTTAATCAATTCTTATAAATATATTTTTTCGGGCAAACACCTCATAGTGATGAACAAAAATTCAACAGATAATTTTTCATTATCACTCACAAAGTAATCTAAATTTTTAAGAGACACACTTGCGTAAGACGATCACACGATGAGACAAAACACAAGTTCTGCATTTACGCGTTAACACTTTGAGGAGTTTTTGTCAATTTTTAATTATTGTCGATTTCATTTCAAAAAAGGCTATCTCACGAGAAGTGATTATCTCGGCATGTTGCACTAACGTTATGTTTTTCTTCATTTCTGGTAATTCGTCCCTTACACATACATTTTTTTACAGAAATTTTTTTTGTTTTCATATCATTTTATCTTCATATATTGATAATTCTCGAATAATTGAACTCCATATTCAAAATCCGAGATTCAGCACATGATTTACCATCTATATACAACACATGCTAGCCTGGTAAATTGATTATAAAAACAGCTTCTGTCAAGTTACTAACTTTATACTCCAAAACAAACATAAATCACGTTAGCTAATTGCAAATATTTTATTACTCCCTCATGTTAAAAATAATCAAACTGAAACTTAAAAGTAAAGATACAAATTTTTTTGTTACAACGCTTACATCAAAATTGTAATTTCATATCCAACTTAGTCACGGTGTCACCAATGTCTATAAATTACTACTCGTTCAATGTAAAAACAAGGTTGAGAGCAATTTGAATTCTTCATTGTCTGAAAGAACAAATAATCAATATTTTATAGCACAATTATCTAAATTAATGGCCTTGATAGTTGATATACCTTGAGCCTCTGAGCCAATATGAATCACTCGGTGATCAAAACGAGTAAGCTAGTATTCAGCCTTCAGTAAGAACCCAAAACGAAGTTGCCACCATATTGGTGCAGCAATACAATTTCTTTTTAAATATCACGATGAAGTAGACAGCAACTACGCTCGATGCAGAGTAACCAATTCCAAGCCTGAAATATATACGAACTTTGTTTAGTAAAAATCAACGATGCAGAGTAGAGAGACCTATATATTCAAAACCATAAATAGAAAATTGATTGAGTAACCAAGAAATGCAAGTTCTTTTTCTAATCATATGGAGTACTTTCCTAATAAACAAGAAAAGCAAGGATTTTTTTTTCTTAACACCTGGTGAAGGCATGTTACAACCACACACATAGTGTGTGAGTGCATAAATATATGGTAGATTGTGTACCTGATGTATTTCACCAAGTGTAGCATCTACCGGACTGAATAAGAAGGCAGAGGTAAGCATCATAAATCGAGCAAGGAATTACCTGATCAAAGCACTGATATTCCAGAAGAAATGCAAAGCTTGGAGTCAACACCACCACTAATCACACTATCATCTTTCCACCAATCAGCACACAACACCTAGATTTGACAACATATTATTTTTTAAACAAACTATTAAATCCAAAAGAAAACCGGGATGCTAATCTTGGGTTTGAAGAAGTACCTTGTCCTTGTGCGTGTCTATTACAGCCACCGGCCACTGAAGAAGAAAATGTTTTAGACTCAATTATAGAAACACGTGCATAAAATAGAAGTGAAGTAACTACATACCGCAGTCCTCAGGTCCCACAGCATAACTTTTCCATCATACGATGCAGAGACTAAGTGGAACCATGATTTAGGGTGCCACTTGCAAGAAGATATCCAGGAATTATGAGATGAAAATTGGAAGATAGGGGACAAAGTTCCTGGCTTGCGAGGATCCCATATTCGAATAAGAGGGTCAGACCCACCACCGGCAATAAGGGAAGAACTCTCACCTCCAATGTCAAGACAGTTGATAACCTTGCCACAAGACTGAGATCGGAAAAAAAAAAGCTATCAATTGATGACAATGATGAATCTAATTTAGGTAACTAGAAATTCTCCAGAGCAATGCACGTTTAGTACATTTATAATTATTCTGTATGAATTGTGAGGGACATGTTTAAAAGATACTCCCCTCCGTCCGGACTCGATTGGTCATTTATTGTTTGCCCAGTATTTAATGTAAGAGTTGTTTCTTAGCATTTGAGGGGATAAAGTGGTTTTTACTTGAGAGTATTGTACACCTTTCTACTTTATTATTAAAGTAAATGAGAGGTTAAAATGGTTTATAGTGTTTATAAAATAATGGCATGAGATGTAATTTTTGAGATGTTGGGAGGATATAGTTGTAAAAAACAATGTTGTTTTATTGCCATTTATTGAAGGGGAAACAAGTATTGAACGGACCAAAATGTAAAATTGAGTATGGGACAGAGGGAGTACAAATTTAACTTCAACACAAAAGCAATTCAAATCACATTAAATTCATGTTTTAAATTTGAAATTTATGGATGTCAAATTAAAGATCATTACAAAAATCTTTAATTTATATGTTGAAAACGGACTTGAAATGAAAAGGTTATTGCAATGTAAAATTTGGGTGGAAACAATAAAAGTTTCTATTTTGGAATGTGATTTTGGCAGGAAATTTTTGGCTTTCAAAGATATTAATTGAGCAGTCATGGTCATTGCAGGAATTCAGGCTTTCAAAAATGACTATCAAATCATATATGTATAGTGAAGTCAGAGACCAAGATAGCAGGCCCATCGCAGTTTCAAGGCAAACCATGAATCCAGTTGACCCATAAGATAAGTAGCTCAAAAAAGCACATAAACAAACAGGGGTTTCCACATAAACATATTTAGTACTAAAGTGTAGGAGGAAAATTTGCCATCTTGAACAGACCAGGGAATATCAAACAAAATGGTAGTTACTACTGTCAAATAGGACAGAAAGAAAAAGGGTATAAGCCCTTGATGAAAACTGAGTTATAAGTGGTCATGTTGTATAAAGTTTACGAACTTTATTATAACACTGACTGCAGAAAGGGGTTGGAGAAATGGTCAAATTTGACTTACCATGTTTAGAGAATCTTTGCCCGTCTCAACATCCCATCTTCTGATAGAATGATCCCAAGATGCTGAATAAATTGTTCCATGTTCCGGCCAGACAACAGATGATACACACTGTGTGTGTCCCACTAATGCAGTTAAAGCCTCTCCCTGTACAGCAATAAGACAGCAATGTCAAATAGAGAGAGACATGGGATACATTTTAAAGATACAACCAAGTTGAGATTTCTTTTCCATTTTTGAGAAGAGACCACAACAGAGTACACCAAAATCATTATTAGAAAATATATAATAACATATCAACTTAAGGTCCAATAAATACTGCTCCTGACAACCCAAAAGTGGTCATCCAATTTGCTTTATCTGCAAATATATACAGATGTAGATTTCTGCATCAATCTATGTACGAACTAAGGTACTCTACCCGATGAACCACTACACACAAGTTAAGGTAAACATTAAAATAATGTGGTTCAGTTAAACTTCCGTCATAATATATGAGCCATCACTAACTTTGGATTTCATTATTATTACTGATCTAAGCTGTTACCTTTTTTGGTGATTCAGCAGTCAAAGATGGTCAATGAGTTGAAGATCAGTTCATATCAGTAACTTGTGAGTTATAACTTATCTTGTCACTTCAAATTTTTAGGTCCATTATTTTTTAAGATCAGATATCATGTAGGAGATAATGAAGTACCTCAGACTGAGGCTCCTCAACTCGACCATCCTTCTTCCTCTTCTTCACTGAAACTGAAACACCATCAATTTCAGAAGAACTTACGTTCCACAGGTTGATAGTACAATCCCACGAACCAGAACACACCTAATGAGAAATAAGAAGGTAACCAGAAAAGTTTAAAACTCCTTTAAATGATTATTGTCATGAACATGAAATCAAAAAAGCAAAAACCAAATACCATTTCACTTGAAGGTGCTGCTGCAATACTTTGAACCGCAGAAGTATGTCCCCGCAATATCTTGAATGATTGAATCTTCTTTGGTTGATTAGTTGACCCCTCTTCACCAAGCTTTTAGCAAGAAAATAATCAGCAAACGTACATTTTGGCACAAAACATAGCAGAAAAGAGCCAAATCAGCAAGAAAACTGTATACCTTCCACAATCTTAATGTCCTATCTTTAGAAGCAGTAGCAACTATTTGATCGATGACACCCTCAGCTGTGCAGAAAACTGCCTCATTAGCAATCATACTTAAACCTTAGAGGCATAGAAGAAACAACCCCAAACAATATGGACACAGATATAGATATTTTATTCAAAAGCAATGAGAATTTGTGAATGCAACTTCAGTAATTGATTTATTTGATATGAAATCAGTCTCCCAAGTTTTACATCTTGCGTATGTATGATATTTGCACAGACCCTGAGTGGAGATCACATATTACAGGTGATAATTAAGCCCTCGTAGAAAGACCATAAGCTCTTTCAGTTGCTTGCAAAACATCTATTTGACATCATAAGCTCATTTTCACATCATGCAGTACTAGTAACTTTATCAATGATCATTGAGAACCAATTCTTTTATCGTTTTATGATGATTTGTAAGGTAAATATGAGACCTTAAGATGCTCTAACACTGAAGAGTAGAAAGTTGAGAATTGTCACTCCGACTAAAAGGGGATGTGAAGTCCTAATATTAAGAAAACTTGGAAAGAACTATGATGGCTAGATATGAACTAAATAGCCAACCGCACATACCAATAAAGGCTTAGTTTGTTGTTTCTGTTGTAAGAAAATCAGAATGCAAACTGTAAAGAAAAAGTCAGAATGCATCGTAAGAAGCCAACTTTTCGTTTCCAACGTCCTCTTTTTCCTTTTCTCCTACAAATTTGTTTTATCTATTGCACTCAACAGATATCTATACAAATATCAAAGAATATCCTGTACAGGATGTACATAGTAGAAAAGTAAGAAACCATCATGATATTCACAAACAAAGTTCCATTTTGAGTAGAAAGGACATCTTCATACCTTTTGGCGTTAAATTACAAACAGAAGTTACTGGACCAGAATGTCCATCTAATACATGCGTACAAACTCCAGCAGCTTTCCAGATTCTAAGGACCATTAACCAAAATAAAACTGCATTAGGGAACTTCGAGAAAACAAAAGCAGAATGGGTGCGATTTAGCAATTTTATGAAGTTACCTTCCAAAGCCATCATAGCATCCTGTCAACATATACCTATCAGATAAAACAGCAAGCTCAGAATCGTTCCTATTATGTGTTACTCAACTAATGGAACAAAATGTTTTGTTTTCAACTAATAAGATGACATGAATTGCAAGTATAAGAAGAAGGTGCGAGGAACACGCATGACTTAAAGGCATACCCATCATTTGAACCATCAACGGAACTAACCCAGTCATCATGTAAAGAAGGCTCTTCTTCTTTTCTTGGAACTATGGCTTTAATATATTCAATTTCAAGTACTTTTTCCTGTAAAAGATCATAGATCATCAATAAATACACACATTTTTTTTCAAAATATGATGCTGGCATCATAAATAATATTTTATCAAGGGACAGCTGACTTATATGATAAAACTTTGGTCATTCCTGAATTACCCATATCTAAGGATAACTTGAACATCAAAATTAGCAGAATATGATACAGCGCTAAGTAAAACTGCCTAATTTAAAAAGTGAAACAAAATATTAAACTTACAGCGGAAATGCCTTTAGCAAGAAGAAACTCTTCAAGTGACATACGAACCAGCTCTCCATCAATAAGGAAATCAAAAGGCTCCGATTTCCATTCCTCATTTGCTGATACGAAATACAGAATTAAATTAATCAACAAATTAACATCGAACTACAAAGTCGATCCTGAATACACTCATTCAACTCGGTCCACTCACTCAGCCTCTTCCAAATTCAGCAAGCCAGACTAATAACAAAAACAATAAATAAACAACAAAAAAACAAACCTGCTTGGAGAAGATTGTTGACGAGTGCAGAGAGGCCGAAACGAGTTAGATTGGCGGGTATGGAGATAGAAGCTTGCGGCGCTTTATACGGCGGTTTTAGCTTCGTCACGAAACGAACCTGCACTTGTCTAGATGATAATTCCGCAGCTTCTCCATCACCATCAATATCCATTTTGCGCCTTTTTTGTGTGTGTGAGAGAGAAAGAGAGAGCACGGTGGCGGAATGGCGGACGACGAGCAGAGCTAGGGTTTAACGACGGGTTTATCTTGTTTCAACGAGAAAATCGTGCTTTGCTAAAAAGCGTCGGATTTTTTTCTCGGGAAAGAAAGGGAAGAACCTCTGGGCTTATACTTGGGCTTTTTTGACACAACATAGCCCTGTACAGATTTTTTGTGGCCCGTTAGTATATGCCAAACTAAGACATTAGATTTAGTAAATTCTCAAACTATATTAATACTTATTATCATATTAAACTTTATTTAATGAAATTAAAAATACAAATACTTTATATCAATGAATAAATATGTAAATCTTTTTTTACAGAAACCCTAATTCATCTGTAAAAGCTTGATTATAATAAAAGCATAACAACTTGAATATAAAATCAAAATAATAAAAAAAAAAGTTTGAATACTGATAAAATTACTATTTTTTAAAAAAAAAAATTACAATATAATCTCAATTTTTAAATTTTGATAAATAAAACCTCATTAAAATAATTTTTTTTACAAATGAAGCTCACGGACAAAATACCTCCTGATTGTGAAAGACATTGCATCCTACTTGAAAAAAATATTCATGTAATCATTCACATTGTTGACGTAACGACATTTTAATACAAAATTAATTCGTCCCTTAAGTTTAAAAAGTTAAATTTAATAACTTAACATACTTTTTCAAAATCTAAAAAGTTAATGGACTAAATTATTAAAATTAAAATTTGATGGAAAACCCAATTCAGAAATCAATAATGCGACCATGCGACCAATTAAGCCAAAGTAAAGATTGAAATGTTATCATTTCTAAACTTGGTAAATAAATGAAAATCAAAGTAAATATATTGTAGATGAAAATCAACATAAACTCTAATATTTATACTTATAAAAGAAAATGCTGATGGCCTGAAATCGCTATCTCAGTCCAACGCTTCTTATACCATTCCAATTCCCAAACCAGTTTAAATATCAACTTTACACTTTGTTCATCCACGAATTTTGAAACCCTCTCTTTCTTGTATTCTCCGCACAAAACCCTTCACTGGAGATACGAAGATCAGCCGAAAGGCGGCGCTTCTGCAGCCGAGCTGATTCGCAGAGAAATAGCGGCTAAATCTTCTGGTGAATTCGGTAATTTTTCTCATCCATTCTCTTTTTTCCCTTTGAATTTACATAATTTGGGTCACATAGATAAGCGCGATTCACCTAAGCCCGCAATAGATTTCAGCATTATTATCGATGTAGATGATGATATTTGCTTGTTTTAGGGAATTTGTAACAATGCGGCCTCAGCCTTCTGTTCTTGAATATAACAAATTGTTGAGTGTTGTTGTCAAAATGAAGCGCCATTCTGTTGCTCTCTATCTGTTCGATGAAATGCGTCGAAGGGATGTCCCTGTAGATGAGTACTCGTTTGATATTTTAATTGTTTTGAAGAGCGGTTTCAAACCCACCGAAGGGCATTTTTTAGATCGGTCGTTGAAGCAGAGGAATTGTTCAAAAAGTTTGTGGTCTCAAACTTTGTGAGCCTAATGAATAATGGTGGTATGATTCTCACGGTGATAAATGAGTAACTCGAGGAAGTTCTCATTGCAAGTGAGGGCGAGGTGGTTTATGTAAAGTAGAAACTCGTAGAAACGGGTTGTAAGAGCATTAAGTACCTTGAACAACATTTATACTGAACGGTATAGGTGCTTGATATTGATGATATGGGCGCAATTGAGTCATGTACATCTTCGATACTTGGAATGATGTTTCTTGCGTGATGTTGGTCGATGGGAAACGTTGAAGCCATGTCTGATGAAATGACGGATTGTAAAATATCTAGGAATGTAGTTAATGTGGAAGACATGATGCAACAGAATGTACGTTCCGATATAATCATCTAACAGTGCGTTCATGGAAAGGTTACTGTATGGAGTATTTAATCTCATTGCTGAGAAGGGAAGCCTTTTAACATCACCTACAACAGTTTGATGAATGGATATTGCAAGAAGGGCAAAATAGAGGCAGTTTGATGAATGAATATTGCAAGAAGGGCAAAATAGAGGAACCTTGGTGTCTTTTTCTTGATATGCCCTATTAAGGTTTAGAGCATACAACAAGCACCTATAACACCATGAGTTCATGGATTGTTTAGCAAAAGTAGATTTGCTGATGGTTGGAAGCTTTTCAATGAAATGGAAATTCAAAAAGTACATCCTAGTTACATATATATAATATATGTTGGATGGCTTGTGCAAGAATAGGGAGATTGCTCAAGCAGTTTCATTTCTACACGCATAATGGAAGAAGAAGGCATTATTCGCAAAGATGGAACGCTTCACTTTGCAAGCCTGCAACCTGATGTTCAAATACATACTATGGTTGTTGGTTTGCTTTGTGACGATGGATCCGTGGAGGAGGCAAAACTTTTGCTTGGAAATATGGAGGAAAGTGTCTTGTGTGCGTAATAGTTGTTTGTACAACGTTATCATCCAGTATTTGTTAAAGAGAGACGAGCTTTTTAAATCAAATACCGTCTTGGAGGAGATGTGCGAAAGAGGATTAATGGCTGATACTACTACCATGTCATGTTACTTGATCAGCTGCAAGGACAACGTGAAGATAATATACTTATGAAAATGGTTAGGAAACTTGTGTCAAAATATGTTTTGTAGGACCATGTCTTTTGGTCATGTGTAATTTGAAATTGTTGTAGGTATCTTTGAAATATTATAGGCCTTATTTTACTAGTAATTGCTTCTTTTTTTTGAACATGTTGTAATTATTAAAAGTTCAGAATTGTGGACAGATGATTTCCATAAAGTGATCTTCATCTCTATTCTTAAGTTAGACAGCAACATTTGTATCTTATTCAATTCCTTTACAGCATTTTCAAGTGATCTTTATCTCTATTCTTAAGTTAGACAGCAACATTTGTATCTTATTCACTTCATTTACAGAATTTTCCGTCAACATTGTGCAGTCCATTTTTAATTATCTTATAATTGTTCATCTGAGGTTCTGTTGCAAGATGTGGATCAATAATTTAGTATAGCGTTGAATGAATATGCATGTCAAAGTTACAATAGTTAGAGGGATTGGATTAGAAATGGAGAGATATAATATAATTTCAGTACTTGTAACTTTCTTTGTTGATAGAGCTTCGAGCAATTTTATTTATCCGAAATTTTGTGTGAGATGGTCTCATTATGAGAAGTAGCTCTATTTTGATGTTTTGGGTCACCTTTTTTTTTTAAATATAATTGGACCGAAACAAAATAAATTTATAAATCATATCAATGGTAAATGGGACTTCATCTCATAAAATTTTTCGTTTCTTTATTGAGGTAGGATGTGTTATACTCTTTTTTTATTGTGACAAAAACTCGTATGAGACAAAGTACAACTTAGCACAATTAATACTCACTTCTTCTAAAATGTTAAAGCGTCAATGCTCAAATTACATTATGTATCACCGTGTGCCTCTTTTATTATTATTGTTATTGAGATTGGATGGTAAATGAGACTTTAGCTTATACGAAAAAATATATATCATAAAAAAAGAAAAAGAAAAAATCTGTCCGCCTGAAAAAAAAATGAATCGAAGAGTGCGCCATCTTTCTAAATTTATATATATCATAAAAAAAGAAAAAGAAAAAATCTGTCCGCCTGAAAGAAAAAAATGAATCGAAGAGTGCGCCATCTTTCTAAATTTACTGGGCAAGCATTTTCACCTGAAAGTAAATGAACATGGATATACGCTTTGTAAATTGTATCATAATATATAATCACTTAATATTATTATCTTTTGATTTCAATAGCCACTCCAACACAGCGGGGAAACTGATAAATAAAATAATCACAAATGTCTGCATAAAGTCCAAACGCATCCAAATGTTTGGCGGTACGCATTGCCTGCCCGCCACCTGTTTGTAAAAAGTCCTAAGCAGATACCTTCAGCTTCAATGGGGGCCTAAATTTTCACCACTTCTCTCTCCTCAATGATTTCACTTCTTCTTGCTCATCATACAAAACCCAAATCAAAATTCTGCAATTCCCTCAATCCCAGAATCTTTACCAGGTAATCAAGAACTGGATAGTTCAATTTACCATTTGATAAGCTGAGTGAAGTTTTGTTTAAAAAAACCCTTGTTGATTTTTCCGTTTTCTTGATTTGTAGCATAATTTTGCAGGGAATTAGATTAAGGGTTGAAGATGTATTTGGTTGAGAGTAAGGGGGGAGCCATAGCATGTATGCTACTTGCTCTTGTGTTTCTGGGAACATGGCCTGCAATTCTTGCTCTGTTAGAGAGGAGGGGGCGCCTCCCCCAGCACACTTATCTTGATTATTCTTTCATTAATTTGCTCACTGCTGTTGTTATAGCTTTGACTGTTGGTCAGATTGGTGATAGCAAGCCCAATATGCCCAATTTCATTGATCAGCTTTCTCAGGTACAGGGTGTTTTGCTGCTTTGCTTACATGTTTGTTTCTGATGGTTTTGGTATGTGGGAGTTAATGGATTTTAGCACTTTAATCTAGTTTTTGGAGTGGGATTTAGCACTTTAATCCTAGTTAAGTTATTCAATCAAGAAAATTGAACTCAAATCCATGTAGTCATCACTACAAGAAAATGAAGAATTGCCTACGAAAAATTTCAAATGGCTACGAAATTTTCTTACAAAAATAATTTGGTCATTAAAAGGTGAGGATTGCCTACGATTTGCCTACCAATTGTTAGAATAATCTTTGGAAAAAATATCTACACAAATAATTCTCTAGGCAAATAAATTACCTACGAGCAATCTACTTACACATTTGTAATTTCTATAGACAAACTTACCTACACAAATAATTTCTTAGGCAATTTACATTTTTGTAGGCAATTATATTTGTAGTTTGAAAATAGCCTATATAATTAGAAATTTTTGTAGGTATTTCGTTGGAAATTTCGTAGGCATGTCGGAAAAATATTGAAAAAATTCGTAGGCAATGCACTATTTTCTTGTAGTGCATTGAGTCGAGATGGACTCACAAAATATATATATCTTGGTTTGGAAAGCTATTTTCTTGGCTATTTCGTGGTGTGCTGTGTCTAGAATTAAACTATGTGAAGTTTATGTATGTAAAAATTGAAGCTTTGATGCTGCAAATGGCTTGTTAAAAGCGTTTTTAGTTTGTTTGGTATCTGAATATAGTTCTTGGGGCTCTGTTTCGATTTTAAATAGGGATGGATTTAGGGGGCTCGTTTGGACTTCTAACATTTTTCACATTTTATGTAATAAAATTTCTATCCATACCTTTAATTTATAATACCCCCCAATAGGTAACATAAATGATATGCAAAAGACTTGATGCCCTCTCTAGTTCTTGATGGAATAGATGAAATAAATTCTTGATTAATTTAGTTTTGTTGAATATGCGTTGTTTGGACATGTTCTATTTATTTATTTATTGAGTGATTATGATTATAAATTCAGGATAATTGGCCTTGTGTTTTGATAGCCATGGCTGGAGGAGTGTTTCTCAGCCTGGGAAACTTATCAACGCAATATGCTTGGGCCTTTGTCGGCCTTTCGCTAACCGAAGTGATCACATCAAGCTTAGCAGTGGTTTTAGGTAAAACCGAGTTTTCCTAGAGCCACACACTGATATGCTAATAGAGGAATGAACGTCTTAATTACATGGTATGAATTATGGGGCCGATATATGCCGTTGGGTCACAATGTTAAATTACAGGAACGACCATGAACTATTTCCTGGATGATCGGATCAACAGGGCGGAAATACTTTTTCCAGGAGTCGGATGTTTTCTTGTTGCCGTTTGTCTTGCATCCGTTGTTCATTCCTCGAACGCAGATGATAATGCCGCAAAACTTCAAAGCTTTACTGACAGTTTCAAAGATGATGATGAAAGGTATTGATAACAACCTTTTTGTTGATACTGAAGTTTGTATCCTTATGAAACGGCGTTTATTTAGGGAACCGCTTATCGATGGATCGGTTTATTATGATAGGAAGGAGCCCGTGATATCTAAAGATCAAGAAACAGATTCGTGTAAAGGTATATTTTATATGTTCCTTTGTCTCTTTACTGGTTTTGCATTTTGTGTGTATTTTTAAAAGTATTAGTTGTTTCATTTAAAGGTATTAGTTTAATAGTATTAGTCGTTTCATTGAAAAGTATTAATTTTTTGTACTATAAAGTCATAGCGTCGAATCAAAAGACCAACTCGTACTACGATTTTCCTGATATAGTTGGCGTGAAAGATATTGAAAATGGAAGTGGCGAAGAGGATAAACCGAAGCTCGGATCAGCAGAACACCTTATCGAAATTGAGAACAACAGATCAATTAAGGTCAGTAAAACTCGCTTACTAGCGTCAACTTTGCGAATATCTGTACTTATGCGAGAATAATACGAGCAGGTTTTTGGAAAGAGTATTTGGATAGGTTTGGGCATAGCTTTCTTTGGTGGCATATGCTACTCTCTTTTCTCATCGGCTTTTAACTTGGCGACTAACAATCAGTGGCACATTATGAAACGGGGAGTTCCAAACCTGGTTGTCTACACCGCGTTCTTTTACTTCTCAATCTCATTTTTTGTCGTTGCATTTGTCCTAAATGTTCTGTTTCTGTACCGCCCGATTCTCAATTCACCTAGATCATCTATAACATCGTACCTTAAAGATTGGGAAGGAAGAAACTGGGCGTTTTTGGCTGGTTTATGCTGTGGGCTCGGAAACGGGCTGCAGTTCATGGGAGGCCAAGCTGCTGGTTATGCAGCAGCCGATTGTGTCCAGGTCAGTTCAACACATTTAAACATATGTCCAAATATTTTTACCAAATGAATCACCTAGATTATGTTTATGTTTACATCAATTTTGGTCCCTAAAGTTTGTCTTTTCCATAATTGGTCCCTCTCTTTCATTCACTATCAAATTTGGTCCTAAAAGTACACTTGTACTCCCAAAGCTAGTTGACTGTCCGTTGATTGACGGACTCAACTATTTGGGGTGCTAAATATAATTATTTAAAAGATTTTTACTTAAACTAAAGTAATAATCGAAAAAAAATATCCTAGAAACTTTTAAATGTTACACTTAACACCGCAAATGATTCCGTCAGTCAACGGAGGGTCAAGTAACATGGTAGTAAATGTGTACTTCTAGGACGAAATTTGATAGAGAAAGACCAAAACTGTTAAAAAGACAAACTTTAGGAACCAAAAATGATATTATTTCTTAAAATTGAAAAACTCGAGACTGTATTAAAATTTCACAGCGGTGAAATAAATTCATTTCAACTTCGTCAATCCAAAATGCAACTTCTAGTCGCGCTATACTCATACAACTAAAATGTGCAGGCTCTCCCACTAGTGAGCACATTTTGGGGCGTAGTATGTTTCGGAGAGTACTGGAGATCGTCTCGTAAAACCTACGTTTTACTAGTGAGCATGTTGTTTATGTTCATTGTCGCCGTGGCTGTGCTTATTGCGTCGTCAGGGCATCGAAAAACTCATGGCCTGGGGCAGTAGATCATGAGCAGTGTTTTGTTTGTCCAAATATGAAATATTTATATGTATGTTTTCATTCCATTGTGTAATAGTTTCATACGTGTATGTTTTCATTCCATTGTGTTCGTTCACGATTGAGTGTTCCTTGCTTGTTTGTGATAGCTAGAGTTAATATAGCACTTAGGTCTATGTAAATAAATAAAATCTTATATTGATGACTGTTTAGATTATGCGAATTTGAAACTGATATCAATTTCATTTCCAATTATTTAGAGGGATTTAGTTGATTTGAAGACTCTTCTTTCTACATGAGTTTTAAAACAATCTCATTTTTAATCTTTTAATTTTAAACCATCAATTTGATTGGAGACTTAGGGTTCCCTTTAATTCGATATTGGTTCTGATAATTAGCAATAAATACTCATGTGAAATGGCAAATTATGGAGTGAACAAGTTTTACACAATGAATCCATGAAATTGGTTAAATGGGTATGACTTATATTATTAAAGAGCATTAGTCGTGATAATTGAAGGGTTAGATCTGTGAATATGAAATCAGTTTCACAGTGAACAAATTTTGAAACTGTGAACAAATTTTTAGGATACCTATCCATGTGAATATTATAGTGTTGTAAGTTGGATTTAAGTTAAATATATAATGTTGATTTACCTAGTAGTTCGTTTTGAATATTCTTCATGATTAATAGATGGATTTTGATTTATGTGGTCATCTTTTGTGATTAATTGAGTACAAAAATTTGTACAACTTAGTCACAAATTTGAAATCCATGAACTCCATTAATCTACCAAAATAAATTATAAATGTATTTTATATACAATTTTTTGTTAGAATTGAATTAAATTCAGATGAGTGTTACCTCAATTAAGGTATGCATGATTGAGTCTTGATTTAAACATCCATCAATCTTTTTAAATAAATCGACCAGGAGAGAAGAAGTGCACGTCTCTATATTTGATTAATGGAGTTCCACAACTTGCACTTTTATGTCAGGTCTAATCTTTGTATGTCTAAAATAATTCATATCTTATTGCAGAATGTATGTTTCTTAAAAAGAATAACAGGTGCACCATTTACATGGTGTGCACGATTAAATTAATATTGTTCATAGTTAATAATAATCAATTTATATTTTTTAGTAAAATAACAAATATCATTTATAAATATACTCAAATTGTACAGGACAACCAGTGTGTAGATGTATTTGGTATTTCATTTTTTTTTATTAAATCAGTAGTCGTTGTGTTATCAAATTCGACTCTAAGAAATATTACCCATATTTTTATATTATTCTTTTCAAATAAAGTAACAGAATCTTGAGGGAAAAATAATCCATTTTTCAATTAAACTAGCTAATTTGACAACATCTGTTGCATTGTTTGTCATGGCTAAATTCCACCACAAATTTAATTAAAATGAAAGATATATTTCCATTAAAGTGAAAATGAACGAATGTAATTTCCCAAGGTAGAAACACAACTAACTGTTTACGTACAACTGTTTTTGATATATTTTGATATATTTTGCATGCAGTTGGTTGGAAACCAGAGCATATCAAAATGTCCGAAGTGAACGCTTAGCATTCCTTCGGACAAAAATAATTTTCTCCCAAGAAAATTGAAACCCTAAGCTCAAAATTTCTTGCCCCAAAATTTCATCAAATCAATTTCAAGATTCCTTTATATGCATATTTGTAAGGTTTTTCTTCAAGGCTTTTGGTTTTATGATCCACTCAATTAGGCTCATAAACAAAAGGAAAAAGAAAAACTTTTTATTAGAAACAGGGTTGTTTGTTCTTCCAGCTTCTTGATTTATATAGGTATGTCCCACAATTCTGAGTTTATTTTCAAGAATTTGTTAATCTTCATAATTTGGCATTTAATTTCTGATTAATGAAGATCCCTAATTGTCTTTTAAATTATTCATATGCAAAGATTCTCTTCCAATTTTATTCAGCATTGTTTTATCCAGATAATTGATATATATGATCTTTTGTGATTCTTTTTATCAAATTCAGATGTTTCTTGAATTTTAATTAATTAAATTAATATCTGCAAAGAGATTTCAATTAGTTTGTTATTGATATGATGAAGCCCTAAAAATGGAACAGGGGATTTTTTTTAAACTTAATATTATTATTATTATTATTGTTCTTCTTCTTATCGTCTTCAATAGTGTCAATTGAAGCAGATGAGACATGGAATCCGAACATATAAAAGCAAGCAATGAAAATGTCCAAAAAGCCCCTGAGATGAAGCCTGAAGACCAAACACCATCTATAGAACAAGCAAAAAATCAAGAACTTGCATCTCCTTCTCTTTCTTCAATGGAAGTACACAATGATGATGACAACAAGGCCCCTGATAACAATCCCTTTACGAAACTCGAGTTGAACGAACGAGGCTCTTCAAGAAGAGCCCGTTCCTTCACAAGTGATGATACCTGCGTCGCCTGAAACTCGGACGATGCAGATATCATCACCTGAGCCGACAGAATTGAGGTCTCCGCCGATCCAAGTTATGGGGCAACCGCCTGGATACGATCCGAATAGGATCCCCGCCTCCGTTTTCTCAACAAAGAACAATGCAGATTGGAGTGCTACTAGTAATTAATCATTGTTCAGCATTCATATATAATTTTGACTTTTTTTTTCTTTTTCTTTTTTCATGATTAGATTGGGGAATCAAGAACGAATCGGTGAAAGTCGTCCCACAAAGGTTGGAGAAGCCCGAGAAAGGTGATCAGCAACCACAAGCACAAGCTTCGATAGAGGCACCTGCGGGTGCTTCTGGGGCAAGATGGTTTTCTTATTTCTCGTGTTGCCCTCGATTATGTTGAGCTATATATAGGTCATTCTGCTTGCGACATATCTCACGCGACATCTTCAGTTTTAATAAATGATCGGATTCTTCTGTGCGAATGATGTAACATCTTCCGTTGAATTTGCTTATGAGATGGAGTGGACGGAACTAACCACATGTGGAACAAAGTTACAATGTAAGAGTTTGAACATTGGGACTTCCTTCTCTAATGAATTAAACATTGTAAAACATCCTTCTTTAGACACAAGTATTGTTTCCTAGGCAGCATACTTTTTGTCATGTAATGCTGAATCTACAAACTGATTTTTTAAGGAAACGAAAATCTTTATCGATTCATAAGAAAATACATATAAACCATGTCAATATTGACATAGAGAATTGCTTATCAAATTAATAGAGCATCTTGCTTGAAGAAATTTTCATGAATTGATCTCATTTTGATCTGAACTTGTTGCCTTTTTAAAGTGAGTATTTTTAAGGCATGTGGCGTTTCAAATTCTATTTTAAAGATTTTATGAGTTATTTAACACTTTTTTTTCCAAATAAATTTACAGGCTTATAAGTTGTTTTAAGGAGTTTATAAGCTAAGTTAAACAGGATCCCAGTCGATATAATTATTGTATTTTTGATTGTTGCCAAATATTAGTGACTTAAAAAATTAGCTTTTGAGGTGAATTTATACTTGGGAGAATCGAGAAATAAAATTGAAGTATTTAAATTATAAGGGAATTAAATAAAATTAGGTAAATTACAGAAATCGCTGAAGGTTGTCTAAATTTTAATAGAGATTGAAATTAATATAATTATTAAATATTCCCTTGATCAATTGTATGATTTTTTCATTTTTTTTTTTTGAAAGGCATTTGTTATTTTCTCCTCATATTCACATTGTATATTCTGATCAACAGTGTTTTTTTTGCCCGGGTGTTCGATAATTTTTTCAAGTAATGAATAATGGAGTTTTTTTTTTTAATTTAAACAAACCTCAAAAGGTTTTTATTTTATTTATTTTAGCCAAAAAAAAATTTTGGCCAGTTTGGAATTTGACTTGAATAAGGGCCATAGGCTTTTTATTCTGGACTTTTTAGCTTTACTTTTAGAAAAAGGCAAGGGCAGTTGAGTTAAACTTAAGTCACAATATAATACAAATAAAAACTTTATAAGGAATTGGACTGGCTGGTTTTGTATGGTGAGAGATTCCTTTTTTTCCTTGGAAATATGTAGCTCAACTAATTTAAGATGCATTGTTTTTTTAACTTAATTTTGAAAGAGTGACTTGCCTGTATAGTATTGTATGTAAAATATTAGTGTGACTGAGATGGAGTTTGAACATTAGCGGATCTTATGCAAGTGAAATCGAATTAAATGATTTTTTTTTAAAAGATCGTTCAAAAATAAAATAAAAAAATTCGCTCACAGTTTGTGTTATTATAAAAAAAATTAGTACGTGGATTATAATAGCAAATATGTATCAATACGCGATGATTAGAAAAATAAAAGATATTTTTACTAATTCAATGGTGTAATCTGGTTATTTGAGTTATTATTTAAAACAATTGGTCACTAGTCAAAAAGAGAAATAGATAAAAAACAAAAGGGAAGCAGATGAAATAGAGAGTGTCATTTTTTTTCATACAGTATTACACATTTCTTTTTATAGTAACACATTTGTATGTATGTACTATGTAGTAACATAATTTTCAATATTTTACACGTCTTAGTTAACACGTGTTTGCCCTTGCATTAACACAAAATTAAAAGTCAATTTTCATGTTTTGCCTTAGAGTATTTTTTGAAGAAAAAAAAATATTTAACCCAATTCGACTCGTATAAATTCACGAATTTTTAGTCTATTGAGTAGGACGAGGTGAATCCGTGCAAAATATTGTATACGAAAATTTGTCATTTTAAAAAAATTTAGACGACATATATTCAGTATATTATTTTCTAGCATATTATGTTCACTTGCCGATCCACTCATTTAAAAGTCGGTGTTGTATATTCAAAATTGAGAAAAAATAGAGTTAGTAGGAATTTTTAAGCAATAAAAATCTAATAAAATATAATTAATCAACTTGAAAAAAATGGGGTTTTTACTTTTTAGGGTGTATAAATGGAAATTTGACTAATTACTCTTTTGACAAGTTCACTCACGCACACCCATATAGACCAAGACCAAATGGCCCGAGGAGCACGCCGCGTATCAACTTTTGGGCCATCACTCCTATGGGCCAGTCATAGGCCCACTAACTTATTGGCCGGGTATGGTCCCCATGCCCATCCCAATTATCACTCCTCTAACACTATTTTGAAAAGCAGAATTTGGTGCATGCGTTAACACGTGTAAGTTATGTTTTAAAAAGCGGGTTAGGGCAAGTTCGTCCGCTATTCGTAAGCACAACAAATCGATTCAAAGTATTGCACGGTTTGATTTTCAAAACGCGCACAAAATACTTAAATGGGATATAGATATAAATTGTTGATCGGGTGAACCGCTCAACTCACCGATTTGACATTATTTGGAAAGCAGAATAAAATTAAGAGCTATTTTGTGATTTTTTAATACTTAGTGAAGGATCTTGCAATTTTTTTGAGCTATTTTGCAATTTTGATGAATTAAATTAAAAAATAAAATTTAAGGGCTATTATAAATTTACTATCTAAAATTTATATATGTTTAATAATATATTATGTAATTGTGATATCATATGAGTTAAACTGCTTGAATAACTGTCAAACTCAGTCGAATTATATTTAACCGAAAATGTTAAGATTGTTCGAGTCAACGCCCTCTTCCGCTTTAAAATTATAGAGGCATGTAATTTAAATAAAGAGGGATACTTGCGTGAGACCGTCTCACGGTGAAACGGAGTGTAATTTAGGCATTGTCGCTTTAACACTTTGGGAGGAGTGAGTGTTGATTATGCTAAGTTATACTTCGTCTTATACATGAGACCGTCTCATATGAGTTTTTTTGTCTTAAGTAAATATTATAATATACAATTTGTTTTCACCGAAATATATAAGTATTTCAATAGCTATAAATTGGGGAAATTAGCAACTGTGCATTTTTTTTTTTAAATAAATAACTGCAAGATAAATGAGATTGATATACTGAGTAAAATTGTATATGAAAGTGCAATTAATACCCTTACATATATCTTTAAACTGCTTTTGCACCTGGTTGCTAATTTTTTAAAAAAAAATGTATCTATCAGTAATTTGCCATATAAATTGCATGTTTTAAAAGTACAATTAAATTGAATGATACAGTGAATGCACAAGATCTACACATTTTATAATGGGAGAAACGTGTATGCACAATGTATTGGGTGATCGTTTTTAAAAGTATTAATTTACTAGCATTAATTATTTAACCATTTTTAAAGATAATATATCTTTTAAGAGTGGATTTCATGTGCTTTCGTACATCTTGCACTCATAATGTAATTTGTTACATTGAAAGATGCAATTTATTTACATTGGACTGTATAATTATTAATATAAAAAAATAATTACACTTTTTAATATACATAAAATGTATATTTCAATACATTAAGTTGCATGGTTTTAAAATGCACTATGAATGCACGGTGGATCTAAATGTATACAAAATTTACCTATTTTTTAAAATTATAATTGTGCATCAATTGTAATTGCCAACTCCTTTAAAATATAAGATACGCACACTGGCACACATATACATGAGGTAAAAGAAGATCACTTATTGAAACATGACAAAAAGAATTACTTTTGAAGTGATATTTTTTTATGTTGTGATGTTATTTTTATTTTTATTTTCTCATCGCCGGACAATACCAATTACCCATTCTATGTTTTTTTTTTTTTTTTTTTTTCGACACTCTCACACAACTTTTAATATTATGCATAGCAAGATGCTCTTTTCAAAGGATTTTCCTCGTTATCAGTCAAACAATTAGATTCCATACAACTCATCAATTTATCTCAAGAGTGGTATAGACTATAGAGTTCAACGGCATATGCTATAAAATCATGAGCCATATTTGAGTGATATCGTCTCACGATAAGATAGAGGAGGAATTAGTGTTAATTCTGCTAATTTATAATCTGTCTCATGTATGAAACCCGATTTTTTTTATCTAAAACGGTTGCTATGTTTTTAATTCATGCATTGAGTATTAGATAATCCATGATGCTAATATGTTTTAGTGACTAGGTATATAGATAGAGGTATAAAAGTGTCAATGGTTAGAATATAAAATATTGAACAAAAAATTATGTGGATTCAAGTTCACGGTGAACTCAATTTTTTAGTATTACTCTTATGTGTAAAAACTATCACTGTTATATATAAAAACTATTACTGTTATTTAGTAAAAAAAAATATACATAACGTTATTAGTATTTACATATAACAGTGATAGTGTTCATGTATAAACTAGATTCACTCGTTACTCAAAATATAATTGTACATGTAAGATTAATTTCTATTGATTTTTAAAATTGTACCCAATTTATTGTTAATTGAATCATTTATGAAATTAATGCTAGTATTCTTAGTAGCTTGGGCTATACTATTTATTATAGAAAAAAATACAATTAGATATAAAATTGAGTAAACCATTACAACCAGATACAAAGTGCGGAAATTTGAACTAAAGTACGTGACACTTTAGTTCAAATTTGAACTAAAATGCAGAAATTTTCTGCATTTTGTATCTGATTGTAAGTTTTTGGATGACTTTGTGGTGAAATATTTTTCTCCCTTTATTATATTATAGTTTTGTGGATTATGACGTAAATGTTCTCATAGTATTTCGATGAGATTGATAGAAAATGTATAGAAATTACATGTTTAATTTTATTCTAGCAGGGTATAAGAGTCATTATAGATGTCAAATAAACTTTCTACATCTTTTTATTAATGGGTTGTAACAACATACATTTTTGTGCTGCCCTGATGTTCTTTTAATGTAATAAGTATACTGAGAACAAAAAAAAAACAATCACTTGCATGAGACGATCACACGGTGAGATGTGATACAATTTGGACATTGAAACTTTAACACTTTATGAGGAATAAGTGTGATTTGTGCTATGTTATACCCCGTTTCATATGAATTTTTGTAATTATATATTTTGATAAAAGACAAACATCATTCTTGTAGAAAAAAATCTAAATAAATAAAAGACAAGAATTAAGTACTGTAGATGTCAAGTCACATGAACATGTTCTCAAACTCAAACTAAATGAAATAAAAACAAAACGCAGTATTTTACACATTTTCTAATGCTAATATATATAGTAATTAAAAAAGGCAACCTATATTTTATTGGAATATCTTTTACAAATACGTACGTTACCAAACACCAAATATTGTTGATAACCTTTTTGATTAGGATAAGTATCGTCCTTGTACACTAGTTATACACTGCTACTCCGATGATAATTGACTAAGTTTTGTATGCATCTAGTCGCACCGTTCATTATATTTATAAATTATGCAATTTATGATATTAAAATATACAATTTATTTACACTTAATTGTATAATTATTAATATAAAAAAATAATTGCACGACTCAGTGTAAAAAAAAATCATTTTTATAATAAATTGAATGATTTTAAAATGTCATTATGAGTGCACGGAGTATCTGGATGCACACGATCCATTCATGATAATTTGTTCGGTATTTACGTACAGAGTGCATTGTGTAATATTTCAAGTATATCTTCAAAACATGCAATAATTATTTTTACTAACAAAAAATGCATATATGTTTCGATGCAACAAATTGCATACTTACACTTGAGTTATACAATGTACTTAGCACACAAACCTACTCGGAAAGTTAATACTGGTCAATTAATGCTTTTTAAAAACAATTACTCCCTTCATCCCAAATTCAATTACCCATTTATAATGTTTACACAAAATTTAATATAAGGATTGTCTATTAATTAATATTTAATTAAGGAGATAAAATGATTTTCTGGATGCGAGTATTTCAGTCAACTAAAAGAATGAGATAAAATAATATTTACGAGCATTTTCTTGAATTCGTTGCGCCAACTTGAATGGTACAAAGAGAAAGATTATGAGTTTAATTTGACAATGTACGTTATGGAAGATTTGAAAAATGAGGAACAACATTGTGTTTAAAGAAAGTGTCTATACCTTGGATGAGTTTATCGATGATATTAAATTCAGTTCGTGAAAGTGAATTCGTTCTCATTATCCGTTTTCATTTATTGCTTCTGAGGCTTTTTTGGGAATCTCATCCATTAGATTGTATTCCTCAAAATTATAACTTTATACTTTGCGCTTTTGTTGTGCGTTTTGTTCTAGGTTTAGAGTACATGGGAGATGGATGTGGGGCAACCTAGAAAGAAGTTTTGGGAATGGGGAGGGGACTAGTTTTTGGGAGAGTTGTTGGGTTGATGGTGTGACTCTTAAGGGTAGATTTTATAGGTTGTATCATTTGAGTGCTTTGTGGGAGGCGAAGATTAGTGAGATGGGATAATGGGAAAATGAGATATAGAAGTGAAATTTGAAATGAAGAAGGATACTATGGGATCGAGATTTACCAGCTATTAACAATCTTATATCCTTAGTTAACAGGTTTCGGTTACAGGAAAATGCGGTGGATTCGAGTAAATGGAAGGTAGCTACCGATGCATGTTTCAAAACGAAGAAGGCGTACGATATTCGCAGCACCTCGACGACCTCTTCCACCACCGATCTTTCAGACTGATCGATACTCTACAGGATCTGGAGCAAAATATCACCCATCAAGACTAGGCTTGGCAATGGGGCGGGGCGGGGCCGGGGGACAACTCCCTATCCCCGTCCCCACGAGATTCGGGGCGGGGGCGGGAAATCCCCGCGAAGCATTCGGGGAAAAAATCGGCCCCATTCCCATCCCAGCGGGGAATCAGAGAATCCCCGTTCCCCGCCACTTTTTTTTTAAATCAAATTTGCAAAGGAACAACCGAATAATGTGGACACCATAATCTGCCAATTTGAATGAAAATCCATTGAGAGGATTTGGTCTCAAAATTCTAACAACAAGAACAATTAATTGTAAATAACAAAAATAAAAGTATCGATTTGAGTATTATGCAATAAATTCAACAAGATAATTTATTTCTCAGTGATGGAGAAGATTGAGGGTACAGTGAAGCGTGGGGAGGCCTGAGTGGCGTGCAGTGAGAATATGAGAGATTTGAGATACAAAATTAGGGTTAGATCATTTAATACATATTGTATTTATTAATTTTTATATATAATTATATATATATATATATATTAATTAAAAAATCGAGGCCCCGCGGGGAACGGGGCGGGGATCACCGCGAAGCGGGGAATACTATCCCCGACCCCGCCCCGGCCCTGCCTTCGGGAAGAAAAAATTCCCCATCCCCGCCCCGTGGGGAATTTTCGCAGGGATTCCCCGCCCCATTCGGGGCGGATCCCCGTGGGGAACGGGGATTCCCCGCCCCGCTATCAAGCCTAGACATTGGCTATGGCGTAGAGATTATTACAAGACTGTCTTCCTACAAGGGCGAATTTAATAAGAAGGAATATCTTATCTCAATCTGGAAACACAAGCTGTCCATTCTGCAATTTAGTCCCGGAGTCAGCGAATCATCTCTTTCTAGGCTGCAGTGTGTCTTTCAGCATTTGGACAACATGTTTCAGTTGGCTAGGCATCTTGACGGTTCCCCATTACCAGATTGCAAGACATTTCATGGTGTTTTTCGAACTACTTCTTGGTAAAAAAGGTAACTCGTTTGCTGTTAGCTTATGGACGTGTGTTTAGACTAGATCACATATTGAGGGGGAACTCAATGTGAAGCAGTAAAGTAATATAAGTCGCACCATTCAGTTATTACTACGACACTCTTTGCTATAATATAAGTCACGCCATTCACTTTTATGAGCAATACTCTTTATAGAAAAAAAAAGTCACACCCTTTACAGTAAAAAGTCACACTCTTTAGTAATATAAGTCACACTCCTTAACCGGTTTTACCATGAAACTTGTTCACACTATACTTTGCCTTTATTGATTGGTTAGAAAATCCTAAAAAAATACTTGACTGGTAAGGAATTTACAAATCCCAAACAATTGCACAGAGTATTTATATACCCCACTCTTTCATTCAATGAAACTTTACTTACCAAAAAAAATTAGAGTATCCTTTGTACTTTGTGAATGAATTTCATCTTTACTTCTGAAAAAAAGAATGAGATAAAATAAAGATTTTTTGTATAATTATTAGTGGCATCACATGTTAGGAAAAATAGTTAGAAAATGTATGATTACTTTATTATTATTTTTTAATTGATAATATACATACTAACTAAAAATGTAGTTAAATTTCACTATAATGTATAGATTTTGTCATTCAATTACCATTCTCCTTGTCCTTATATTCAACGTTTGGTAAATTTTAATTATTTTTGAAATTAAAATATCATTATTAAAATTAGAAAAAAAAGAGGGAGTGAAAAGTAGTTCCCTTTGAAAGAAACAAGGACTTGTCGCAACGAGTCGTATTGTCGTCCAGCTCAGGACCTACACACAGGAAATCTGAAACACCAACGCGTTTTCTTTAACAAACAATTCAACAAACTCTCCTCCCCTCACTCTTCGTAGGCTCTTCGGAGTGCTTTTAATAATTTTTTTCACAAAGGAAAGGGGGAAACCAACCCAAATTAGGGTTTGTCACTGTGGGGCTTCCACGCTATTCGAACACATACAAGAGGGATACGAGAAAGGGTACGGACTTTTGAGGACCCTTTTCACGCCTCGATAATGGGTCGTCCTTCTTTTCTCACGAAATGCCACCATCTTCACTACCCCTTGAAGCTCTTGATTTTCCTGTTTCTTCTGTTTTCATCTCAAAACGACGCCGTTTCGGGCTCCGATTCGGATAAATCTGCGCTTTTGGCCTTCAAAGCTGCTGTCTTGGACCCTTTTGGAGTGCTGAAAAGCTGGAATTCCAACAACCCGGATCACTGCTCGTGGGCCCGGGTCACCTGCGACGCGGGTTATCGGGTCGTGGCTCTGAATATTACTGGTGGAGGTAATTCTCTGTCTTGTGCCAGAATTGCTCAATTTCCTATGTATGGGTTTGGAATCAGGAGGCCTTGTTTGGGTAGTGATAGTAAATTATTGGGTAAACTCTCTGCTGCTGTTGCTAAGTTGACTCAACTCAGGGTTTTATCACTTCCTTTTAATGAATTGAGTGGTGAAATACCTGTGGAAATTTGGGGTATGGAGAATCTTGAGGTTCTTGATCTTGAGGGGAATTTGTTTTCGGGTTTTTTGCCTTCTCAGTTTGTTGGGTTGAAGGGTTTGAGAGTTCTTAATTTGGGGTTCAATGAGATCTCTGGTGGGATACCTAGTAGCTTGTCGAATTTGGTTAGCCTTCGAGTTCTGAATTTAGCTGGGAATCAGATTAATGGGTCGATTTTGGGGTTCGTTGGTGGTTTTAAAGATTTGAGTGGGCTATACTTGTCGTTTAACCTGCTTAGTGGGTCGATTCCAGTTGAGATTGGTGTGAATTGTGGGAAGCTCGAGCATTTGGAGCTTTCTGGGAATTTTCTTACTGAAGGAATTCCCAGAAATCTTGGAAACTGTAAAGCCCTGAAAACCCTTCTGTTGTTTTCCAACATGTTGGAGGAGGTTATCCCGAGTGAACTCGGTCAGTTAGTTCAGCTCGAAGTGATGGATGTTTCGAGGAACAATTTTGGTGGCCCTATACCATCCTCAATTGGTAATTGTACGAAGCTATCCGTCCTTGTGCTGTCAAACTTGTGGGATCCTTTAAAGAGTGTCTCGGGTTCGGGAGGGGCAAAATTGGCACTTACCAGCGACGAATATAATTTCTATGAAGGCACACTCCCCACTGAAGTCACTCGTCTTGCAAGCTTGAAAATGGTGTGGGCCCCCAGAGCAACTCTGGAAGGGAATTTCCCTGAGAATTGGGGTTCTTGCAGCAACTTGGAGATGTTGAATTTGGCTCAGAATTATTACTCGGGGATAATGTCGACTGGCTTTAGCAGCTGCAAGAAGCTGCATTTTCTTGATTTGAGCTCTAACAGACTCAGTGGGGAGATCAGTGATACAATTCCTGTACCTTGTATGAATTTATTTGATATAAGTGGGAATTATCTATCTGGCTCGATACCCAAATTCGTTTTCCAATCTTGCCGTCCTACCATATCCAAACACACACAATTTTCAGCCCCTTATGATCCTTCTTCTGTGTATATGTCATATTTTGGTTACAGAACTCAGATTGACTCCTCTTTACCAGTTTCAATGGATGGAGATAGTTCGTTGGTGTTGCATAATTTTGGTTCGAACAATCTCAGTGGGGCCCTCCAGTCAATGCCGATTGCTTCTGAAAGATTAGGAAGGCAAACTGTGTATGCCTTTCTTGCTAGCAGAAACAAGCTTTCTGGAACTTTACCCGCGGCTTTATTTGAGAAGTGCGATCAAGCTAGAGGCGTCGTGGTTAATGTGAGTGATAATATTTTGCATGGCCAAGTACCGACAACGTGCAAGTCCCTGATGCTTCTAGATGCTTCTAGAAACCGATTTTCTGGAACTCTTCCTCCCAGCATTGGAAACTTGGTTTCGCTCACGTATATGAATTTAAGCTGGAATCCTTTGCAAGGTACAATCCCGAGCAGCGTTGGCCAGCTAAAGAGTGTCAAATATCTTTCTTTGGCTGGAAATAACCTGAATGGTACAATCCCTCCAAGCTTGGGGCAGCTTCGTAATCTAGAAGTTCTTGAGTTGTCCTCAAACTCATTATCTGGTGAAATTCCGAAAGATCTTGCAAATTTGAGGAATTTGTCGATTCTGTTACTCGACAACAATAAATTATCCGGGCAACTCCCTCCTGAGTTGACGAATATGTCCTCTCTCTCAGTGTTCAACGTGTCGTTCAATAATCTTTCTGGGCCGTTTCCTATGAGCAACAATATGAAGAAATGTGATAGCTTTCTTGGGAATCCTTTTCTGCATTGCCCTATGTTGTCTTCTTCCTCGGCTTCTGCTAATCAACACGGAATGCTAGGAGATGTACAGAACGAAGCTTCGGCTTCTTCATCTCCATCGTCATCTCCAAGAGAGCAGAATGGGGATACCGGTTTGAACTCAGTCGAGATTGCTTCTATAACGTCAGCAGCAGCCGTTCTCTCTGTTCTTCTCGCCCTAATCGTGCTCTTCTTCTACACACGGAAGTGGAAACCGAGGTCTAGGGTTAGTGGAACCGTACGGAAGGAAGTCATCGTCTTTACAGATATCGGGGCCCCACTGACCTTCGAAAATGTGGTGCATTCCACAGCCAGTTTCAACGCGAGTAACTGTATCGGCAATGGTGGTTTCGGGGCAACATTCAAAGCAGAAATCGCACCCGGGAAACTCGTTGCCATAAAACGCCTCGCTGTAGGGCGTTTCCAAGGCGTTCAGCAGTTTGACGCTGAGATCAAAACTCTCGGCAGGCTTCGCCATCCAAACCTCGTCACTTTAATCGGATACCACTCGAGCGAAACAGAGATGTTCTTGATATACAACTATCTACCAGGTGGCAATCTGGAGAAGTTCATACACGAGAGATCGAGTCAAGCTGCTGATTGGAGGGTACTGCACAAAATCGCACTGGACATAGCACGAGCGCTCGCCTACCTACACGATCAGTGCGTGCCACGTGTCCTTCATCGCGATGTGAAGCCCAGTAACATCCTACTGGACGAAGAATACAATGCGTATCTCTCTGATTTTGGGCTTGCTAGGCTTCTTGGAACGTCGGAGACTCATGCCACCACAGGGGTGGCTGGAACTTTTGGGTACGTCGCGCCTGAATATGCGATGACGTGTCGTGTTTCGGACAAAGCTGATGTTTACAGCTATGGAGTTGTGCTGCTTGAGCTGATTTCGGACAAGAAAGCGCTAGATCCCTCGTTTTCTTCGTATGGCAACGGGTTCAATATCGTTGCTTGGGCGTGTATGCTGCTGAGACAGGGCCGGGCCAAGGAGTTCTTCACTTCCGGGCTTTGGGATGCGGGCCCTCATGACGATTTGGTCGACGCGTTACATTTGGCGGTGGTGTGTACAGTCGAGTCTCTGTCTACGCGGCCGACTATGAAACAGGTGGTGAGACGGCTGAAGCAGCTTCAACCGCCGTCGTGTTAGGTGTACAGAGAGGCGAGCCCAGCCGCGATTGCGAAACGGCGCCGTTTCTTTTGGTAGTTATGAATTGTAGTTATGTTGTAAATTGTAGGGTAGATTTCCCCCCCTTTTTTTTGCTTGCCTTGTTGTAGTCCTATATACAGGGGGTTTGTTTTCTGCTGAAGAATGCAGATATTTGTATTTGTTTGAGATATGGTGTATACTTGTGTATTTGTATCTCACTTCTATTTGTTGTTGAAATAATAACAGAAGCATTGTCTTCCTGCAATTACTTCTGGTCTTTCTTGATGGGTGAAATTCATTTGGGTAATTAACAGTGAGATTTGTTAAAATTATTAAATAAATTTCGTGGTTTGAATTAGTAAGACCCCTTTGAACCAGTGTATGTATAAATTTTATCATCAATGAACAAATACTCTCATTATTTAAAATAAACAGTTATAGCATTTTAAAACAGCGATAGTATTTGTGTTGATAGTTTGTATACATGATAGTGCTATTTAAGAAAATAAAATTCCCCTTGGACAAGCACGTTTTTGTCAATTAAAATTGTTGATGAGCCCACCGATTTGAAAAATTACAATTATTCTCAAATTTTATAATTTATATTTTATCAAATGATTTTTGTAGTATGAAATAATTTTATTTATTTTATGAATAATAAAGGTATAGATGTCCACTGAGAAAGTACACTTGTAGTGACCATAATCTACCAAATTATGAGTTTATTTAGATTTTTTTTATAATAAAATTTTAATCTATTTAACTATAAAATTTGTTTGAATTTTCTGTGAAACTTGTTCATAATATGAAATTTATACCACTACACTCATAAAATAATACCATTACACTTATCAACTGATACTATTACACTTATAAACTGAGATCATAGTATTAAATGTTATGCGTAATAGTTTAGAAGAGTAATAATATCACTTTATAAGTATAATGATATAAGTTTCATACTGTGAACAAGTTTCACATGATAGTTTTTGTAATTGTTTAATAGTGCTCATGAGTCATGAAAGTGACCTTATAAAAAGTGAAGGTGGAATTTTGACCTAAAGAAACGAACCCTTACAAAACATAAAAATCTAAAACCCCAAATAATAGTGTATAAAATTGTAATCTAAAAGAAGCAAATCCTTATAAAATAAAAACCAAACATCCCTTGGAGCAGTTCCTGCTCATGTTGACAAAGGGATACAACATCAAAAACTATCCGATACAAATTAGTAAAATAGATTAGAATGATGCATGAATTTAACTTCTCATTTTGCAGAAGTCTTTTTCTTTCATCTTCTTCATTCAAGATGACCAAAGTCCCATTTTAGCACTAAAGCTAGAGTCAGAAACAACTGCAATTAGTTAGAAAGGGGGGAAAGCGGTGACAACTATGTGTTTCAACGGGTTAACGTCACCACAACCCCCGTGCTTCACGAATTCTGCAGGCGAGTAAAATATACCATGACAAACGCACACAATTTTGACATCCTCACCATTCCTGTACCTGTACAAGAATCCATTCGTCTGGCTATTGTCCGGTCCTCTAATGGTAACGTAAGGCATGTCCATTAAGGGGCTTCTGTTATATTCTTCATTTCTCTCGATGGTATAAGAAGCTGCACCGGGCCGTCTCTCCATGAATGGTTCTTGCGGAACCTGGCGGCTGGACGAGCCCCTTGTCACGGGATTATGAGTTGCTTCTGTCGGGATCAAGAATAAATGAGAATATAAATATAAGTTGATCTTTATGTAGAAAAGTTATACCTTACAACTGGTTCACAAGTATCACTTTATAGTTCAACAAGTAATACTTTTGAATGGAACTACTAATACTGACAAACAAATACTTTTGTACGAAACAACTTATACTGTTAAAAAATACAAACAAAATGCAAATCAGTTGTACAATAAAACTGGTTCATTTACGACTTTGTTCATAAATAATGGTTCAAATTCGAACCAGAGCTGAGCCAAAAAAATATGGTTCCTGCTCGTTCTATATCCTTCTACTGCGGTTCAGATTTCTCATTACAAGATAGAGTAACATTTTCTACTACACCATTCTGAATGAATGATAAAGACACGTAAGACTAAGATAATAAGTACATACATTTTTATGTGTTTTTCATCTAAAAAGTGTCGCAAAAGATGTTACATAACTAGAAAGGTGAGGGAGATAAGGTATCAACTAATAATAGATTAGACAGGAGAGGAAAGGTTAACAATTAGACTACTATGAGGAGAACTAAGACGATAAACCAGATAATTAGAAAAATTCGCGCATGCATCACGAGATGAGTTTGTATTCATAAGAATGGATTTATGTTGTGATAACATGATCTTGTAAACATTATACGGAAAATGCAAAAAAATACAACACCGATTCTGATTATCAGAGAACACGTGGCACTACTCAGCTCATGAATCATTTCAGGGGAACCCTCGAGCAATTTGCTCTTTGGATAGATTTTGAAATTCTACTTGGACAAGATCGAAACAATTCGTAAAACTCACGAAATTTTTGCAGCATTTAAGAGATTGCTAATTATGATAACTATCATCTAATGATAAAAAGATTGTTGGGATCTAACCGTAGTTGGAAAACAAATGACATCAATATTCCAAATAGACTGTGAGTATTAGGTATGCCCAAAAAATGTGTTAATATGAAAAGGAAACAATGGTTTTAGGTCTATTGCTTTAGCATATAAAATTATCCTTATACTACCACACAAGCCCCATCACGCCCTAAATTCAAGTCTCTTCCCTTTTACCCCCTAAGCCACATTCATAGGAAATAAAAAAAGAAGGGAGAAAATCCGGAATTATTTTATCTTTTATTAAACTTAAAATGCAATAAAGACAAAATCATTATACTCCTAATCTGAGAACTGAATCATAGATACCATAGAATGAATACCTATCCAAATAAGTCATTAATATCACCTAAAGCCGCAATTGTCGGATGACGTATGTTTGCCAAAATTTGCTATAATAACAACGCGCGCCAAAATGACGAGTGTTGAAAGATGAGGTCAACACCAACAAGATGATCAACTAATACCCAACAAAGCGACACAGATCCATGAAGCACGTACGAGCATTCAAATTTTAAAAGCAAAAACAGAACAACCAATCGGAAACTAATTAAGGCCACCAATATAGAGCATGACCAAAGCCAAGCTCACATTTCTACCAGTTATATTTATAAGACTATTAAAAATACGAGTGTGCGCCTTAAAAATAATTAATACTCCATAATTTATGCAAAACTAGCCAACAAGATCTCGCTGCAACTCCCAGATACCAATTTCTAAATTGAAAAATACTCTGAAATGGTGCTGTAGATTGCAAAAACCAAAACACTTTCACAACTCAAAAGAACCAAGAAGATAATATAAATGCAGAACAGAGATGATTCTAACTCCTCTAAGAATCAACTGTACACAACAATCAAATTCAAATCTCCTGCATGCAAATTACTTAGATCATATACCAATCATCACAATTCACAACAATTGTATATACAGAAAAGCAACGAAATTAGAGATGAAGAAATATACCCTGTCGTTGAGGCATTCCATTAGTACCATCATGCAATCCATTTTCATTCACCAACATAGGCCTCCGAATCAACACCGGGCGGCGCCGCTCCTGAGTCGCGAACTCGGACGGCAGAGAGGCCGCCCTCGCCAGCGGCGCGTTGCTCCCAAACGCCGCAGCACGCGCCCGCGCGTGGCTCTCGTTACCAACAGAATTGTCAGTAACAACCACGTTCGTTAGCGAAGACGAGCGTCTCAGCTTTTCCACCGCGGGGTCCACTCCGAATCGGCCGTTCGTCGAAAGCCCCAAACTCAGCTCCATCCCATCGTCTTCCCCCCCAACTCTCCCCTCCTTGTCAGAATTCCGTTTCAGGGAATCATAACCCAGATCTGTGGAAATTTCGCAATTCATCCTGCTTGCTTCAGTTCCAACCATCCCTCCCGCAGTTAAAAAATCAAACAAATCGAGAAAACCCTAGAAATTGAAGCAAAACTCAACGGGCTCTTGCCCGTTTTAAAAAAATCAGACTGAAGAAACAAAAAATTCAAAATTAAGAATTAAGAATTCGCTCAATTACAACTTAAAACCAATCAATGCAGAATTTCGGTTCAAAAAAGAGTGAAACGCGAGTTCTGATAATTTTGATGTTATTTGAGAAAAGAGAGACCGCGCGAGAAGAAAGCCATGGAAAGAGAAAAGGCACCGTTTTAAATTGCAGAGGTAGAGTTGAAAACGATGATGCGATTTTGGTTTCATGTGAAATTACATTAATTGGTCCAGACCGACACGTGGCGGGTGGAGGTTCATATCATTTTGGGTCGCCCACGTGGTTAAGGCATGCAGCTTTACAAACAAGCGTCTACTCCAGCTTTTTGAAAGGAAAAAAAAAATCACTTTTTAAAATAACTTTTCTTATTAATTCAATGTTTCTTCACAAAATAGTCACTGAATCTGTCAGTGATATTTCTAAAACTAAAATATCGTAATCTAAATAAAAAAATTTACAAGATATTTGCTTAGTTTTTTAAAATTTAATGATCCTTAAAACAAAACAAAAAATACTGTTAAAAAATTATATTGAGTGTTTGTTAAAAAAAAATGAGCAAAGTAAAAGATCAGAAAAAAATAATTTCTTTCCAAACTTCTAAATTATGAATTCTGAGTTATTCATTTAAGAGTGAGTTTTTTGTGCAAATTTGTATCATGCAAATTGCATTTTATGATTTGTGGGTCAACCCGTCCCTAAATGGAACCAAATAAAATGAGCTGGATTCAGCCTTAATTGATATGCACAGAATTTAGAATTAATACCAATTTGCACATAAGTGTTTTGGGTTAATTTAAATTAAAGCATTTCATTTAGAAACACTTAATCCAGTTATAATCCAAGACATTTATGCTTCACAAAAATATAGGTTATAATCTTGTTTACGTTACTGCGAATTCCCCAAGTCTCAAAAAAGTCAATTTTAGAAAAAGAAAAAAGAAAAAAGAGTATTATATATATATATATATATCCACCACATATAATTTGTATAGAATTTGCTTCCGTGCATTCATAAGAATTAAGAAAAAGAAAAAGAAAAGGTTTAGTGGATTATTGAGTGCTTTGTTATTCAGATAAAGGTATGTTGAATAATATGAAAATTTGTAATAACTTTCATCAATTGCGAATTAAGTACTTAAGGAATAAGACACGGATATTGGTTAAAAATGGAATTTAAATTTAATTACATTTACTGAAAAGATAAATGCCAACGATATTACAGATTTTAGGTAATAAATTATATTGCCTCTGGAATTCGTCCAATATAGGTGGTTCATGCAAAATTAAATGTTTAAAATAAATTTGATTGATACTATTAATTTATAAAATTAGTAGTATCGATTTAGTAGTATTAATTGTATATTATGAACAAGTTTTAAAAGAGATAAAGTTTGTGTAAAAATTGAATATATGGTGTTTTATTTCGTCTTTTTTAAGAGAAAAAGAAAATAAATATTTTGCTGCCCAGGATCGAACTGGGGACCTGCAGCGTGTAAAGCTGACGTGATAACCACTACACCACAGCAGCTTTTTGTAATGGAAATTTTCAAATTCTTATAAATCAGTTATATTATGAGAAATTGTGTAAGATTTAACTTGTTTAAAATAGATTCTTAGTTTTCTAGTTAAATAACTTCATTTTTATTTATTAGTAATTTTAACCCAATATGTTTTATGATAACCCAACTTTAAGGAGGCGTTTTAGCAAACTTCCTAAAAGTCACTAGGTCTTTAGCAATACTTCTAACTTTCAAAATTTTAATTAGAACTATTTTAATTTCAGTGACCACCTACTCTTAATTTTTCCAACAAAAAGTTAAATTTCGATCACTTTTTCAAGAATACAATTAAATACTAACAGTTATAATATAGCTAGACTACACATGCACAATATTTTTAATTTAAATATATTTACTAGTTAAAGGTGAGTGGTACGTGGAATTAGACTACAATATCACTTGATTAAAAAATGTTCTAAAAAATAAAGTAAGATTTGCAAGTTGTTGAATAGTGTCACTACTTTTTGTGGCTCAGGCACATCATAAAGTTAATTCTCCATAAAGATAATATATATATATATATATATATATATATTTATATATTTATATTAAATAAACATTAAAAGCTATAATCTAGTCATATGTTATTATTAACACAAAGCCCACATGTTTGGAATAAAATATCATGTATAAATTTCTTTTTTCTTTTTTTGAAGGAATTCCAATATTTGATATAGCGAGAGATATTGCAGAAACGAATTCAAAAGATGCAACAAACAAGTTTTACGATAGTAAAAGAATCATGTATAAATTTCTAATATTCTTGATTATTTGGAAAGTCATTTTGTATTTAGGAGTTTAAATCTAGTCTAAAATTACAAAGAAAATTGATTACATTTATCAAATTTATGCATCTTCCAAATGAGCAAGACAATCATTATGCATCACTTAATACTAACAAAAATACAAAATATTAATTAATACGTATAACATTATTGTATCAAAGGATCTGATATCAGACTAATTTTATTAATCTCTATATACATTGTTTTAAAAAAATTGGATTCCAATAAGTGATGGAAGCATATCACTCGGACTCGGAGAATCTACAAAAAGGAAAGATATGAAAAATCTGGAGTGGGAGCCACACACAGCTTCACGTTGTACTTTTTAAATAAATCATAGAATGACACGTGGAGATAGTGAGTCAGGATTACACGTGGCAGCCCTGGTGCGGATCGGCAGATAAGTAGCAGTGCAACTTGGTGAGGGCGACGTGCAGAGGAGCGGAGCCCAGAAATTGTGACGTCATGTGGTTAACTAACTTATCAGGTGAATGTGGGCCATATTACTGCCTTTTCCTGGAATTCATTCTTAGCGAAACTGTGATTTGGGCCGAAGGCCCATCAAGGAATAAATGCAATGTTATATGAATTTTTGTGTATCATGTATTAACGTGTAATATTATAATGTAATTATATTTCTCACTATATTGTGTTAACACAATTTTTCTTCATGTTCCAGTTGTATTGGCATAAATCCTTATAGCGTCGTGTTCGCGCTTAGTGTATTGTATTATTCACTTCATTTAATTAGTGTTACATCTCATCCTTCTTGATGAGTATATTGCAAAAAATTGATCCTCTATGCGATCTTAGTCTCATACGAATTAATATGCTCAATTAAGTACCATAATTTTTAAAATAATGCAATTTAATATTGATAAGGTTGCGGGATTTTTACACATGTTGCTCACCTGAGCTACCAGATTACATGTAACAACTGAACTAATACTGTCAGATTCAAGTTTACAATTTACTCCCTTTTGATTGTGAGCGCGTGTTGAAATGGAACAAAAAGATCATAAGAAAAATCTTGATTATGAGTTATCAAAACAGTAGATCACACGAACACACATCCACAAAAACTACATGATGACAAATAATAGATCAAAGCTAAAATCAAGTTGTAAGTTCCCAAAGCAAAGAAGATAAAGATAATGTTTGTCCTAAACCATTTGAGAACCATAAAAGTGTGAGTCCAAGGGCTACAAATATAGACTGAAAGTCGAGCAAGAAAAGGAAGTATAACCTATAAGCACAAAACTTAATTGCAATTTGCATGGAGTTAAAGTTTTGAAATACAATGAAGCCAAAAGAGATTTTTTGTTGAGGCAAAGCAAACCATTAAACAATCCAGTAGATAGGAAACGGGCCATCAATTGAAGGGAATAATGCACACACACAATAGCGAATACAAAAGGGGTTACTATTGACATTATTTAGAGTAAAATTCAATATATGTTGCAGGAGGTTAAAGAACTAATTTTTAATTTTTAAAAAATTTATAAAATTAAAATTAAAAAAGTTAAAACAATTAGAATCAATTTTAAAATTATACAAAATTACTATATTAAAAAAATTTAATCTCTATCGATTATTAAAAAAATAAAAAAAAATTCTATTTTTAATTAGTAAACATTTATAGTTTGATGCATACCAAATTATACTTTTTTTAAATTGAAACCATTAACAATTTTTTAATGGTAAAAATTTGTGTGATCACGTGTTCATAATGAACTCGATCTTTTTAATATCACTATTATGTAAAAAAAAAATCACTATTACAGAAAAAATTAGACAAAAACTTGTATAGACCTGATTTATGCTATGAACCTTGTTTTTAATTCATGAGCATTTTGAACCTAGTCATGGTTAATACGAGTCAAATTTAGTGAGTTAGAAAAATGTGTTAGAATTAGTGAAATGAGTCAAATAATTCAAGTTCATAACATAGACCTGATTCATGGGAGACCAACTCAAAAAACTATCATTATTTAAAATTTAAAGTATTATTTTAAAATGTGATAATTTTTTTTACATAATAGTGATAATTTTGTAAATAATAGTGTCAGATTTTGTGTATAGACTTGGTTCGTGTTACTCTTTTTAAAAGACAATATATTCTTATTGAATGACGCTCCTGCGAATCATTATCATTGTTATGGGTAAAAACTATCACTGTTATGCACAAAAACTTTCACTGCTTAAAAATATAAAATATTTTCTAAAACAAATTGTTTTTTTTATCATAATGAATGATAATTCTGTAACAAAGAATACTAAAAAATTGAGTTTACGGTGAACTTGGGTTCACACAAGTTTGACAAAGTTTAGGATACAAATTTATATACATACAAATCCCAATTGAAATCCAATTTCACTTTACCCAACTCATCATTGACCCGTTTTGACCCGTTTTTGACCAACTGACCCGCTGACCCTTCCTAAATTAATTGATTTGTATTTATACAAATTTGTACCGTAGACCTACTCCACAAGTTTTTGTCATCCTTATTTAACACAATTATTATCTTATTAATTTTTATATCGAAAAAGAAAATAGGAAAAAATTAGAATAAAAATATGTTTTCTCGTTTGAACTGATTGCCATGGTATTTTGTTTGTTAACCTTGGATCCGCCATTCCTAAATCCTTCGGAGATCGTCTCTTCTTTCCCGCCACCGCCCTGCAAAAGCCAGTGTCTTATGTCCCCATATTTCTTCCTGAACCACAATTAGTACTTTGGCCGCGGTAATATGCCTCCATTAAACGCATCGTTTCCAGGAAGCCCGACGTGGAGAAGATGAGGGAGGAAAAGAGCTTCGATTCGACTGAATCCCGAGGCTATACTTGACTTAGAATGTTTTGGAGGATGACAATGCAACTGGCGGTGGGTACCGAAATGAAAATGGGGTATGGTATTTCTCATTACATGATGTTTGAATGGCTATGAATTTCCCATATGGTGTAACTCATTAGTTTTTAGTGTGCGGAATTAATGATAGTTGCGAAATATTTCTCTCTGAATAGTTGAATCTGTTGAATTTGATGATTTGGTTTATTGAATCTGCTTTTGGGTGGGTAGAAAGTACATTTCAATTGTGCTTCGATATTATTTCATGCTTTTCCTGATAGCTCTTCGTCTACCTCTTATTTTGGGGCTTTAATTCTCATTTTCTTTTATAACTTGCTTGTGAGCTGTGGTTGGTCCTTAAACTTCTTATTGCAAAAAAATTCAGAAAGGTCAGCATAGTTTCATAAGAAAACCAAATTTTAGTACAGACTCTATAATCATCTCTTCTTTGTGATGTAGATGTTTATTGATCAAGGCAGAAGGTCTATGGCACAAGTGTCTCAACTACTTTAAGACTTCTTCCTTTCAGCTTTCAGGTATTAAAATCTACCTTATTTGCTGCTTTATCTCTTTGTGTTAATTTGTGCACTTGATAAAGTTAAAAATGATCCAGGAATTTGATTGCAGTAGAGACTCTTGAGGCTTGTGTTGCTGCATGAATGAACATATGATGAAATTCTCTGTTGTCTTATGAATTGTTTGAATTCTGGTACAATATTCTTATATGTATGCCTGTCATTGTTGATTTATTGTATTCCCTAGAACTATGATTATTGCACCAAATATGAAGGAGCTGATCACAGAATCTACTTTTAAATTGGCCATGTGAATCATGATTTCTTATAACTTAATCCAAAATTTCCTGCTATGCTCGTTAATTAGTTCCTGGAAAACGTTGAGATGATGTTTAATGGTAAACCATTTTCTTTTCATGATGCTCGTCAGCTATTGCTTGGAGATCTGCATTATTTACTTCCTATTGTCTGTTAAAATCTGTGGACATATTTGTGTTGTAATGTATTATCTGTAACTGAACTTGTTGGGCTTGTTTGATGTATCGTCCTGATGTCATTTTCTGGGCTATGGATGGATAACTCAAATTTGTAATTTTTTTGTAACATAAACCCGAAAGAACCATGATTCCAATCCTTTAACGGGTTCAGAATAATTGATAGAACAGTTGGAGAAAGAGATAGGTTGCGAGTTTATGAAAGAAGTATATTTAGACTTACTGATTTATTTTGTATGTTCAAATTAGTTGATAGTTTATTTTAAAGGTTTGAGGCTCTGATTGTTAGTTGAAATTGTTTGAACAAACATAATAGTTTATATTTATACTTAATGGTTTATTTTGTATGATCAAACTTGTAATGCAAATGTTTGAAATTGTTTCTCAAAATCATGTTCAACTAGTGACTTTTTTCCACCATAATTTTTTTCTTCTTCGGATGATCGACTGTACATGTATGTACATACATATACAGTAGAATAAATTACAATATTAAAAAAAAAAATTGATACTCATCAATTACAACTGTGTAAATTACCCCCCCCCCCCAACCCACCACCCACAGCCACACACACACAAGATTGTCCAAATTACCAAATGAATCCCATGACTTGGGTAATTTACAATAACCCCCTTGAGGTTTATTCAAATTACCAAATAAACCCCGTAGGTTGTGTAAACATTGAATTGAAACCACAGATTAGTTTGGTAATTTGAACCAATTTCGGGTCACTGTTATTGCGGAAGGGTGGCTGGGTGGGTCATTTGGTAAATTGAAATAACCTTGAAATGTAGTTGTATTTTAACCAAACCAAACCACGAGGTTCATTTGGTAATTTGGATAAACTTCGAGTAAGGTAACTGTAATTTACCCATTAAAATATAACAAGCTATCAGCTAATACAAAAATGAACAAGTTGTATTTCTATTTGTATATAATTTTAGTAATACATGCTACATATACAATATGAGAAGTGTTAGTAATGGTACCATTTGAGACATTTTGCATAAAATTAAAGTAATAACTGTTGTGTGGGTAGTAATAACTGATAAGGCTCAAGATGCGTGTGACTATTATTTTATACTGATAAAACTTAGCGTCACACCTTAATTAAATGCTAGAAAGAATAAAAAATGCATAAAGTGGCAAATCCAGTGTATCTGTGAATGACCCCATATAGTCTCAATCAAATTATATGACTTCAGAACCAATTTGACCAAAATATCTCTACAATCTGCTAAATACTTCTCATCTTCACTATATTTTGCTAAAAAAACAGTAGGTCTTGCATCTTTGTCAACTTGTTCAAATCGGCACACATTCTACTTCATATGCTGTAGAATAGATTTTTCTTCCTTTTGCTTCTTTTCCTCAAATTGCTCATATTGTTCAACCTCCTTTTTTCAATAATTCTTTAAATGTGGAAAGGCGAACACTATTATACGATCAGATTTTTGGCAGTCAAATCCAGTTCCTTTAAATTAATGGGCCTAAATGTACTATCTTCTGGAATCCATTAGCTATTTTGTTCAATTGGACTTAACTCAAACTTTCTTCTCTTTCTGTCATTCTTTTCCCTCTCTGTTTGGCCCAAAATTCAACTTGGAGGGTCTTTGCGCAAAACCTATCTAAAAAATGCTAGCGCTCACTTATCAAATAGTTATGGAGCTTATAGAATGTTGGATTTTATTTTGAAGATAAGTTTTTAAATTGTTGGTTAAAATAGCTGATGAGCTTGTTTCGTCGATTATGTGATTAATGAAATTCTAAATTAAAAGTGTTTATAAAAATAAGGTATCCCTCAACTTTACTTTTTTTTCCTTAAAGAAAAAGTAAGACCTTATTAACTGATTTTTGAAGTTTATAAGATCTTTTTCCTAAATAATTTACTATTGAACACTTTGACTCCAAAATCTTACAAGTAAAAAAACTTATAAGCTCAGCCAAACATCCCCTAACCCTCTTTTGTAGCGTACATTTGATCTTCAGCTGATTTTAGGTTTATGTGAATTTTATTTGCAATTTAAAGTGGTGTTTGGGCATCTCATCATGGATTAATGTTCACAATGGATTTACATTAGTTAGAGTTCATTGTGGGGGGAATTGAGCAATGCTGAAGAGTATAGAAAGTCAAGTGCATGGTAGCATTGTGATGTACCTTTAAACTATATATTATGTTTGCTGCATTGTCACTAAAGAAGTCGATTCCATATTTGGGGCCAAGAAACCTAGTGGATTTCTTTACTAATAGGGTATGCTTACAATGGTGCTTTCCGACTACATCATATTAGCTTTCACACTTGCGCCTATAGAATAACATAAATCACAAGGACCTAATGTTGTCATGCTTGCAAATATAGCTTCACTTGCACTGTTATTTTGGTTATAATGTGGTTGAGTATCTGAGACAGAAACTTATAGTGTTTCGTGTGATTTTGAGACATTTGCTGATTCTTTTCTAATACTTTTTTAGTTGTGTTGAATTGGAAGACTCAATAAGATTCCTATGTTTTAGATGTGCTTTACCTTGTGGGGCTAATCACGTGCTACCACATGAATAGTATTCGAATGGGATTGTGAGTTGTCAACTGTTAGGTTATGTATGATATCAACATTTAAAATTTTAGTATACTTATCCTTATGCTGACAGCCCACTTGGGGACGAATGAAAGTGGTAGCTGGGCCATCAACTTTTTTAGTCCATCAATGCCTTGAACATGTTTTTTGGGTTCTCAAGAATCATGTGAAGATAACAAGAATTTCAGAGTACTTGATTTTGGCATTATGTATACATGTTTAATAAAGAAGTTCAATGGATAAGTTGAGGTACTAGGGTGAGCAGCGGTTAGAGGGAGAGAGATTGTGCTGAATTTGCATAGATTTTTATTGAATTTAACATTTGTTTCTCTAATTATAATGAAATTTCTGTGTCCCTAGCAATGATGAAGAGATAATTGGAAAGAAAATTAGAAAATATTCTAGAATGGTTGTGGACCCAATGTTATGAATTTATGATCAGAAACAGTCGCACTGCTCAGTCAGAAGTGATTTTATGATTTTTGATTATTTAAAATGTATTACTCTATGTGATATTGTATGTGTAAAAGATGATTAAATGTCTCAAGTCAGTTATATCCAATGATAATTTATCTGTGTGTCCATCCTGTGTCTTCTTTTCTTCCACGTATGCTTTCTGTTATTGGACGATGTTTCTCATGGTTTGATGATGTGACATTGGGGTCACTAGACACTAAGACAGGTTGAAATGTATTAGTTCGTAAATCAAACAAGATTTCTGGGTATCTTGTACTTAGAAGAGCTTTTGTGAAACAAAACAATAGTTATAGCCTTATAGGTGTGTCTCCGTATGGTAGGAGTGAGTTCCCCATTTTATGACTTATGTTGCTCATTTTTACTAAAAATGAGATAAATCATACCCTTAATATAGAACTAATCAATGTAAAGTGTCCAAATTCCTTTTGTATTTCTAAAGTAGGTTATATGTGTTTCATTACAAACTGCATGGCCCATTTTGGCAAGGCTGTACTTTGGTTTCAGCTTTGGAAGATTAGACAAAATTTGATGGGTCAAAACTGATACGTTTGACCCGACTTGACTATTCTTTTTCATGTCAGTAACTCATGACTTGAAATAGAGTTAAGTAAATGCAGATTAATTGTGTTTATGCTAATTGTACAGTTGATTGAGAATTAGAGCCAAATAAAATCATGTGCTGTGTACATCATCTCCTGTGGGTAACATGTATGATTATCATTGCACAATTGAACACCATTCTGCATAGGAAGATCTAGTGACATTTGAAAAGATATTCTTAAAACATGTGAGTTATTTCTGGGTACCCACAAAATTGAGAAAAAACTATAGTGATCCCTGATTTTGAAGCAACTCTGAATTGTCTTATTGTACTGTTCATCTCTCACTCTCTCTTCAGCCAATGAAAAGGTCAGGTGAGCCATAGATGGTAAGAATCAAATAAAGAGGTGAAAGCAAGTGGTCAAAGGGATTAAATGCTTTACTGCTACTGCTACTGCAACTGCAATAACTGAATGAACTGCAACTCCTCTTAAGTTGTGGAATTTATTTTACAGGTTGGCCTTTATTGATTTATTTTGGTAATTTTCCCTCATAGATCAGATTCCTTTAGTTGGAGTTTTCCTCACTGAACATTTATAAGTTTTAGTAGATAAGGCCACTGGAGAGAATCAGGGCCCCAGATTAATCGAATTTATTTTAAACATCTTATAAATTGTTTCAAGAGCTTATAGGATGTGCATACGTGATTAAGGAGCTTATAATTTGTTAAAGTGATTGACTAATAAAATTGATATAAGTTTCTCGATAATTTGAGAGAAATGTATACCGATTTTAATATATAAAATAATTATATTTTTATTTTTAATGTTGACAGACCAAACCGTTGGCAACCTCCACAGCCGGACCTCTGGCCACCATGGGCCACCAATGACCGACTGCTGCTTCTGATGTACGTGGAGGGTGAGAACTTATAAAATATAAATAATTTATTTTAAGATCTTATACACGGTTATAAATCTTTTTACCATACACCTTTTGAGAACTTATAAGCGCCTGAATATCTTACAAGATTTGCCAAACACCCTCTTGGATTAATGATGCTTATGGAGGTATTCTTGGCTCTACCAAGTGGCGTGTCTAATCAGGTCCTTGTAGGATAATCTTTGCGTCTGGTGTAACTATGATGTCGGATTTATTTTTTTATTTTTTAATTTGAATATTCGTGAGATCGAGATATTACTATGGGGTGTTTTGTAAAAATTACAAGCGAATATAATCGCTTAGAGTTGTGTACAGAAGTAATTTAAGCTGTGTTTGTTTTGAAACTCACGAGGATGGACTTAGAATTTTGCGCTCCTCGTCTTGTCTAAGTCTTGTATGCATTAAGGTGCACCTGTACACTCATATTGCAATTTAGAACTATGCAACTTGTTATAATGAAAGATGCAATTTGTTTACACTGAACTGTACAACTATTAATATGGAAACATAGTTGTATAGTTAAGTGTAAATAAGTTGCAGAGTTCTAAAATGCATTATGAATGCATGATGCATCTGGATGCACATGAAACATACTCTAAAATATTTTGTTTCTCATTTATTAGATTAAGTACCTGTTTTGGAACTCTAGAAAGTGCTATAGATTTTGTATTGAATTTCTAAACACCCCTTAAATAAGCTGTCAAAAGCTAAAAACTAAAAATAAGGTGCTTTTGGTAAGTTTATAAAACTTTTTTAAATACTATTAATTTTTTTTTATTTTATTTTTTAGCAAACTCTATAAATTTTCCTTTGTTTTTCTAACAAACACCCCAATATGATTTTAATCAATTTCCCCATATGATTTCTACACTATCTCTTTATTTGGATACAGTAAAAAGCTCCTATATAGACTTTATATAGGAATAAACTTTCGTAATAAAAAATTGCGGTCTCAATTCAAAATCAGTTATATTTAAGAATAAACTCCACATTGTAATAAGATATTTTTTTTTTTCGGTCCTTTCTTAAAAAATTATGTCTTCATATAAGAATAAATTATATTATATACAAAAATTTATAAATCACTATAATTAATATGACCTAAAATATTAATCTATGGTTAATTGACGATGACATTTTAATTTTATGGCTGTCACTACATCCTTTAACTTACGTGTACGTAATAACTCGTTCGCATAGACACCGTCTCGGGTCCCATTTACTTGAAATAGAAAAAAATGTACTAATTTTATGAAAAATATACATGCATTGAACAAATATTTATACACATGTGAGCAATAATTATTGTTTGGTTCCTAGGTACATGCATATTAGTGGATACATATGTGTTTTATATACTTTGAAAGTGTAGATATTTATTTTAGTCAAATTCAAATTAATTAGATATATAAATCTACTAATAAATGTACACACATGTAGTATAGTATGTATTATATTAAATATATTATATTTTTATATAAAACTTTATTTAAGAATAATCTTCTTATAGTAATATTTTTTTCTGATACGATTTGGAGTTTTTACCTTAAATATTATGTATGATATTGCTACTTTAAATTCTATTGCCTCCAGTCCATTTAAATTGCCTGTGATTCATTTTAAATGTTAACTAAATTTGGTGGAGACAGATATTAATGCTATGTGCTTTTTATTACAGATAATAAAAACAGTGGTTCAAGTTCAACCAAGAATCTGACTACAAATTCCTAGTATCTTTTAGTGTAATTAATATCAATTCATGTTTTTATGAAAGTTTTTTACCATGAATATTTTTAGGCCCCGACATACACTTAAAACTTTCACATGCTAACTTTAAGTACAAAGCAGCATCTAACCTTGCTATCGATACCAAACAAAATAAACCTTATAAATCTATAAATTATAAAGCACCATTATTATATCGTACCTCCAATAATGCTTCCACACTGGCCCTTTATGTTCACTCATTAATTTTTCTTGTTTCATAAATATAACACACATGCTTCTTTTCTTTTCTTTTTGGAGTAAATCTGAATTTTGATAATTAAATCTCCTATAAATTTAAAAAGAAAATAAAGCATAAGAAATAATAGGTAAGTTCCATTTTTTCCATTTTCAAAAAAAAAAAAAGTTTTATTTTTTCGTTTCACTAATTTATTTCTTAAGGAAAATTGCTCTTAGATACCATTTATCAGTTATCACTGAGTCTTGTTCATAGGTGCAACCACTTTTGGTATAGTACTCTTAAGGTATAATTTTTTTCCATTTTACCCTTATTATCACACTTCACTAATTATACATTTTTTATTTAATTTTTAATATTTTAGCTCAAAGCCCCCTCGAATCGCTGGAAATAGATCAAATCAACTGAATTTTAGTTGGGAATCACTAAATCGTGAATGTAATTTTGCAAACTATTAATAAAAAAAAGACACTTGCGTGATTTGCAGATGCCTCAATGATAAAGACGAAAGATAAATTGACGTTATTAACACTTTTAACACTTTAGAAGATGTGAATGTGATTTTATGCTAAGTTGTATCCCGTCTCATATGAATTTTAATCTTTTAAAAGTGGATTACTGAATCGTAAACTACATAAATCTTATATCCGTACAATATTACACCTAAATCTTTGGATTATATTATATATCCAAACAAAATACTGTAAGGGACAAAGAAAATAATATAACATCCTAAAATTGGCCAGAAACGTAGGATATAAGTTGGACGATTAGCATTTTTCACTCTCATTTCTTTAACACTAGATTCCTTGGGCTTGGAGTTCAACTTCTTCTTTGTACTTCTTTTGCCATAAATTCAAATTTGTTGTTTTCTCTCAATCATTTTGTCTCTTTGTCAGGTTTCGAAATTTCCAATATTTATCAAGGCCCAAATATTTGTTTTTTAATGTTTGATTAGCTTTAGTTTGTTTGATTCTCAAATTGCAAATTTATTATATTACTAAATAATAAGAATTATCTACGAGTTATCTACAAAATCTTTTAATCATATAAGCATTTCAATTCATGAGTAAATTTACCTATGAAAATGTAATTTATAGGTAAACTTCTCTGTAGACCATTTTTAAACTACAAATATAATTGTCTACGAAAACATAAGTTGCTTAGATAAATATTCATGTAGGTAATTTATTTATCTACGAAAATTATAAATGCATAGACAATTTGTTCCTATATAATTTGTATGTCTATTAAAATTCTAAAAATTTATAGACAAATCGTAGGCAATTCTCACTATTTAAGGACCAAATTATTTTTTATTGGAAAACTTCATAGTTATTTAGAAAATTTTATAGACAATTTTTTTTGTGTGTGTATATATATAATATTTTTCATCCTAAAGAATGAGAGGCACCCTTGTATGAGGCGGTCTCACGGTGAGACGGGGGCATAAGTTGTGCGTTGATGCTTTAACACTTTGGGAGGGGTGGATGTCATTTGTACTAAATTGTACTCCGTCTCATGCATGAGACAGTCTCATATGAGTTTTTGTCAAAGAATGATGATAATAGTCACGTAATTCTCTATAAAGATATCGTCTCATTTAAATTTTGTGTATATAATATATAACATTAATTAAAAAATAAATAAAAGAACGTGGTAGATCCTTATCTATAATATTCTGCACTTATGTCGCCCTCAAATATTCAATATCTAGAGTTGAAATATATGATTTCTCTAAAAAAGGTAGAGTTGAAATATATGATGCAAGAGAAATGGGATACGGAACTAATTTAGCATCTGCTAAATGTGGAAAAAGAATATGGATTAATATGCATTGTAGGCGCTGGGCTGGAGTGGTATTTTAATTTGCAGTAAAGCCCCTAACCTAAAAGTATATATAAATGGAATAAAATCTTATTAAACCCAAATCAGTTACGTACCTTGGACAAGATTTTATCCACATAAAATGTACCATAAAATTGATGCATTTTTTTTACTTATTTTATGTGTTATAGATGGACTCTAAAAAATAAAATGAAGAATGTTACTTCATATAATAAAAAATACTAGCTAGTTCATATAATTAATAAGTAACTAATTAGTTTGAATGTTGAAAATATGTAGATCAACTTAAATTAGATTACATTATTTACACGGTACAATTAATATAAATCATACCCTTTAATTAATTATTATTACTAATACACCTCTTGTAGTATGTCACACCTTCAGTGTTATGAGTAATATCATTTATTTAATAAAAAAAATACCCTTCAATAAATCACAACTAATATATTTTAGTAATATAAGTCACCCCTTAACTAATTTCCCAAATTTTTGGGTGAACCTTGTTCGCAGTATACGTTGCATTAATTAATGATGTTGTGTATAGAAGTTTTATGGGAATAACTCTAAGTGATATTATGCCATGAAATGGTATACCAAAAATTTGGGGTAGAAATTAAAATAGTCCCATAATTTTTTATATTTTTTAAAATGATCCTAAAAAAATTTAATGTACGAAATTTATCCATATTTTACTCTCGAAATTCACTGAAACTGACGAAACGACGTCGTTTTTACCATGTACATGTGAGCATTCAATTTGATGTGCGTGGTATTCAATATATGTTACAATATACAATATGAAATGATATTCTTGGTGTTAGGAATTAAACAAGCAATTATGGAGAAAATAATAGAACTAGGAATTTAGAGACAAACAATTTGGTTACCCAGTTCGTCAGGAATGACTACGTCTGAGGGCACTACTAAGCCAGGAGATTCACTATTTTCATGTGTTATTTTCGTACAAAGAGGCAAATACAATGAGTCAAGGTATTTAAATGAGACATGGGCCAAAGCCCTAATTCACGCGACACAACAAGAACCCGCCGACCACAGACGCCTTGGTCGAGTGGTTCCGCCGATCGATCGCCCACCGAGCTCCTCCAATGCTCGTCTCCCGTCAAGCTCGACCTCCTTTTTGGTCGGCGGTAGTGCTCGACCTAACACCATGGTCGAAGCGCCTGCGCCCTTTGCCGGATCCCTTCTCCCGACTCAGCTCCACAACCCAACAATCTCCCACCGAGACCGACTCAATCAGAACTTGTCTCCCTGCTCCAACGGTTTCTCTCGCGGTAGTAGTGTCGGGCCTTATGTTCGGGCTTTTCAAAGGCCATTGAAGTCATGCATAACTTCAACTTCTCTAAGGTCACAACCTTAGTCAACATGTCAGCAGGATTCTCACTTCCCCGAATCTTCATCAGCTGTAAGATCTTGTTTTCGATGAGGTAACAAATGTAATGATACCTCAACTCAATGTGCTTCGCCCTCGAAAGTGAAAGACCCGGATCTTCGCGCCAAGTGAATAGCACTCGATCGTCCTTATACGAGAATACTATCCTTTTGCTCCTCCCCAACTCACACGATGCATTCTCAACTGCACCATTTCTTTACTAGCCTCGAATCGCAACGTACTCTTCTTCACTGGTGGGTCGAAGCTACGATCTTTTGCAACTTAGAAGCCCAAGAGATAGCTGTACCACCAAAAGTAAACACATACCCTCTAGTACTCCTTCTTTTGTCGAGATCATTTGATGCCAAGTCTACATCAACATATCCTGCCAACCCAACACTTTTGCCCTCAAAGCACTAAGCTTGTTTAGTAGTACCTCTCAAGTACCTTAGGATCCACTTCACTGCCTCCCAATGTTGTTTACCCGGATTGCCCATAAACCGGCTAACAACTCCCACCGTGTAATATCGGTCTTGTACACACCATAAAGATACATCAAACTTCCAATTGTTTGAGCATACATAATGTTTTGCATGTAGGTCCGCCTCTTCGCTACTAGGTGAGTCCTTGTTGGATAACTTGAACCGACTTCCCAACGGACCCGAATCCCCAGCTTTTGCATCTTCCATACTAAATCTCTCAAAGACTTTCTTTATGTATTCAAATGTGAAAGATACAACTTTCCCCGCCACCTTATCACGATCGATTCGCGATACCCAAGATTTGCTTGGCCTCTCCAAGGTCCTTCATAAAGAACCTTTCGCACAATTTTTCCTTCAACTTGCTCACCTCCCCGAAAGACTTAGAGCCCGCTATCAACATGTCATCAACATATAATAGCAAAATAATATAACCATCATCATACCTCTTGAAGTAACAAAGAATGGTCACTTTCACACCTATTGATCTTAATCTCGTCATGAACCCATCAAACTTCTTGTACCCCTTTAAATGGAGCTTGTTTCGCACCATACAAGCTCTTCTTCAACTTGCAAACTAACTCACTACTCCCCTTAGACAAGTATCCCTCCATTGCTTCATGTAGATGTCCTCATCTAAATCACCATGAAGAAAAGACGGTTTTCACGTCCATCCGTTCTAACACCAAATTTTCTGCAGCCACCAGACTCAAAACCAATCGAATGGTAGTTAGTTTCACCACTGGAGTAAAAACATCAGTATAGTGAATACCATGTTTCTGCTGAAACCCCTTCACAAACAATCTTGCCTTGTAGCGTTTGCTTCCATCGACCTCTCTTTTATTCGTAAACCCACTTGTTATGCGATTGCTTTCTTGCCCTTAGGAAGCTCAACAAGCTCCCAAGTTCCGTTGGTCATCAATGAATTCATCTCATCATCCATTGCAAGTTTTCACTTGTCCACCTGTTCACTACGTGTTGCCTCTCGGTGATAACATTCGGGTTCACCACCATCGATTAACAATAAATAATGAAGGGAGGTGAATACTGTCGAGATCTCCGATCTCTCGTGGATCTCCACAGCGGAATTATTGGTGGTGGTGTACTTGGTTCTTCCTCAACAATCACCTGATCATCTAGAACCCTCTTGCTCCCACCCGAGTTCGAAATGTCCAATTCCACAACCTGAGACTCAGAACCACCTTCTTTGGATTTCCCCAACCTGTCTTTGTACATCACATGTTCATTAAATATGACATCTCGACTACGAATCACCTTTCAGTTCCTCATCCCAAAATCGATAGCCAAATTCATCACAGCCATATCCAACAAACGTACACTTAACAAATTTTGCATCCAACTTACTTCTACTCATAGAATCAACATGAACATATGCAACACACCCAAATACTCGAAGAAAAGACAGATTTACCTCCTTTCCCGACCAGGCCTCCTCCGGTATGCCATTTTCCAAAGGAGTTGAGGGTCCTCTGTTTATCAAGTAAGCTGTTGTGTTAACTGCCTCTGCCCAAAACATCTTTGGTAGCCCACACTTCAATCTCATGCTCCTAGCACGTTCACATAAGGTCCTGTTCATACGTTCTGCCAAGCCATTCTGCTGTGGGGTTCCTCTCACGGTTTTCTCCATCCGAATTCCATTCGCCTCACAGAATTCCTTGAACTCACGGAGTTCGTACTCTCCACCATTATCAGATCTCAAACACTTCACCTTGAGACCTGTTTCAATTTCTACAAGAGCCTTCCACTTCCTGAAAGCATTAAAGGCATCAGACTTATTTTTCAAGAAATAAACCCATACCTTCCTCGTAGAGTCGTCAATGAAAGTCATATAATATGATACTCCACCAAGGGATGTCACTTGTGCTGGACCCCACAAATCACTGTGAACTAACTCCAGCTTCTGCTTCTTCAAATCCCTGCCTCCCTTCGAAAAACTCACCATTTTCTATTTTTCGAATACACAGTCCTCACACAAACCAATGTCAACTGTCTTGAGGTCCGGTTTACCCCTTCAACACATAACTTTCATCCCCTTTTTCACTCATGTGGCCTGAGCGACAATGCCACAAATTTGCATTCCATTTTTCACTTGCAAAGAGCAATGCTATCCTGTGTTGCTTTCGTCATATACAACGTCCCCTCTTTATTTCCATGAACCACTACCATGACACCTTTGGATATCTTCCACGAGTTACACCCAAAGGTCACCTTGTCACCCTCGTCATCAAGTTGCCCAACTGAAATCAAATTCCTCTTAAAACCAGGAATATGTCTCACATCTTTCAATTGTAACACAGTCCCATTTGGTGTCTTAATCCAACATTCCCTTCCTTTGATTTCCGAGAGGCTCATCATCAACTAGATAAACCTTCCCAAAGTTCCCTAAGTGTACTTTTCCATTACGTCAAGATTCCGCATCTAATGAAATGATGCTCCAGAATCTAACACCCACGACTCCAATGGACTGCTTACACTCATAATCAATGCATCTGAGTCCTCATCAGTGACAACGTTGGCTGAGTTGTCATTCTTCTTTGGTTCATTCTTTTGTGCTTTGCACTCACTTTTGTAATGACCAAGTTCATGACATTTATAACACTCAACTTTACTCTTATCCTTCTTGGGCTTATCTTTTGCCCTCGACTTCGATCTACCCCGATTTGGCTTCCCTCGATTCAGATCTACCTCGAACTTCCCGCACTCAAAGCAGATCCTGTGGCCACACCCAACTCTTTCCTGCGAATTTCTTCGCTCATGACCAAATCTCTAACCTCATCAAATTTCAGTTTCACTTTACCTGCTGAAGCACTAACAACGGTAGATTCTCCCCGGCTCCAACTTCACGGTAAAGAAGACAACAAAATAAGGGCTTGAACCTCATCATCAAAATCAATCTCAACCTAGCTCAATTGGGCTATGATCATATTGAACTTCGTTGAGATGGTTAACTACCACAAGATCCTCCGCCATCCTCGGGTTGAATAACCTCCGCGTCGATGAACCTTGTTCATCGCAGACGCGTTTTTCATACATCTCGGTCAATATCTCCAAGATCTCATTTGTAGTTTTTGCTTTCACCGTATGTAGGCGGCGTTCTCGATAACGACGAGACAAACCACGCCATCGCCTTCCTATCCAAAGAACTTTCACTTTCGTCGTCCTTCATATCTTGAGTTTTTTCACCCAAACGGTTGATACTGATCTTTACCGTCATGGTAATCTTCGATCTGCAATTTCGAAATCCAAAAATTCATTCCATCAAACTTCTCAACAGGCGATTTCCCTTCAGCCATCATAATTGCTCTCCACAGATCCCTTTAACCCGATGCTCTTGATACCAGTTGTTAGGAATTAAACAAGCAATTATGGAGAAAATAATAGAACTAGGAATTTAGAGACAAACAATTTGGTTACCCTGGTTAAATCGGGAATGACTACGTCCTGGGGCACTACCAAGCCGGGGAGATTCACTATTTTCGGTGTGTTATTTTCAGATAAAGAGGCAAATACAATGATGAGTCAAGGTATTTAAATGAGACATGGACCAAAGCCCTAATTCATGCGCAAGACAATCGCGAACCCGCCTTCGACCACGGGCGCTGGTCGAGCGGTTCCGCTCGATCAGATCGCCAGCTCGAGCGCCTCCAATGCTCTGGTCTCCCGTCACGCTCGACCTAACACCATGGTCGAGCGCCTCGCCCTTGCTGGATCCCTTCTCCGACTCAGGCTCCACAACCCAACACTTGGTATACCATACGAACCATCCCAATACTAAATTTTCTATTTAACAAAATTCATATCATGATACAGAAAATGCTCATATTTTCAATTTTTAGAAAAAAAAACGGTGGGGTTTCAAAAAAAAATAAAAAAATCGGTGAACTCTAAAATTATGCCAATTAGGTATTTTTAAATTAATAATTTCTTGATTAAAAGATAAAAATAGCTAGGTAGTGATGTGTCATGTATCCCTGGAAATTCTGAGGAAAAGTCCTGTGTCGGAAGATTTGTGGACCATTTCTAATTTAATTCCTCAAAATCGGAATGCCCACCATCTTCTATATATGAAATAATGACAACCTAATCCGATTCTATATATATTTTCGCATTTATATATACTTCCCCATTTTTGATTATTTAGTATGTGTTCTGACATAATTTGGTGAAACATTTAATCAACCCCACTAGCTAATTAAACAATTAAAAGAACATTGACAAAAAAATGAATGTACTTCACGAGCCACACCACGATATATAATAATATTAATAAAATATTTACAGTTTAAATGTCGGGTAAAAAATAACGAATATTGTCAAGTGTGGATAACTCAAGTGGTTAGAGCTCCACCACCTGAGACCTTGAGGTCCCGAGTTCGAGACACGGAGAGGAAATATTATTCCCTCTTGTGGTCCTTCTCTTGTGGGGTGGTGGTCCCCCTGTTGTTGGGTTGCGGTTTCGGGTGGTCTCACTCTTGTGGTGATTGCGGTTCCCTCTTGTGGTCCCTCTCTTTGTGGGGTGGTGGTCCCCCGTTGTTGGGTTCTGCGATTTGGGTTGGTCTCCCTCTTTATGATTATGGTTCGGTCTCAAATGAGATGAAATAATCTTTGTCATGTGTCTCGATAATAGAAAAAATTATTATAATTGATTATGTTAGGAAACTATTATAATTGATTCTTTAAAAAAAAAAATAACGAATATTATCTAGTGCGTTATAAAAACTATGAATTATCTAATCCATTGGTTATAATTTCTCAAATAATAATTAGTATAATATAAAATAATTTTTTTTTGTTGATGTTAATTTCATTAAGTTTGATTTTTTATTTTTTTTCCAATTCTACAATGATGATTGATGAATAGTCTATCAATGTAAGAACATGCATAAAACTTGTCCAACTCCTTTTCTTATTGGCAAAATATAGTGTGAATAAGTTTAACGGTGAAACTGATTGAGGAGTGTGACTTATATTACTAAAGAGTGATCTTTTACTGTAAAGGGCGTGACGTTTTACTATAAAGAGTACTACTCATAAAAATGAAAGGTGTGACTTATATTATAGCAAAGAGTGTCGTAGTTATAACTGAAGGGTGTGACTTTTATTACTAAAGAGTGTAATTTATATTATTAAAAAGTATGTCTGTAAAAAAAAAAAAAATCACGGTAAATAAGTTTCACACCATACCAACTCTTTCTTATTTCTTCCATTTGCTTTCTTCGCCGTTAATTCTTTTTCAAGATAAATTACTGATACAAATAAACGAAAACGTACTAGAAAAATTGAGATTTAATTAGAAGTATTTGTCTATAGATGCTTTCTCTTTATATAATAATGAACCTTTTGAACATACTATTTTTAAGAAATTCTTATGTAGGACCACATGTTTTAATTTCATCTATGTATATACATTTCTTAAAATATTCCAACTTCAGTTAATATTATACTGCTGTATTTGAATAATCACTAAACTTTTATCATCTATCTATATATTTAAAAACAAGTACCGCAAGAAAATAGATAATTGACTACATAATTTTTCAATATGCATATAGTTAAGGAATATACAACAAAAATAATTATATCTTTAAATGATGAGAATATATAATTTTGCCTACAATTTTTATAAATTTTAATATGTAAAACAATTGCCTACCAATTTGCCTATGGATTTTAGAAATCCTAAATAAAATTACTCACGAATAAAGTGTCTTGCACATTTGTAATTTTGATCATAGGCTTTTTAAGAAGGAAATTACTTTTATTAATATTGATAAATTCCATAGACAAATCTTTATTTTGTTTTAGTGATATATATAAAGTTATTAAAATATCCACACATATTTAGGACACTGATTTATATAAACTTACATAGAATTCACATTGCATTATGTTTAAAAGGGGCTAAAAAACATAGGACCAGTCTCTTGAAAACATTATAATAAAAGCTTGCAATATTAAATGTCAATCATTTTACCATAATAATATTATAGTTAATTTACTTGCAAGAGTTTTAAGTTTTTTTTTTTCAAATTCGAGAACTCCCAGCCCCACCTCACCCAACCAAGGCCAGCACCTTAATGTGCATTAAGTTTAGGACGTACATTATTTCAATAAATTATGCTGAAGTTGCAGGTTAAGAAATTAAATTAAGCTCGGAAATAATTTACATAGGCTGTCTATATGCAATTTATGGCTGAGTGAAATATAATTAATAATTTTGATATTACATTTAAGTTTGGAGGACTGCGTCTATATATTAGCTAGCTAGCTATATATAAGGTTCTTATTTTTTTTTTTAACATGCAATAGACCTTTCCAGCATGAATATATATATATATATATATATATATCAACAACCTCAATAAAAGAAAGCTAATTAATTAACTAGAGTATTTTTAATCTTACATCTTCTAATTCCCATAATTCATTATTTTCATTGTTGTCATGTGTATGCAAAAATATGCATTATTAATTAATTGTTGATAGATCACATCACACTAAAGAAATATTGTCAAGATTTAATCTCATATTTCATTTCATTGTGCATTAAAAAATAAAAATAAAAATTAGTGTGGTCCTCTCTCTCTCTTGTTTCTTTCTCTCTCTACTGTTTGGATAGGGGGGTTTTGGAGGGAGGAAATCAGTTGCATGGTCCCTCACCTTAAGCCAACATCAAAGGTGACGTTTTTTCGTGGTGTAAAGTCCATAACTTTATAACAAGCCTGATCAATTCTGCGCAATTATTTTCCCTTCAATTTAATTTCTTTCTTCAATTTTTAAGAATCTGTCACGCTTATAGGTTTGATCATGTTTTGTTCTTTTTAGCATTATAACTGTCACATAACAGTACCCTAATCTTGATTCTTGAGCATAATATATACTCCCCCTCCGTCAAACATCAGTTTTCACACTTTTCTTTTTGGTTTGTCCCATATCAATTTTCACATTCCAAAATGAATATCTTTTACACAACTCTCACCCACAAAAAAATACACTTATTCACCCATATGTCGTTACTTTTTGCATAAAGTGCATTTTCCTTGGTTTGCGGTTCCGGATCAGTGTGAAAACTGATCTGGAACGGAGGGAGTATATTGGAAAATTGCACCTTTCATAATATCGATTTGTTAGCCATATTTTGGCTACTGACGAAGCTCACATAATAATTGCACTTTAATTAGTTGTATAAGATTTTATTTGAAGCAATTTTATTAAGTGAACTAATTAACGGTTTCCATCCATTTTTAACCGAGGAGGTTTATTTTTTTTACAAAATTTTACTTAATTAAACCTGTTTTACGGTACAATTTGCATTTTGTGTGCATTTTTAAATATTATTAGTCGTTCCAATAAAAGTATTAGCTACGAATTGGTGGCAAGAAAACATGTTTTATATTAGATCAATTTTATTTTTCTTTATTTGGGACTACGTACTTCATAATTATGTGACAAAAATTGTAACTTATTTATTTATTTATAAAACGTCTGTAAGTGAAATTTACCCTAATATATACGTTCTCTCATATTCTGACATGCATCGCCTCCCACCATTTAGCCATGTGCAACGACCTCATCCCTAATTTCTTCTACTTGTCTATAAAGTGTTGCTTTTTCAAATTTGAAGAAAAAAGATGCTAAGATATATAGAAGAAAAAAAAAAGTATATATAAGGTCTTATTATGATTAAGCTCAATCCTTAATTTCATCAAGTAGTTCACATCGTATATATATATTCGTGGCTAACTCTACACCTTTCCTTGTTTCTGATTGGTCGGTCGTAGACCGGCATCTACTTTATTTCCAAAATCCCTTCTTCTATAATTATATCTTCTCTACTCAAACTGAAATTCTCTTCTTACCAATCTTGAGGTTTTCAGACTCTATTTGACTTGAGAAACTCAAAACCAATATGACTCTCAATTTCTCCTAATTAAAGAAGGATCTTGGTTTCACAAGAACAAGTGTAAGTAAGTAATTTTTGTGACTATATATATTAGAAATCTTTGAGTATTTATTTAGTGTCACATATTTTCATAGAAATTTGTATGCACAATTTGAAACACGAGTCTTGTGTATTTCACATCATTTTATTGTTGTATTTCACTTAAATTCATTATCAAGTATTTATTGGCTTATTAACTTATAGAGCCTGATGAACTGTACACCAGTCTCAAATCACAGCGATCCGACTCGCAGATGAGTTGACTTACTATATATCTGGGTTAACAAATTCCGTGTTCTGTGTTTCTTTCATTCCTACTTCTCCACACAATCACAATTCAATTTTTAACAAAATCCCTACATATATTGATGAATTGATTCCAATCAATAACTCAATTTCCCTTTTGAGATGCAGACCAAAAGTGGGGTTTAACTAATTTCCAAGATTCAACACCCTATTATGAGAGATCTACACTAGAAATAGCAAGCAAGCAAGCAAGATGATAGAAAGACAAGGAAATCCAACCACAAAGCAAGAAAACACAACCGATACCACCACCACCAACACCACACCAGCACCCCCATCATGGTCCCGGTCGAAAGATCCACGAATCGTGCGCGTTTCCCGAGCCTTCGGGGGAAAAGACCGCCACAGCAAAGTGTGCACCGTGCGCGGCCTTAGGGACAGGCGCGTGCGCCTCTCCGTCCCAACAGCCATCCAACTCTACGACCTCCAAGACCGGTTAGGCCTCAACCAGCCCAGCAAAGTCGTTGATTGGCTACTAAACGCCACCAAACACGAAATCGACGGATTGCCCCCTCTCCAATTCCCCATTTTAACCCCACACCACGGCTTCATCCATCCCCAATCGGCCAAACACGGCCTTAACGACGTCACTAGGGTTTTTTCAGTCGAAGGGAGTGACCGAAATGACGATCATGACCCTTACAATTTCCTCTCATCAAGAGTACAACAAAATCAAAATCAAAACCAGTCTTCATTTTCGAGCCTGTTGGCGCCGTTCAATTCGTGGGACCCGTCGAGCCTGACGCTATCTCAGCCGCCGATTAGCCTGGGGTTGACAGCTCAACATGATCAGGGATTGGACAATTTTACCCTTCATCATCATCCTCCGCATTTTCTTGTTTACCAACCAACGTTGCAGCCGAACTTTAATACCTCGGAATTGTCGAATTCTGACTCGGCTCATGAACCGGTCAGGCCGTTCCGGTTAAGTAACGAGCAAAATAAACACGATGCAAGCTAGGGTTCTGGAAGATTAATTCTTGGTGTGATTTTATGGAGATGAGGTAACGTGTCTATATATATATATATATATATATATCATGAAGATTTTGGGTCTATAGTTTAATTTATCTCCAGATAAAATGACATTTTGTGATATTTCTATTTTTGGGATTTTTTGCTATTTTTGTTGTACTATATATTGTTCTAAATGACTTATAAGTGATAATAAATTGGTGAAAATAGTTCTGTTTCTAATTTCGACATATATACCTCGATCTTGTACACTTGCACTAAAAAACTTGTATTTTCATGTGTACATATATAGACCTCGTACTTTCAAATAAAAATTGAAAAAGAAACATGGCAAATTGTTGAATACACAAATTGCACTATGCACCTGGTGTTTTTTTTAACAGTGTTATAAAATTTTTGAGGAGATTCGTACAAAAGTCTGGAGCTTCAATTCTTTTTCATTCCAAGATTGGTGCTCGAATCCCAAATATTGTTGTAGTTAGAAGATGTGTTTTGCAGGCTGTTTTGTTGAGTAGTTTTCCATCGGTAACAATCTAATTTTGGCCCGTCATTCTTTTTATTGAACGGTATTAGGTGTTTCTATTGAATATTATTAGTTGTACATTAGTGCATAAGTGTAAATCAACCTATGTATACGTGAATGAGATTTGTTTTAGATTTAACTAGATATGAGTGTAGCAAAAAAAGACAATATATTTACGGGCTGACAATAAGGGTACACAACTTTTAAAACTTGTTGTGTTAGGTCAAATTGATTTGGATCATCTCAATTTGGGCTAAATGTCACTTGATAGGCACAAAAATGACCTGAACCAAACACAAAAATTCAAATTCATGGTGCAGTGTGTGTATCATATGAAAGTAGAATATGAGGATACCAAAACCTCTGGGTTGGCTGGCATGGTGGTTTAGGCTTGAAACTTTAGGAGTATGCTCTTCTTTAGGTCTCATCATTGAAACCTTCAGGTGCGTCGACCAATTCTTAAGATGAACCAGTCTATACAGAGCGAGTTAAATTCATTTTTGGTCCCACATGACATGCATGGTACTTCCCGATTTTAGTCCCGACACCCACCACTTTGATCCTAAAACCAGTTTTTCATGCAGTTTTGTACCAATATTACGTTTTCTGTTAAAGTTGGCTGCAGTTTTTGGTCCCACGGGACAAGGTTGGGACCAAAAGTGCAGTGAACTTAACGGATTCCATAACGGAAGGACAAAAACTACATGAAAAAATTCTTACAGGACCTAAAACGTGAGGTCCCGTGTCCTATTGAGGCCGAAAACTAATTTAACTCTATACAGAGCTTTGCTTGTGGCTCAAACGCACTTTGCTTGTGGCTCAAACGCGCTCTGCTAGTGGACGGTGGGATTGGTCCCTAATCTAATCGAGACATAAAAAAATAAGAGAATTTTAAACTAATGGGCCCGCAGAGACGGAGAGAATAGTTATGAAATGCACCTCGCGAAGTTGGCCTGAATCAAGACGACAATAACTCATGAATCGCGAATGAGATGATTGTGACAAAAAAAAAAATACAAATTCAAGCGTTGTGGTATACGAAATTAACAATTGATTATATCAAACTGACTAGTTGAGAGACTGTTGGAGAATTGGGTTAGAACCATTTCAAACATTTTATTTTGGAGAGTTTGTTTAAATTTAGGTGCATGTTAAGTGAACACCTTTTGAGCTAGTTTTAGTGTGGCTCCACTTTCTCAGATTTTAGTGTTCATGAGTTTTGATGCGTATTTGCGATGATATATAGCACGTGAGAAAATCAACTATTGATGTGAATGATAAATTAACTCAATATTTTGATTAGGTTAAAAATCAAATTTTTAAAAATGACTTTCTATCTTCCTTTCAGAATTTTCTTCCAACTTATTTTTTCAGTTCTATTAGTCTTTATATTGAAGTTGCCAACTTCAATGCAATTACGTGGAGATTTTATGGTTATTTCTCCATAACTATATAATGCTCACTCTTCGGGCTTTAAATCGAAATGGTCCCAAAATTTCTGGCGCTTTATTGAAAAGGTCCCGTATATATCACATGTTTCAATTTAGTCCCGTATGTTTTCAATTTGTGCCGATTTAGTCCCAAATAGCCGTAAATCGGTCAAACTACCCAAAAACGACGTCGTTTTAGGGGCGTGTGATACACGCGCCCCTAATTTTGGTCGGGAATTTATCATAAAATGATGTCGTTTTTGGGTAGTTTGACCGGTCTTCGGCGATTTGACAAATTAAAAACATACGAGACTAAATTGAAACATGTAATATATACGAGACCTTTTCAATAAAGGTGCAAAATTACGGGACCATTTCGATTTAAATCCCCCCATTCTTCCCCTAGTATGAACACACGAATTTCATCTCATATAGTCTCCTTATTTACTGCACTTCCATTACAACTTAGAGGGTCTATTATCAAAGGTTTTATCTACAAAAGGTCGAGGGAACTGTTTTTCATTGCTTTCGAAAGCAGTGTGATTGGACGTTATACGTAAAGGCCTGAAGAGTTAGAGGCGACACTACAAGAAAATAGTGAATCGTCTACGAAATTTTTCAATCTATCTACAAAATTTTCAACAAAAATAATTTCGTCCTTAAATACTCTTATTGCCTACGAATTGCCTACAAAATTTTCCAATTATATAGACATATTCATTCATAGGTAAATTTGTCTAAAAAATATAATTTATAGGTAAATTTGTTTGTAGGACATTTTGAAACTACCTATACAATTGCCTACACAAATGTAGGGAATTATTTGTTTAGGTAATTTGTTTGCCTACGAAAATTACAAATGTGCGGGTAGCTAGTTTGTTCGTAGGTAATTTGTTTGCATAGATAATTATTTGTGTAGGTAATTTTTTTCATAGATTATTCTAAAATTTGGTAGGCAGGTCGTAGGCAATCCATACTTTTTAAGGATCAAATTATTATTGTACGAAAATTTCGTAGCCATTTGAAAATTTTGAAAATTTTCGATGGCAATTCTTTATTTTTTTTAATTGTAATGAGAGCAAATTGTGCTTAATGGCAAGCAGTGGCAGATCCAAAAATTCTAAACAGGGTATGCACAATTGTAAAAAATATTTAAAATAAATCAAAATCACAATTCAAAATGCAAAGCACGATCCTAATTAAAAAAAAAAAAACATAAACAAAATATAGAGAATCTAAAATTTAAAAACATATAATATTAAGGGTTACAAACAAAAAAATTTATTTCTGAAAAAATATTCCAATTGTTCTCGACAAATTCTCATATTTTGAAAGTGGTTTAAAATGTCATCTTTGCTCATTTTGCCAGTGTTCATTGTTCAATTTGACAACATACTTCAATTTCTACACTCAGGGACATATCCAGGATTTCATCCCATGGGTTACAATTTTCTAATGAGTAAGGGCGACAAAATTTTAAAATCTCAATGGGGTGAAATGATTTTTTTTTATGATTTTAAAGCATATATATAAATATAAAATCTTATACATAGTACAACTCACACACACCCCAGACCCGTCCCTGCCTACACCAACATGCTATATAATATAGATATGAGAAATTTTACTTTGTACTTATGTGGTGCATAATTTACTAATTTAATTATAATTACTCATATCAAATTTCTTTAAAGTGATATAATTTGATGAATGATAAAATAATGAAAGCACAAATATGTAGACTAAATACTGTAGTGTGTATATAATAATAGTTATTTGAAAAAAAAAAGGGTATACATCACTACAAGAAAATGAAAATTTGCCTATGAAAATTTTCAAATGGATACAATATTTTTCTACACAAAATTATTTAGTCCTTAAAAAGTGAGGATTGCCTACGATTTTTCTATCAAATTTTAGAATAATCTTTGAAAAAAATACATACACAAATAATTTTCTAGACAAACAAATTATCTACAAGCAAGCTACTTATACATTTGTAATTTTCGTAGACAAATCAATTTATATTTCTGTAGGCAATTATATTTGTAGTTTAAAAATAACTTATATAATTAGAAAATTTTGTAGGCAAATTGTAGGCAAGTCTTACTATTTGAGAATAAAATTATTTTCGTTCGAAATTTCGTAGGCATATTGAAAAAATATTAAAAAAATTCGTAGACAATACACTATTTTCTTATAGTGCATGTGGATCCGTCAATGATGGCAAATGACTTGCTACTGCCTCGTTCATAATTTAGTAAGAATTTAATTATTTTTTAATGTATTATTAATTAATTCCAAAAACTAAGTGCTCAAACAATTTAAGCATTAGAAAGGTATATGAAACTTCTTGACACCAACTCTTGCAAAATATTTTTGGTTTCCAGAATTTGGTGTTTGTTGTAAACCCATATTCCACTTACGTATATGTATTATGCCCATGTACTCAAGAATTCCTAACATATTGGTGCATTGAAAAGTGCAATACATGAGGGATCCAAATTCCATCCTCATTCTTGAATTCATTCTTCAATGCAAACCTAAGCTAGATTCCTCTCTTATCACAATACGTACAAGTTTTTTCTGGGCTAAAAAACCTTAGGATGGTCCCAGCTTTCTCTCTCTATACATTATTTATTACTCCCTCCGTCCCATTTGAAGTTGCACACTTTTCATTTCGATTCGTCTCATTTCAAGTTGCACACTCCAAATATAAAAAAGAATCTTACAATCTCCACCCTTCATCCCCTTTAAAAAGTCAACAAAGTCATTTTTTCTTAATATGTGTGCTGATCAAAGTGTGAAGGTTCAAATGGGATAGAAGAGAGTATCTTGCTTTAACTACACCCACTTCAAGAAGATAAAGAACTTCCTACAATTTTTTTCCGAAAAATATGCAAAAATGTCCTTTATTGATAGTTAGAAACTCCTTTTTTCCCCTCTCTTGATAAAAAAAATAAAAAATTATCATTTTATGATATTTTTACACTTATCATATTAATAAGTGCTTTCCACGGAAATCGAACTCAGGATCCGGGCTGAGCCAGAGGCTCTATACCATAAAAAATTTTAAATCTCTCTTTGTCCTAAAGTTCAAACTTATAGAAGGTCTGCGAGAATTAATTAGTTATTTAATTTCCCCGACAAAAAAAAAATAATGTTAAAAGAAGTATTTATTTATTTTGTTGTAGCTAGCAGTGAATGTTGTAGTGAGTGTTAATTAAGTAGAATAAGAAAGAAAAAGAATATTGGTGTTGTTTATTGATGAATAGGACAGGAGTAGTGATGTCAACATTGCACAAGATCCCACAAAGTGATGCCAAAATATTGTTCGAGAGTGATCTTCTTAAGGGCTTCTTCTTCTTGCATTGCATTTGCGGCATGCATCAAAAAGAAATGAAAAAGATAGTCTAGTGTGTGGTCCAAATTAACAAAGTAAAAGGAAAGAAAAAGATAGATAGGTAGGACAGAAACCATCAATTAGGGTTTTGTTTTATTATCTCTCAGTGTGTGTTTAATATATCAAGGACCACACACCCAAACTTCTCTTCTCATAGGAGGGTCCCCATTCGCTAAATAATGTTATATTTGTCATTTGCATTTATTTGGCCTAACGAGCCAAATTGTTTTGGTTGAGTTTTCTTTTTGCGTGATTAAATGGTGGTTTCGTACAAACATACAAGCTGGTAGACACGTGATTCTAAAGAAGCCCACCTCTTTTTTTTTTCAAGGAGCAATCCAGTCACACTCGCGGTTGGAAATTAAAGTTCCAAATTCATTCAGTGTAACTACGTAATTTTGTATTTTTTTATGGACTTGGAGACTTAAATTGGACATTGTCAAAAATATTGAGATTAAATCAACAACAAAAGAATTAGTTATAGGACTGATCTATTTGAGACCAAAGTTATGTGACCATTTGTGATTTATAGGATTAATATTGTGAGAAAGACAGGGTCTTGTGTTTATATATTAGTGTAATTGTATGAGTTTCATAACATGAATAAATTTCAACAAGCACATATTTAAATAGAAAATAAAAAATAAGTTGTACCCCCTCTGTCCCAAACTTGTTTTCCTGTATTCCGTTTTGGGCGTCCCATACTTGTTTTCCTATTTTCTTAAATGAAAATTTCTACTTTATCACTTTATCACATAAAATACTAATAAATAACTCTTTTTAACCCCAACTACCCATCACTTTATCTTATAAAATATTAATAAACAACTATTTATACCCAACACTTTATCATTTTTTTCTTAAAACCCGAGCACACAGTAAACAGGAAAACAACTATGGGACGGAGGGAGTATGTTTCAGACTCGCTATAAATAAATTGCATGTTTAAAAATACATTTGAGTTAGTGCTACAAGACATTGTCTTTCACATTTTATAAACTGGAAAGTTATTAAAAAAAAAGAGGATTAAATTTTGTGTAATCTAATTATAACTTTTCATCATTTTGAAATTAATCCCAATTGTTTTGATTTTTAAATTTTGGTCCTATAAATTTTCTAATTAAAATTTTAAAATTGATCATTTAACTTGCTAACAAGTAGCCGCCACATGCATAAATATTTTGTTTTTCCCTCTAATTTTAAAGCGTCATCTGAACTTTTTTAATCTAACAATTTGGGTCGAGTTTAAAGACAATCCAAATATTTAAAGACAAAGTGAATCAAGCTGGTTTACCGGATCTAAACAGATTCGGAAAGAAAAAAAAAATCAAAATACGAAAACACTCCTCCTTCCTAAAAAAATACGCAGAAAAATATGCACCTACAAACAAATGATAATTCAAGAACTTCCGAGAGTGAGTTGCAGTATATTGTCTTCTGAGGAAGTAAATAGGGGCTGTGTTGTAACATCATCTTCAGATATTGAAATTAGTGGTATTCCTATTGAAGCAAATCTATAATTGGTTTCATCTGTTTTTCTCTACTTTGAGTAATTTGTGTTATATTATGGTTTTGACTAGAATCTCTATGAGGTTGATGGGTATGTACACTTACAAATAAAAATGTAAATAGTAATTCACTCTTGGAAGTTTTTGAATTATCACCCGCATGTGCGTATTTTTCTGGGAAGGAAGTGTTGGTTATGCGTGTTTTTGTTTATTTTTTGTTTTTTGAGTCAGTTTTGACCCGTAAATCTATCTACCCATCCTCTTTGTCATTTAATATCATGATTGTCTTTGAATTCGACCCAAAACTCGATACAAAGTTATTATAATTAAAAAAGTTTATGTGACACTTTGAAATTAAAAGAAAAAAAATTAATTACACAGTGATGGTTAATATTTGGTGACCTGCTGCAGGTTAAATGATCAATTTCAATATTTTTTTTAAACTTACAGAATCAAAATCGAAAAGTCAAAACAATCCGAATCAATTTCAAAATGATGCAAAGTTGCTGACTAAACAAAATTTAATCCAAAAAACAATAAGTATATGCAATAAGTTTAAGGCCAAATAATTAAATATAGTCCATGCTCTTGGTTTTTCATCAATTTTAACATATTTTTTTATCTTCAAATTTAACACTTAATTTCACTTAATACTTAAAAACATCACAAGTTACAATTTTCGACAAGGTCCGTCTGATGTCGTCGTCAAAGTCCACATTTCTTGCTGACGTGTAAATATTAAAATAAAATAAATAAAAAATCATCACCACATAAGACTAGAAAACGCGGGATATAAAAATATCTCGGGTCACTATTTTCTAATTTTAGGTGGTGATATTTTTTAATTCTTTAATTTAATATCTACATGTCAACAAGACAAGTTAAATTCGGCGACAACATCAGACGGACCTTGTCATAAAATTGTGACTCGAGATGTTTTTAATTATTAGGTAAAAATATGTGTTAAATTTGGATTGAGACAAAAGTAAAATTGATTAAAAAAAATCAAAAATCAAAAGTATGGGCTAAAATTTTATTATTTGGTCTAAGTTTAATTAAAAAGCTACTTGATTAATGATTACATAATTTGTCTTATTCGAAGAAAAGCTAATGTTTTGGCTCATCGTTTGGTTAGGGCATCTGGGTCATTCACAAATCTTTATTATTGGGTTGAGCCTCCAATTATTGTGGATAATCTTCTCGATATTTATTGTTCTTGCATTTAAGTTTTAAGTCTTCTTTTGTATTTAAAAATAAAAATAAAAAAATAAAAAGCTGCTTAAAGTTTGTATATTCGTATTAAAATGAACTTGGGCTACGTCACATTAAAAATTGTATTATTGGGCCAATTGTAGCCCATGTTTGGCGCTTCAATTAAGAGCCCAGAAATATAGATGGGTTGATGGCATAGTTTTCGTTTGTCCTTAAACTCATGCTTCACACTATTCTCTACTGATTTTAAACCAATCAAACCCCTGTTAAAAAAAACCAATCAAACCGAAATTTAGAATTATAATTAGGAGTTCGTTTGTCTAAGTTTATTTTTAACATTTTATAAGTTTTAACATCTCATAAGTTATTTTAAAAGCTTATAAGATGTAATTTTTAAATAATTTATAAGTTGTTAAAGTGTTTGACTAATGAAACTTATAAGTTCTTTAATAATTAAAAAAAAAATTAATTCTAATTTAATATAAAAAAATTAATATAGAGATGATCGGTCCCAGGCTGGGTCCGGGTCAGGTTTCGGCCAAGTTGGGGTTTGTAGGTGGAAATGGGGTATAGTTTATTTAATTTTAGTAAAATGAGTTGGGATATCCCAACTTATTTTTTTGGAGCTTATAAGTTAAAGAGCTTATTTTAAGATCTTATAAGATGTTAAATATCTTATTTTACCAAGAAAATTTGAGGAGTTTATAAGTTCAAAGAGCTTATAAGCTGAGCCAAACAGTCCCTAAATTAAGCACTTGAATTTCGATTAAAAATATTTTTTTAATAGCAAATTCTTGTTTGCACAAGATGCACCATAATATTCAAGTGTATTTTTGAAACATGTAGCTTATACTCTTAAAAATATTTAGTGTAAAACAAGTTGAACATTTTAGGTATTGGCTTGTGCTAAAATAAAAGAGTGATTTTTGTCCCACATCAGATTGTGATCAAATGAGAGAGACTTCCTAATGCTATTTAAGGAGTTTAGGAGCCTATGATAGAAGTGCACAAAAAACACCAATTGCATTTTAGTCTTGTATTTGATTCTAAGCAAATTATTTTATGTTAGAAATGTGAGAATCATGTGGAATTGTAATAATGTAGGGGTGTCGAGTGAGAGAGGAAAAATTTGTGTAGTTGTATAAATCGAGTATGTGTTTACTTTTGGTGTTACAACAATTTATTGTGCTTCTAAGTCGTAGAAGATGTAGTAACAAAAAGAGGAGTACAATCGAGTATGTGTTTATTTTTTGTGTTACAACAATTTCTTGGGCTTCTAAGTCGTAGAAGATGTAGCACATTGTTATTCGCTTAGGAAAAAATTCAACTTTTCACTTGAGAACGAAGCTCATTGAGTTGATGTATCATTACATTCGTTATCTCTTGGATAATCTTGCAGCTAATGAAGATTCGAGAATTCGAGGAAGTGAGAAACTTACTTATATATTGACGAAGGTTGTGACCTTACAGAAGTTGGATTTTGCATATATAGCTTCAACTGTCATTGAAAAATTGAGATGGATGCTTAACACTACTACCAGTGAGAGTTACCGATGAGAAGAAAAGACGAATTACGATTTGAAGTCAGACTCCAAGTGAGATATTGTTGAATTTTTTGGAAGTGAGATATTGTTGAATTTTTTGGAGGCTAGTTCGCATTGGATAGGAGATTTTATTTCCTTCCAAGAAATTGCTTGAGCATCACATTGTTGCTTTCTAGAGATATTTTACTTGGGACTAAATTATTGCCTTATTATCATCCTCAATTTCTTAATATAAATAACCCTCTAACTCATTGTAATTTTTTGAATCATCATATCAAAAAAAAGAGTGGGTCTCATGTGCATCATGCACACATGCAACTGAATAACCAATTTAAAAATATATTTGACCCATTAAATATATATTATACATATTTTGTGGATAGCACGAATCTTAGATCCGTGCACCACTAGTTGCACATGAGACTTTGTTCATAAAAAAAATAGTAGATCTCCCAATTTAGTAGTACTCCAAAACAACAAGTTGCACACCTAATTCACAAAATACCCCCTCTTATTAAATTTCACGAGTTGAGGTTGAGCGTCATACTATTATTATTAATTATTATTATTATTATTTATTTATTTTTTTAGGTTTTTTCAATTTTATTTTAAGAAAAATACCTCCCAAGTAAAATAAACCTTCTTTTCATAAATCAATTAATTTAATTAAACGCTTTACGACTTCACTAATCGAAGAACAGTTTCGCTCTACAAAAATGACTAATATAAATAAAGTACGTAATACTATATGGATCTCGGACAGAGATCTCCTCCGTTTCCTTATCCTCCAGTACCCTGCAATCTCAATACCCAAACTTAAAAGCGCCATCGCTTTAAAACGCGACATCAAGGAAAAGCGGTCAGTACCGCCGATTCCAGCTGCGCAACTGTGGAAGTACTCTCCCGTCTATAAAGTAACAGTCGCGGTTCGATTCTCCCCCAATTTGATTCTCTCGATTTAGGGTTTTAGAGGTTTTAATCACTCATTATTACATTTGGTCACAAATTTTGGATTAGCTTCGCTGATCTATCAATTCTGAGCGGATTATTTCTGCTGGAGCTCAATTCTTCCCCGTTTAAACCCTAGAGAATCTCAGGTAAGTGCTCTGTAATTATCAATTATATATCTTGATAGATGCAAGTCTATTGGCTCGTTTAGTTGCTTTTAAGACTGCAAGAAATGGGGGTGTTGATGGCTCCGTGAATTTCAATCCTATTCAAATTTATGGTTAATAAAGTTGCGTCTTTGAGTAATTCGGTTCGAGTGAGTAATTCGATTTTGAGTATGGTGTGTGATGTTATGAAGTATTGTTGAATATGAGCGATGGGGATGGAAAGGATAAGTTCTTGAGTGAGAAAGAAAATCAACAGTCAAAGAGGAAGAAGTTGGGGAGTGACGAATTTGCCCAGGCCATTGCCAGAATTGCGGTGGCTCAGGTCTGTGAAAGTTTTGGTTTTCAGAGCTTTCACCAGTCTGCATTGGATAGTTTTGCTGATGTAGCGGTGAGGTACATTCGGGAGATAGGGAAAACTGCATCTTCTAATGCCAATTTAGCGAATAGGAGCGAGTGTAATGTGTTTGATGTGATTCAGGGGTTAGAAGATTTGGGCTCTGTTCAGGGTTTTTCAGGTGCTTCTGATGTTAGGCATTCCCTTTCAGATTCAGGAGTAGTTAAGGATATTATAAGTTATGTTGCTCAAGCTGAAGAAATTCCATTTGCATATTCAATTCCTGTTTTTCCAGTTGTTAAAGAAAGGGTATTAGACCCCAGTTTTGCACAAAAGGAGGAAACCCCACCTGATGAGCATATACCTAGTTGGTTGCCCCAGTTTCCAGATCCTTCAACTTATGCAGATTCAAGTTCTGGAAATTCGAAGGACTCGGAGATAGAGGTAATTAGTAAAACTCAGCAGGCTGAAGAACATCATAGAAAAGGGGAGAGGTCTTTGCTGAATTTGCAGCAGAAGTTAATATGTAATGGGTCTGAAGCAGTTGTTGAACAAGGGGTACAAAGAGCAGCAGAAAGCAACCCGTTTCTTTCACCCCCTCTTCAATTTGGGGAAAAGGAGGTGAATTTGCCTGTTGTTCCAGTTAGAATTTTGGTTGATGCTTTGGGGTATCATCAAAATCATGGAGGTACCGAAAACCATCTTTTAATGATGGAACCGTCTCTGCAAGCCAATGAACCTGCGGACAGTAGAAAGATTCTCCAGAATGGAAGAGCCAGTGTACAATTTAAGTTAGGGAATGCCAAGAAACCCCCAAGAATACTGACAAACCCTCAGAATGAGGGGATTGGAAAAGTTTCTCTTCGATTTGGGGATGATCATCATAAAGAAGATGCGAAGAAAAGGAGGGCTGAGAAGATTAATTGGGAAGATACAGAATTCCCACCGGAAGCATCTCACTTGTAAATTAGGCATGTTTGATTAGAGACTGTATTATTTTTTCTGGAGCTAGCATCTGATGCTGTTTCAGGGTTAGACTTAGTCAAGGAGCTAGAATTTTCTCTGTACAAGCATTTCAGACTTTCTAAACAGGCAGTGTTCCCACTTTCGATCTTGAGGATTAGTTGTCAGTTATTTCCATAAACCTTTGTCATTGATATTTTTTCATAACTGAAATTAAGGACTTTAGCTATGAGTTTGTTGTTACTTCTTTACAGTAAAATGTGATCATTAAGGCAAGTATGTTTACTGTGTATTTCTGTCTGCTGTATTTACTTCTCTTTGATAATTCAGAGTCATAAGGATTGGAATCTATCTTGTAGTATTGTATCTCATAGTTTATCTGATTATCTCTTCTATATGTACTGGCTAGTGAACACATCAACTTGATTATTAATACTTACTAAATCAAGCAATGCTAAATCTATGTGAATCTAAACCCGATTATTATGTTAAAAAGGAGTAAAAAGTCTCACTGATTTGGCTGAAGCAGGTTCTAATATTTAATCTAGTGCAGAAAGAATATCTAATAATATAATTTATTAACCAAACTACCATCAATCAATTTTTTTATTTGTCCTATTTGATTTTCTTCTTCATGCTGTTGCCAAAAGCTGTCTACCTAAGAATCATGTTATCATTTAGCCCATTTCTTGAAGTCTTTGTGGATCATGGTTATGAATTTCCTTAATTCATAATATACATTTTTAAAATACAATACTCAAGCATGCTAATCTTGAAATTTACAAGTAGTTTTCTCAGCAGTAGTTTGCAATTTAATGCTTTCTCTGTTTACTTCAGGACAGATGTATATTGCTGTATATAATATTGCTTCCTTCAGGTAGCCAACTTCTGGTTTTTCCTTCTAATGGTAATTTTTATAGGGTTGTAGTTCTCTAAAGATGTTTCTTCTTACTCTTCCTGGACTGCAGTAAGTTGACTTCTGTGCTTTCTGTATTTATACTTCACCATATATGTATATTTTATGTATCTAATGTAGTGATGTTGTTTCTTTCCAGGTAGCAAAACCTCTGGTTTTCCTTTGACCAAGTTCTATGGAGATGATGCTTCTTACCTCACATGTTTGTTTGTTTTTGTCTTTGCATCGTCCTTCTGCTATCAATTTATATTTTATAGCTTTATATGCAGTTGCATATATGTAGCTGTTCTCTCTATTATGTACGTTCTTATCAACTATGTTTTGTTTCTTCCCTTTTTTTTTTAACCTTATGGTTAATCTGCATGTTTTGAAAGTGTTATGATGGCAGTGCAAGCTGTTCCAGTTGCCGTGGACAGTTTATTATATTAGCACATAGGTTTCAGATCTTGATGATGAAAATTATCTAAATTATTAAAAAAAAATCAGTGGTTGGTAGCTGAAAAGAAAAGGACTCCAGATGGATTATAACAATTGCTTGTAGAATTAAGAGCCCTGAGGTAAACTGTGCAACTTTGAAAGCCTTTGGTAGTGAGAAATATTCAGTATCTAATCTACACCTACTCTAGAGTGACTGTCTAAAAATGGGTTGACAATCAAATTCTTTGTTCTGTGGTTGATGATGAGAACTGTTGAATTTGCTAAAGGCTTCTTATTTGTGTATTGCACGTTTCAAATTATAAGTAGTAATAAAAAGAATTATTAATTAAAAAAAAAAAAGGATTTTAGTCTCAGGAGTGCATGTTGTACCGAGCTCTCTTTATCTGGTGCAGAATCTGCCCTTGAGCTAATGCCAGATTTCACATTAAATCGAGCTGCACTTGTTCTTTCCCTTCGAACCTAGCTAGGGTTCTTGAGAACAAGTCAAAATATATTTAAGAAGGGCTTTTGCATTCTGAGGTAGCAATTTAATTATACAATCACATAATTGAAAGTAATGTTGATTTAATGTTGTTGGTCCGATTAACTTTCAACATAATAGTTAGTAAAGCATGAATACTGTCTAACATCAAAGAGAAAGAACTTATGTAACCTATTCTTTTTGAGATCTGGATAGTGATGCTGATGCATATTAGTTTGAGCTACCAACCATCTAGGTGATTACTAATATAAATAGATTTCATGTGTATTATATATGAACTCCTTGACTTATTAGTTGATTTGAGATATTCTCTTGTACATGTTACAAAGTTGGCCAGTTTTAGTTTGCATGTACTGAATATTTATGATTATGTTATTAGAATGTAACCCACTGTTCATGTAGACAATGCTACTGAAAACTTTGCATTTATAAATGCTCAAGTTGCTATCACTAATACTACAGTCTACAGATAACTCAGGGAAAACTGAATTATGATCGACTTCAAGGGCTTAGGGTATGTTCGTTTCGCGACTAATTCTGCCGGACTTTGTACTTCATAATTTCAAACCCCCATTTGTTTTGAGACCTAAGAGTAAGGATTTTGCAATCCTATTAATTCTACTCTACTCTCTCACCTACCACTACTCTCCTTTTTATTCTTTCAATACACTCACATCATCTACCTTTTTATTCTCCCAATACATCCATAATAATATAATAATACAACATCAATCAACTTTTTCACCATCCTATCCTATAAAATCCCAAAATAAACATACATTTTAACTATTCATAAAGATTTCAAAATATTTGGACTTCAAAGTCTGGGATTTCCCCCCCCATTTAATCCCGAAATGAACATACCCTTACATTCTGCAAAACTAGTCAGTTAGTTTCAGGCTTTGTAAATTGTGAGACAATCTCCTCCCTTTATCGTGCATTTCGAATAGGATCAAAATGTTTAGTTACACTATTACTTTGTTATAGACTGAAGCACTGGGGTATGTTTGATTTGGGATATAGTGGATTTTGAAATCGGAATTTCAAAGTTCTGATTAATAGTAATGGAGTGTGTTGTTTTTGAGATTTAAGTAGGGTAGTATTTAACTTTATGTAAACTTGATGTGTAAGACTGTGATGTTGTATTATTATATTATTGTTGATTGTAATTGTAATAATTGAATGATTGTGTAATGGTTAATTTGTTTTACTGAAAGTTGTAAAAGGTGTGAAAAGTGATGATGGAAGAAGAGTGAGAATCAAAATATCATAGTTGCATTATAAGTCATTGGAGATAGTGTGTTGGAGAAATGGTATTGTAGGGTTTATAGGTATTTGTAGGGGTGGATATATTAGGTTTACAAAAATCATATTCTAAAATCCAAATCCAGTTTTCAAATCCCAAATCAAACATACCCTTGAGGAATCAGCAAATATATTCTGTAGTTAATTGAATCTGCTCTATAACACAGCGGTACATCTTACATTCCTCTTATGGGTACAAAAAGGAGGAGAAACACATATTTACAAAATCAGGTTGAAAGACTTCTTGGTAAAGAGTTGCCTATTTGGCCTATCACTACTACACACTACTTCACACGTAACAATCTCATTTATCAGGTCTTTAAAGATCAATCGTTCAATATCCAACACTAAGGCTGAAACCTCACTACAGTAATCAGACCAGTCATCTGTTTGGTACTTCATATCTGTAGTCAAGAGTCTTGTCAATCCATCATCCTCATCATCGGGATTGCGGTATGGCATCCTGCAGAGATGTTCCATCTCCAAATATACTTCTTTAGTAATCCCCTGCAAGGTCATCATTTTCCTTCCCATAGTAAATAAGCCACCTGTAATCATTTTACGGGCTAGTATTTCATTTATAAAATCTGAAACAAACTTTCTTTGGATTTCTTGACTCAACTTCATCTGGAGTGGTGATGCTAGTGTCATCTTGGAAATGTATCTGTATGCTGGATTTATGCTTAGATGATCAGGTTCATGATGATCTGCAGCAGCTCGATTATCTTCGGTTTTCAATAGAGGCTTGCGAAAGTGCAGGTTTTCTGACTTCTGATTGTACTTGCAATCAGAATTGGATTTTCTGTAGTCTGTTAGATGGTTTAGATTCTCAAGATGCCATTCCACTTCATCTGGATTTGGGCTGTCGTCTTTTTATTATGCAAAAAACAAAAGAATATTTGATCAGTCAGATGAATTCTGCAGAATGTTTTATGTCATGATGTAATATGCAAGATCTATTAAATATTGCTATAATATACAGTTAATATCAATTTACATTCTGTATTATAGGATGGATCGAATATATATCTTTTTTCTTTCTACTATACCAATTTTATCCTAAGGAGTCCAATTTCAGTCATTTTTTGTCCAACTTAGTCCATTTTTGACGGAAAATTCAAAATCGATCTAAAAATGCTTATTTCTAGGACTGAAATTGGACACCCTAGGACTAAAATTAATAAAGTGGAAAGAAAAAGGACTTATATTGGATTCACCCCAAGTTACAGGACATAAATTGATATTAACTCCTATAATATAACAGACATTTCAAAGCATTAGATCATGTTAGATGTAACTCTGCAATGTATGATATTCAGATGAACTGGTTCTTGAATATTCAACTCTAGAACCAATGTAAGGAACCAAAAAATGCCATACTTCTAGTTTTTTATTTGATGTTCAAAATGATTGTACTCAAAGTATCAGACTAATACCTCGAAAAGCTGATGATATCTTTTTTACTGGGGATGGTGAACCGTCGCTGTAGAATGACGCTTCAAGAACTGAAACTGGACTTGGTTGTTCATTCATGATTACTGCAAATTTAATTGCTGGCATTTGTGCTTTTGATGTTGCCACATAATCCTGGTGTTGTAAGTTAAAACTGTCAGTTAATGACATAAAACAATTAACAAAATATTAAAAATAGTGGAGTATCATTTAATTTCTACTTGCCTGTTGTTCTCTGGAAATTGAGCTTATGATATCTTTTTCTATATGTGATGCCATGCTATTGTTGCTTTCTGATTTTGTAGAAGCTGTATCCCCGAGGTAACTTGAGTACCTTGTCTCACTGCTAAGGTTGCTCAATTGGTCATCATCAGTTGACTTCATTTGGTGTTTTCTGTTAGGATATTTTTCTCGTACTTTCTTGCTCGGTTGCTTTTCGACCCTGCCTGATTCACTTGTTGAGCTTTTAGGACGGGATTCTCCGTCGGTCTTCAATACAATATGATGCACTCTTGGTCTTAACATTCTGCAATCCCTTTCAGAGGTTTGTTTTGATTCTAAGTTTCTCCGAGTAATCTTTTTGCCAGTAGAGGGAAGAAGCTGATGGGCTTCTTTCATGTTGTTGTTCCTAAGTGTACGATACTGTTCTTTTCCTTTGTTTGCTTGATCATCCCAGTGATGCTTAGGGTTCTGAGATCGCATATTCTGCAGATACGTTGTTTCCGTTCTGGCTACCTGACTGGGACTTGAAATTTTGAATGCTTCAATGTTTGAGAAGTTATTTTTCTGATTGAACAAGCTGTCTTTTAAACTGCTTCTTTCTTGCACTTCTACTTCAGCTGACTTTCCTTCTTGGTTTTCCAGTCTCTCTCTCGTTTTCTGCATTGCTTCAAGTATCTGTTTCAGAGCTCTGAGATCCTTACCAGATCTTTTGAATTCTAGCTCAGCTATCCTCTTCTCTATTTCACCATAAACTGAAGAAGATGTGTGTGGGATGCTCTTTGCACCTTTCCCAGTCCTTGTAGCCATTTTGGGAGACCCTCGATTGTAACTTTGTTGCTTCCAGGGAGCTGGTTCAATTGGAAGCCTCGTTTTTCTGAGAGAATTGGCATTATGTGATCGTGATGATGGTGGGGAAGGAGAAACTTGATTTTGCTTTCTTCCCTCAGCTGTTGCTGATGAAAGAAAAGCTACTCTCGGGCTTGGGCCCAGGCTCTCGTTTGATATTATCTTTGTAATCAAACTCTCATCTGTTGTTATAGAATCTGGGAAAGCATCCATACCCATTAGCTTGGCTACAATGCTGTTTGATCGACTGTGATTGATCGAACTTGGTTTACTGTCCAATGAGAATCTTGGGAGTTCCTTGGGCTTCTTAAACTCATCTTGTGATTCTCTTCCATCATAAGAGAAACGAGCAAGTGCCGACCGCTCATCCTTTGAGCCTTCATAAACTGCTGCTTTTGGCTTTCTGAATTTTGAAGGCCTGGGAGAGTCGATGTGTGTTAACCTTACTTCTCTTTCACCATTTACTAAGGATTTGATAGGCACTTTTCTTGCCTCTCTGTACATCGAGTCCTTCACTACATCTCGAAAATCAGGGGATTGTTGACTGTTTCTAAATGGATGCCTCTCTCCTTTGATCTGAAATCGGTTTTCAGAAATATTGATTTGTTTGTTGTATTCCAGGAATGAAGACGATGTGGATGCTCGGGATGATTCTGAGGATGCTCGTCTTTTCTCCTTCTGCACCTCCAGATTTTTTTTCTGCAAATGTAAGTTAACTCATTACCTATTTGCGATTTCTAATAGCTGTTGTTATATGAACAAGTGATTTCTTTCTCGGGTATCAGCTATATGAACAAATCTTTCGTTTATCAAGAAAACAGAACTGAACATGTTTGGAATCTTACCGCTGCTTTTGTTGCATTTTGGGGCTCCATTTGTTGTTGGGCACCTTAGAAAACAAAAAGGTTGCAAATTTTTCAGCATTCGTTGATACGAATAAAATATGTACATCACATGGTGCAGCATTGATTATCTAAATGAATGTATATGAAGCTAATCTGTGTAAGTCTTGTATTAGATTTTGTACATTACAAGCTTGAAACATACTATTTTTGTTATCGATGTGCTTTGTCAATCTACGTAGTACAATTTAAACAGTGCCCATGAGTCTCTAACAACTTTTAATATTTTGTTTGAATCATTACTGTGTATTGAATAACTGTTCTCATGCTTCTGTGATTTATGTTGCATAAACTTGTTCACAAATTATGATCTTAGGTGTACTTAATTCCCTACAATCATCAATATTATTAGAACAGTGTTTCATTATTGAAAGAAATAGACTGGTTAAAACTGAAACATACCTACAAGCAGTATCCTGCTGATACTCCTTCCAGTGAGAAAATGGCGACGATCAAAGAGGTGGAATATTCCGTTCATGCACCCCATCTGCTTCCGCATGTCACGTTTCTCATCCGTTAAAGATGCCGCCATTTTTGCAGGCATTTCTGCAGAATAAACAGAGGAAAAATGAGTTCTGGTATTTGATCAAGAATTATGTCTGTATGTTTTCATACACACACATACCATGCAGTATTTGTTACATGCATCTGAGAATGACAGATAACTTACATGTGATCTCTCTCTCTCTCTCTCTCTCTCTAACTCAATATATCAAATGCAGAAAGAGAGGGAAAGGTGTTTTTATTTGTGGGTTATTTTGTGAGGTCAGATAGTGATATGTGTTTGTTAGTGTGGTTGAAAAAAGGGGAGGGATAATAGAGGGGAATGTTTTATATCAGAAAAAAGTAAGTGAAATTAATGTGGGCATATTATTTATTTCATTTGCATGTGGGTGTGTGTGGATTTTCCCCACTTTTTTTCTTTCTTTATACCAATTATACACTCTAGGGGTGTGGGTAGGGGCCTCCACCTAGGCACACACTCGACTTTGTAATATATTTATACCTAATCAAGTATTTTACAACCCTCACCTAGGCACACACTACTGCACCTAAAATATTGGATGTTTAATTTCCCATCTGCAATTTTTTTTTTAAAAAAGAGATGAGAAACTCTCTCTCCCGTCCCTCAACTCGGTTGGTTATAAATTGAGGAATGTGCTTAAGTAGAGAACACCGGTAGAAAAGAGTCAATATGATTTAATGATTTCTCCGTACATCATCACATATCATCTCTAATGATATAACTTAACTCATTATTTTTAGGGAAAATTGCCAGGCATGTCATCAGATTTGCTCCTCATGTTAGGGTAGCAATTTATGCCCGGTGTTATTAATTATCAATTTTTCATAATTTATGTCAAATTTGCCGGGAAATATTAAAGTTTGTGGAGTATTAAATTATGACAAAGTTTAGTATGAAAATTTTCATGCATGATTTTTTTTTAATTTAGAACCAAATTTTGTAATTGGTGAAGGTAAGATAAAATTGAGTGGTTCATGGTTCACTCGGCCCAAATTGTTCATGTTTCACCTGGCCCGAATAGGTCATAATTTAAGGTTCATTATTTAGTGTTTAGAGTGCAAATAGTTGATTTAAGACAATTTTATATATTGAAAATTTTCACACTAGACCTACTCATAAATTATTCATCTCCCCAAGTTGGTAAATTCACGGATGCCTTTTTCATGACCAAAATCCAGTCATTTATTTGGCTAATTGGAGGTCAAATTACATATCAAATTGTTCGTCTCTTCAAGCTTGTCATTTTGGTATATGACTCGTTCTTCAATTTACCGGAAAATGATTGGAAAAGCACTATGTCGCGCTGCTCAATCAGTTGAGATGAAATACACAAATGTTATACAAGAAAAATTTGAAAGGAATTTTGAGTAAGATATAAAAATGTGAATGTACTAACCATATAAATAAAAGTGGTATAATTTAAGACCATTCATTCATGCAATCAATCCAAAACTTGAAAGTTCAAGATCTAAACAATTATTTTGTGACAAACATAAATGTAAAAGGAAAGGCGCACTTAATAAAACAATATTTTATGTGTTGTCAAACGTCAGAAATGAATGTTATAACTAACCCAATTATTAAGGTCAATAATAGTTGATAGTTAATCAATATAATACCAATAGGCAATAGTACTTTAATTTCATAATCTCTAACTTCTTTTTTTTAAAGAAAAATAAACAATATAAGAACATGGGATGGAACCCCGGATTAGCCGGTCTTCGGGCCGGATATCGAGTTATAAAAAAAAAAAAAAAAAAGAACATGTGATGGAATTACCAAGAAGATCGTGTGCTTTCACGGGAAAGTACGCATAGAATTGTACACTAGTACTTAACAATTCATTATTTTTTTTAATAATTGATGGATGACGCTCGTATACTTTTAATAAGTGGAGATACTTTATTATTATATTGGGTCTCAATTTTATATTTTATTTTAATTATAGAGAAACATCCTATAAATCAAATATATATGAACTCTATTACTATTATGTACAAAAATTATTATTATTATTATACATAAAAGCTATTACTATTATTTAAAAAATATTTTATTCTATAACAGTGATATAAAAAATAGAGTTCACAGAATTACAAAAGTTTTTGTCTTAATTATAATACATGTAAATATGACGTGCGAAGTCATTCTAAACTTATTCATGCTACTCGTAAACTCGATTACTGCGTGATGTGTACAATAAAAAATTAAAATTAAAATAATAATTATGAAATCATGAAAAAAAAAATCAAGAACACATGGGATAATCATAAAAGAGAAAAAGAAATCCATGAAGGTTGCTTGTATTCCACAAGGCAAGAAGCCAACTAGCACTAATCTATCTCAATCAAACCCTAGCAAAATACTATGTTCCAAGAAATTAAGGCCCCATTACTCCACCATTATTGCCACATGACCCACCCACAAAATCACCCATGTGCATAGTTTGCCTAAACTAGGAGTGGCAACGGGGCGGGTCGGGGCCGGTTTATGCCTTCCTCGGCCCCGGCCCCGACGGGGAATTTTTATCCCCGAAACGGATCCGAACCCCGACGGGGAATTTTTTTTGTCTACATTCCTGCCCCTAACGTTTTCGAGTATCTCCGAACCCGACCCGAAAATCGACTAACATATTTAATTTTTTTTATTATTATCATAATTATTTTATCGCTCTAGAGCCAATTATGTTATAAAATTATTTTTTTATAAATTAACTTAAAAGAACAAAATATAAATAATCAAACGAATATTTAAATACATATAGTGATATATACATATATAAATATAAAAAATATCAATATAATATGTATCGGGGCGGGTTCGGGGCAGGACGCGGGGCGGGGTATATAAATACCGTCCCCGCCCCGTCCCCGATTTAAATTTTATCGATTTTCCCCGTAACCGAATCGAAATCCGAAAATATTCAAAATAACCGCCCCGATCGGGACGGGGCCGGGGCGGATCACCGCGGGGACGGGGCAAATTGCCATCCCTAGCCTAAACTATATAGGATCCTTCAATTATAAGATAATCAATGGGATATTCGTGTTAATTATTCAATCAATCAAGATTTAAAAAACACAAAGAAAAATGAGAAAAGAAAAGGTACCATAGTATATATAGACTTAATTTTTTATTTTTTTTATAACTCGGAATTCGACTCAAAAATCGACTAATCCGAATATAGACTTAAACCAGAACGAGTGGTTAAATTTAATATCATTTAATTTCTTTGGATATTAAGAACCGGCTGCCTTCGTTCTTAATGTAAATTGCAATACTAGTCACGTAGGAATTTTTCGCACACACTTTTAGTACCTATATTCGAAGATGGTCCTTTTTTGTAAGTTCGGTCAAAAATGTTAACTATCTGACATAATCCGTCAAATAATTTTTTTTGAAATTCCTATGGTACCAAATTGATTAAAAAATTATCAATTTTGTAAAACTTCTAGCGGCGTATGTATCTCACGCATCAATATCCGTTAGTTTTGAACGAAAATTTCTTATGAGACCAAAATTTGTTAAATAAAGAACCATTTATGTGAGTCAAAAATAATATAAAATTGAAAATGCAATTAAACTCTTCATACTTACTATACTATTCTTCAACACAAAAATTCATACGAGATGGTCTCATGCATGAGATATAATAATATTTTCTATTTTTGGACGCAACAAGAATATCACAACTTATTCATGAGACAATTTCATACAAGATTTCATAATAACCTGATTTGAGTATATAGGAGGTGATAGTTTTGAGCACAAAGATAGGTCTCATGGTAATTGAACAATAGAAGGATATTCCAGCTAGTCCAATGAAGATAAAATATCAATGACAAAGTTTAGTATGAAAATTTTCATACATGAAAAAAATTTAATTTACAATCAAATTTTGTAATTGGTGAAGGTAAGATAAAATTGAGTGGTTCATGGTTCACCCGGCCCGAATAGGACATAATTTAAGGTTCATTATTTAGTGTTTAGGATGTAGATGGTTGATTTAGGACAATTTTATAGATTTTCATACATGAAAATTTTCACACTAGACATACTAAATATCAAATTGGAGGATAATTTTTGTACGCAGTGTTAAACAAAGGCTAGGTGTGGTATGCATTAAGTACACCGTACACCTTGTATTTCATAATATATTTTAAAAATTTGCACTGAAACTTATGACAAATTAAACAGCTTCATTGTTATCCTATCTTAAATTAAATATTTTGAATTTTTCCTTTGGGATAGAAACTATTGATATAAGTAAATCAAGCACGCAAACAGACTTTAGAAAGTAGTTATACACAAAAATGGTAGGTTGGAATTATCCAAATAAATATCTCAAAATTGTCGATTACAAGTTGCTTCAAATAGATAGGCATGTTAATGGGGGAATCCAAAAACACTTTGTTATTTAAATTTGTTTTAAAAATTATATAAAAAAAAGTGTATTTGAACTTGTTTAATAGTATTAGTTCATATAACAAAAGTAATGTTCGTTAAAAAGAAAGTATTAGCACGTGAGTTAATTAAACAATATTAATATCTTTTCAATATACGATTAATATTTTTCATCCCATGAGCTAATACTTTGTAACTAATTTTTTACAATTCGTGAAAAAAAATTAATATGTTTGAATATTTTTTTGAATCAAAATTGCACCAATTGCACTGTACAACTTGTGCATCGAAGTGTTATTCTTGATATATTTACTGAGTTAAATAAAATTACAAGTTGCTTAATACGTAAGAAATGTTAATAAAGATATATGTTATCTTATAACTTGGGAAAAGTCGATAACATAAATTTACAAAGCCAGATTGACAAATCATGTTGAAACGTGAAATTAGAAGTGTGCACATGACAACTTGGTATGAAACCGCTGGCATCTTAGAATTTTAATACAAAACTAGAAGAATCTGCAAAGAAACACTTTAATTCAAGTCACTTTACACGATGTTGATTGTTTTCCATTCTTGAAAATTTGAAGATCCACAATGTTGTCAAAAATATTAAAAAACATTGATTAATATATACCCTATTGGCTTATGATGATACCCAAGATTTTACAAGATACAACTTGCTTGTAGTGGAATAACCGTGCGTGTGTAAAATGACGGTCTATTTGAAAACTATATACAAAATGAATTAATTTCACACCTCTTTATAAGTTAGAATTTTTAGATGAGGCGAAATTCTTTCACAGTCAACTTTGACTCATCGAGAAGAGTCCGTTCCATTAGAGGACTCTATGCAATTTGAGGAGTGCAAAGTCTTGTATTTACACAGTACTATGTGCAATTAAAATGTATAATTTGTTTTCTCGAAACGTTCAATTTATTTACACCAAAACGTACAATTAATACAATATAAAATAAATTGAATATTTTAAAAATATACATTTAAGTTGCACAGTACACACTACACATTAGACCTATTGTTTGAGAGTTCTTCCAAACATACTCAATATTATTTTGCTTGTATATTTTTTTCGAAATTCACAAAACTCATGCAACCAAAATCTCGGACAGATCCAACTGAACACCAGCAGCAACCTGACGGGTTATTACTTACTCCCTCGATCCCAAAAAATTTAGCACACTTTCTTATTTGGTATGTATCAATAAGACTCTACACACCAAAAATTGACACTTATTACCCTTACAATACACATTTCTTCTACCCCATAAAACAATTTTTCTTAATTTGAGTCTTTCAGGACGGAGGGAGTATAAAGCATGAAGTACTGGGCTATTGGCCCACAATGACACTGTTCTTTAATCGGTAGCAAACATTTTATTGAAACAAACCTTCAAAATTCAACAAAATTTTGGGAATTACGACAAAAGCAACTGTTTAAGATATGATTACATATAACAGTTTCTCCTAATTTAAAGTTTTAAACACTTGTACAAAAAAAATTAATGTATCTTATAACAAATTATTTAACCAAACACCCTCTCATTTTGGTATGAAAAGAAAGTAAGTTAAATCTCGATGATTTATTTCATTACTTAGACCAAAATACGCGACACAAATAACAGAAAGAGTAGAAAGTGCTCTCTATTTTCTCTTTTGCAAGTAATGAACGTCAGTCCAGATATTCAAAATATCAAGTATAATCTTAAAATATTGGATGATTAATTGTAACTGCTGCAGAGCTTATGTTATCAGTTCAAGATACAACGATATTCACCTTACAGGAGAAATTTCACAATCATCAGAAAAAAATATCCCATTCAATATATATAGAAAAAAAAAATCAGGGACGAATGAGTTTAACAAAGTTCATTATACCAATAAACAACAGCAAGTTTACCCCTATAAAAAGCTCCAAAAAATGTCTGGTTCCTATAAGTTCAACACTACTTCTAGTGGATACCATTATTTCAAGATTTCTCAGAAAAACAATATCGAAAATTGAACAAACATATCCTTTTCTAAGCTAAAAAGGCAAGTGGAGCTCTTTGAGTATCAGCTCAATGAGCAAATGGGGATGAGAGTAATATCTTTCAATGGTTGGACATCGGTGTTTTACCTTTACGTAAAGATGTAAATGGACTGGCTCAAGCATTCGAACCAACCTGGTGGGCGACGCACTAAATAAGTAGGTTTAAACAAATCATATTGTGAACCTAAAACTAACTCTAGTAAGAATCGGGTTAAACAGTCCTGGTCAAAAGGCCCGGATTTAAATGGGCCACAAGAAAGTAGCCTTAGCCTTCGCTTTTTTCGGTTTAAATGGGACAGTCTGTCGGGCCTTAACCCATTTAACATCTTTACCTTTCATTGACTTGGGCATCGAAGTTTTACCTCCCTCTGGGCTGGGCATCGAAGTTTTACCTTTCTCAGGGCTGGGCATCGGAATTTTACCTTTGAATGAGCTGGGCGAAGTTGTACCTTCCTCTAGGCTGGGAATCGACGTTGTACCTTCCACTGAGCTGGGCATCGACGTTGTACCTTCCACTGGGTTGGGAATCGAAGTTGTACCTTCTTGAGGGTTGGGTATCGAAGTTGTACCTTCCTCAGGGCTGGGTAGAGAAGTTGCATCTTCTTCTGGGTTGGGCATCGAAGTTGTAACTTCCTCTGTGTTGGGTATCGAAGTTTTACCTTCCTCTAGGTTGGGCATCGAAGTTTTACCTTTCTCTAGGTTGGAGACCTGGCGAAGTACCATACTGTAGAATTGCCAAGAACAATGTTCTTCAGTTATGGGTTTTTGACCAAATGGGTGTTGTTCAACATATTTCTGCACGTTTTCAGCTGTAACCAACCCTTCCAAATAAACTCGAAGATTACCTCCAGGACCTGCAATAGAATTAGCTAGTGTTACTCGTAAAAGCCTCATCAATTCATCATCATCAACCAAGGAAAGATGAAGTTTTTGCATGGTGTCATGACGACAGGGGCATCAAACGATTGACAAAAATGTAATACGGCAGATGAATCCTTCAAAAATTCGAAAGAAAAGAAATGGTGAAGGCATAGATTGGAAATATCAGCATGTCTAGGCCTGTTTGTTTTAGTGTATTTGAATCAGTGATGGATATTTCAGCAATCAATCATTTAACGTGATAATACAACGTAGAAATGAAACATATGAGTAAATTTAATATTTCTACAAGCCAGTAAACTTAGCACCATATGCATTGTGTACAGATTAATCACATTTAACTGTTGACCTCAAACATCATTCCCCATTGTAATGGCTCATCACTGTCTATATGATGCTTTGAAACTTCCAAAAAGTGTTAATACTAGAAGTTATAAAATATATATGAATTTAATTAGGCAAAAAAAGAAGGTAGTATTCTCTATGAAAAAGGTGTAAAATGGAATACCAAGAATTTTGTGGTCGTACAAAACCTTCAAACACGTCCAAGCAACTAAATACCTTCCTCAAAGCTAACCTCAAGTTATGCATACACCAGGCATATATACGTGTTTAGCATTAAACTATCTAGTATCAATGACATTGATAAAGTCCAGAAGGTTGATAGATTAATTAATGTTAGCACTTATCCTCTAACCATCAAACAAAATAGCGGCTAGGATGATTCCACTCCAAAAAATCAAGTTCATATATTGAGAATATTGCATTTGCACTCTCTAAGCTTTGTCTTTTTTTTATCCAAGTTTGGTCCATCCAACAAGAAAATCAGGAGTTTTTTTATTTTCTTGGGCTATAATCTCATACAGATATTGTTGCAAGATAACTGATAAAACAAAATCCTCTCACAGCATAAAATATTCAACACAGTGCATCCTACACTAAAATAAATAATTAGGAATCATTCAGGTTGACTGGATAAATTCATTCTAAGATGGATTTGAATTCCATAGCTTTCATTTGGAACTATATTTTTTTTCTTTAGGAGTGTCTTATTTTTAGAGAGACTAGCAAAATATAATAAACAGATATACCAGCCATAACACGAATGCTCATCATGAATAATCACACACACACACAAAAAGAAGAAAACAAATAAACAAATGCTCCAAACATTTACTGATGGATTACAAGTAATTGAAAAAGATTCATATTCTGGAAATGATTTTAATGGAGAACTAACAACAACAAAAGATAAACATAAAAAAGACTCTCACCTAATGAATCATCATTTTCATTATCATACTGGTACGGATTGGGAAATATTGCTGTGTGCAACTAAATCAAAGCCAAACAAAGAACTCAATATTAGTAAATGCTAGGACACTTAGGAGCAAAGGAAAATCAATAAATATAGAGATCTGATGGAAATCTTAGCAGGAAGAAAAGCTTACAGGATTGAGCAAGGCCTTGTAAGGAGAATCATCCAACAATAACGTGTTTGATTCGTCATAGTCTTCCTTCTTCCAAGGCAAATTACAATCATCATTTCCCCATATTTTGATTAGCTCCTTGCAGACCAATGGCTTATGTTTGTTTTCAAGAGTATTGAACCTTGTTTTTGTAGCATGATCCATATCCTGCATTATAATGTGATTAATAGATCTCAAAATGATACATCTGCATTTGAGACTAAAATCAAGAAAAGCAGTTGACTCCTACATTAACTCTATGTCAGAGTTATTCAATAGACAATTTTGGCTGCTGGAGTTGTAAAAATCAAGAATAAATGAATTCAGAATATAAATATTCATCAGATATGCTTCATGAAAGATGACCCAAAACAAAACAGATTTATCTAACCACTGATATAAAAAAAAAACCTATTAAGTAGTATATTAGAATGCTTACCCAACAAAATAGCAACTTGTCTTTTTGATCTCCCAGTAAATAATTCACAACCGGTTTAATAATTTTCCTATTGAAACCAAATGTATATGCCAAGGTTAGCAACACCAATCCTGGATGCAACACACAAAACTTGTAGAAGCAAAAGGGTTTCTACCTTGTGGAAATAGAAGGTAAAAAAATAAAATAGAAACTCAATAGAAGCAAACATCAAGATAAAGATAAAAGGCACAGTTTAAAGAGTACTTGGATCTTGATGACCATATGCCCACGTCAAAGTTTTGAAAGCAGAACTTCATAAAATCATCACAGAAGGATCTCTTGAAAACTGCAACAAGAAAATTACAAGCAGTCAATTCCAATCCAATATTTTTTTCATGCTAATGACTGATGCATAAATATTATGAGTTTTATAAACAAATTATCCAATTGAAACCTGCCCGTCCAAATATTCTGGTATCCCCCCTACAATCTCTTGGTGCTGAGTATACTATATCTGCAAGGAGACCATTAACATCAAGGACAAGAAGTTTTCTTCTAATTGGAGTAATAGGTGACGGATAAGGATGACATATTTCTTGGTTTTCACAAGGACTAAACTTCCCTTCAAATTCCATGGGGCCCACCAAAGCTTCGCAATTACTAATGCAGTCACCGTCGAGCTTACCACTGAGCTTGATAGTCACATTTCCTTCAGGAAGATTTTCTGCTGATCCTGCATCCATTTCTCTGGGGACTTCATCTTTATTTTTTGCTTTATTAATTCTACTTTGCTTCCTTTTTCCTTTTCTAGTCACATTTCCTTCAGCAGAATTTTCTGTTGGTCTTGTGTCCATTTCAGTCTGGTCCCTGCTATGAGCTTCATTTCCTTCAGCAAGATTTTCTGTAGACCCTGTATCCACTTTAGCCAATCCAGTGCTTTGTTCTTCATCATTAACCTTTGGCCATTTGGTCGTCACATCTCCTACAGCAAGATTTTCTGTTGGTCTGATATCAACAACACTTTGGTCTTCATCTTTAATTTGTCTCATCCTTTTTGGTTTCTTTTTTCTTTTCATAGTCTTTCCTTCAGCAGAGCTTTCCACAGGCCCTGCCTCCATTGTAGTCTGGTCCGTGCTTTGAGCTTCATCTTGAATTTTTGGATTCTCGATGGTCACGTTTCCTTCAGTAAGTTTTTCTGTTGGTCTGGTATCAACAACACTTTGGACATCATCTTTAGTTTGTGTCTTCCCTTTTGGTTTCTTTCTTTTCCCAGTCTTTCCTTCAGCAAAGTTTTCAGCTGGTCCTGTCTCCATTTTAGTCTGGTCCATGCTTTGTGCAAGATTTTTAGTTGATTTGGTAAAAAAATCCGTATGGACTTCAGCTTCAAATTTTGCCTTTCTATTTCGCTTCTTTTTTCTTTTTCCAGTTAGATTTCCTTCAGAAAAAAATTCTGCTGGCCTCATATCCATCTTAGTCTGGTCCAAGTTTTGAACTTCACCTTGAATTTTCAGATTCTTGACAGTCTCATTTCCTCCAGCAATGTTTTCTTTTGAGCCTGCATCCATTTTGGCAATGCCATTGCTTTGGACTTTCTCTTTAATCTTTAGTATCTCGTCGACTGCATTTCCTTGAGCAAGATTTTCTGTGGATCTGGTACCAATATTGCTTTGGACTTCATCTTTAGTTTTAACCATCCACTTTCGCTTCTCAGTCTGGTCCATGCTTTGGACATCATCTTGAATTTTTGGATTCTTGGTGATCGTCACATTTCCTTCAGCAAGTTTCATACTTCCTTCAGCAAGATTTTCTGTTGATCCAGTATTCACTTCACTTTGGACTTCAACATTATTCTTTACCTTGCTCTTTCGTTTCTTTTTCCTTTTTCTGGTCACAAGTACTTCAGCAGATTTTTCTGTTGGGCCAGTGTCCATCTCAGACTGGTCCTGGCGTTGAACATCATCTTGAATTTTTGGATTCTCGATGATTACATTTCCTTCGGCAAGATTTTCTGTTAACCTTATACCCATGTTAGTCTGCCCAATGCTTTGGACATCCTCTCTATTCTTTGGCTTCTCAATAGTCACATTTCCTTCAGCAAGATTTTCTAAAGATCCAGTATCCACTTTTCTTTGGACTTCAACATTAATCTTTGCCTTGCTCTTTCGTTTCTTTTTCCTTTGTCTAGTCACATTTCCTTCATCAAGATTTTCTGTTGATCCTATATCCATATTGGTCTGGCCAATGCTTTGGGAAACCTCTCTCCTCTTTGGCTTCTCGATGGTCACATTTCCTTCAGCAAGATTCTCTATTGATCCAGTCTCCACTTCCCTTTGGACTTCAACATTAGCCTTTGCCTCTCTCTTTCGTTTCTTTTTTCTTTTTCTAGTCTCATGTACTTCAGCAGAATTTTCTGCTGGCCCTGTATCAATTACAGTCTGGCCCATGCTTTGAACCTTGTCTTCAATTTTTGATTGGTCTATGCTTGGGACCTCATCTATATTTGCTGACTTCTTCTTCTCCCATTTCATCCTCTTTTTCCATTTTTTCTTTGCTTTCCCAGCAGAAAGATTTTCTGATAAAACTGCATCCATCTTTGGATTTTCACCCAGTGATTGCACAGTTAAACCTGCCTCATGAATGATCTTGTTCGAAGCTCCCAAGTTATCATTCATCTGAACTCTGATTTCTGATCCAATCTTTTCAACAGCCTGCTTATTAACGCAAACACTAGCTAGCTTGCACTAAAATCGCATCAGTAAGATGGTTATTAACAACTGGTGCTGCCACCAAACATGTTCTCTGTATCCCCTTGTATGGTTGGTTTTTACAATTCAATATGAAACCTGAACCATAAGCAACATATACTGTAAACCTATATTGCATGAGAAAAAAGAATATACGAAGGTCGAGAAGACATTCTGAAACTCTACTAAGCGACAACATTAAACCAATATATCAACGAATCAGGTAAAAAAAAGTCATCTGCATTAATGAGCACATTCTTTATCCAAGTTAGGATACTATTCACCGAATAATGTTTGCAATAAGTACTAAACAAAATACAATAGGGAAAAAACAACTGCCCTGGCGTCCATGAAGTAAGCTCATATTCAACAGAGTGCATAAACACAAATACATATCAGCATTTAGATATATAATTTTACATAAGTATGTATACATACAAACGCACACAATAATATTTCTATATTTGACAAAAGAATACTAAAACCACAAATTCATACCAAAACAATTCCTAATAAAAATCTAAAAACAATAAGCAAGCCACTACATTCCTGAAATTTGATAAAAGCAACCGCTATGTAAAATATGAACAAATCCACGACCACGGAGATACAAAATTGAAATTTGCGAGCAGTCCAATCAAGGCGCCGCAATTATACGCATAGGTTTACAGTACAGATTAACGAAAAAAACACACACTAATACACCATCACAAACACAGAGAGCTTTACCTTACAAATAAGACTTGAGAAAGCGGCAGGAGCAGAAGCGGCGGCGCGTAACCTAGATTTTGCGATGAATTGAGCCGTTGTGCATTTGGGGGGAAGTTAAACAAGTGTTGCAACAAAACGAATATGAACGGAAAGTTGGGGCAAAATCCAAACCACACAGATATGAACCAAGTGTAACGTAAAGTGCGATTTTAGGTTAATCTGGAGAGACGCTTTTTAGGTTAATTTTTCTTTTAAGCCTTTGTCATGCAAAAAGTGTGTTTACAATTCTAAATTTTGTTTTAATATCGCTGTGTGTGTGTGGAGATAGATATGCCCTGAATAAAACCTTTTTTTTTTTTTTTGAAAAAAAAGAAACTTGAATGCAAATAAATAGTAAAGTTACATTTTAGCCTCTCATGTAATAATCAAGTAGTAACATAATAAGTTAATTTCATGTCGACTTCTAATACTATTAGGAACAAATTAAGTACAAGCATTGCAACCTTTTTCATATACAATTGCATTTATAAACTTTTATCTACATATTTTTAAGGAAAAAGTAAAAAAGTACTATCATCTAAAATTACCTATGGAGTAAAGTGTAAATATAATGAGACGATTTTTCAATTAATTGTCTAAAAGTTAAGAAAATTTTGTATGGCACAATCTCATATGAGAGACGAAATTCTATCACTTGCATATTTCTTTCACGCAAAACTTCTTCCAAGAAGTTTAGTTTTGTGAAAATGCTCAATGTTTTGGGAGGTGTGGGTCCGAAGAATAGGCACATAAAAATATTTATTCAGTTTTCCTTATTTTCTCTTGAATATTATTATAATTTCTAAAAACATTAGGTCCACGATAAATAAGGGGCTTCGGTTCACAATTGTTCAATGAAAATAAAAACATAAATAAATATGAGTGATTGTGATAGTTAATGAAAATAAAAAATATGATCAATTCACATACATATACTAAGTTAATTGTTATTTTATTTTATCTTGATTAAATGTCTCTTCTCATATAATCATTTTTTTTTTCAATTATTTTATTATTACTCAACCAACCATCTTATTTTGTCTCTTTACTTTTTTTAAAAATAGAGCAAAAAGCACTAACAATGTAATCATCATTCTCAATAGTTCTTAATACTATCCCTCATTGAAGCATAGGAACCAGCATCCCTTTGCTTACAAATTGTTACGAAGTATTATACTACTTTTCTTAGAGTCTCGCATGGGAGTGTATGATATATGAGACAAATATCAATTTTTAATATTTAGATCACTTTTATTTTTTGAAATATTGACTCCTTTAAAACATGTATAGAACTGTCTTACCCAATGCTCCCCTTTATTATTTTTATCAAAGGGTTATTGTCTTTTTATTTTAATAAATATATACAGTATGATAACTATGGAAATAACGGAACTCGAAGGTGTTTGATGGGAGATGTGGGCCGACAACATAACCACTCCATGCTTTGTAGAGCCTGCTGGAGGAATGGAAAGTGGTGCACCAACTTCTCAATGCTACGATAGGTGTATCTCGAGGCAATAGGTTTGGTGCGTTACATTCACCACGGGTAGGGGAAATGGAAAAATTAACGTTGATGCTTTGTTCTTTCTTGATGAGTAGCAAACGGGAATTGGGATGGTTATTCGAGATGAAGGTGGAAGGTTTGTTTCAGGACGAACCATTCGGATTGAGGTGGATTTGAGTGAGGCCATGGGCTTCTATAAAGCTATGGCGTGGTGTAAAAACTTGGGGCTAGATAATTTGATGATTGAAGGTGAGGAGACGATAGTGGTGAGGTCGTTAATTCTGTAAACTTTTATTGTTCGGTGTTTGGCATTTACATTTGGGTTTGTATAAGAGAATTATTTATGAGTTTCAATTATTCTATTCATTTTGAAAAAAGGAGCATAAATTTTTTTTTTTTTTTTGAAAACAAGGAGCATAAATTCTAGGACGCACGAATTTGCGAGAGCCTTTCGATTTTATGAGAGTTTTTTTGTTGGGCCGACCCTCCAGAATTTGTAGTAAGTCACTTTTTGCACGTGCAATAATGAAAACTGAGTTTTCTCACCATCAAAATTATAAACATATACAATATCAAAGAATATCCACTTTTATTAGATTAACATTTAAATATATATATATATTTTACAATATTAAATTAGATATTTTAAAATTATGCTACATCCCATATTTATCATATTAATAAAGCTAGTGAAAAGTATATAAGATTATATAATATACTAGTATTTGAACCCGTGCGATGCACGATAATGATGTATTAACCTCTAAATTTTTTTAAAATTAATATAAAATGAAAACATTTATTATTGCTGAAAAATATGATGTATTAATCTCTAAAAAATTAAAATTAATATAAATAAAAATATTTATTGTTGTTGAAAAATTTAATTAAAAGTTTAGGCTTATAGGGAAAAGAGATAAGAGAAATAAATTCGTTTTCAACTAATCTTTCAATCTTAGACTTTGATCAATGTATCTTTTTTGAATTTGAACTTTCTATATCATTGTTGAAATATAGACAAACTTTTTTTTCACACAAATAATGCTTATAAAATTTAAATTTATGAAACTTAGAATTTAACATATAAAGTTGAGATTCTTTACTTTTGTTAAAAAATTATTTAAAGGTAAATTATTAATCTATCTAATTAAATTCTCTTATAAATATAAATAGATTCAAGAAGTTTAGAAAAAGATTTTATATATTTATTAATAATTTATTTATAAGCCGGCATATTTGAGATGTTTAACACAAGATTTAATATATTTCTCTTTTACGTAATCTATTTAATTAAATGAATTATTTTAAAGATATATTTACACATACGGCAAGTTTGAGAAGTTTACCACAAGATTTGCTTTGATCTTTTTACATAATTTATCTAATAAAATTAATTATAAAGATATACTCCCTCCATCCCGCGATTATCTGAACATTTGTCTTATTTGGACGTCCCAACATTAGTTGTACATTCAAAAAAATATATAATATTAATACACTCATAACACTCTTATTTTATTTCACTCAAACCCTCTAAAACTCACTTTACTTGGTTTGTGTGCCATTTTTAGTGTTCAAGTATTCATGGGACGGAGGGAGTATATATACATATATATTTACACGTATTTTATGTTCTTATTATTTTAATATTCTTTTAAAAAGATTTCTCTCAATCCTTTATTATTTGTTAATATTTAGAAAAATCCAATGGTTTTTAAATTTGAGACGGTTTCAGCTTTTTATATATATATATATATAAAAAAATTATAATTATAAAGGACTATAGCAAGTTAAATTTCTTCTAATGTTTTTGAAAGAACGCCTAAAAATATGTTAAAATCTTCTTTAAGAATCTATTCTAAAAAATAAAAGTAAAGATAGTGTTTATTATTTTATGGGGATTTCATAATTATTTTATTAATTCAAGTAATAAAACAAAATTGCTAAAAATAGTTTAAATCTTCCTGCTTTTTGTTAGAAATAAATCATTGTCCGTTGATTCATTTTCAAATTTCAAATTTCAATTACTCCATAATATAAACAAGGAAAGGAAGTTATTCTTCACATTTCTAAATTCTAACCATCTCTCCTTTCGTGTGCGCTGAGGAAGAAGGACATTCTATCGGTGAAATTTCGTAAGCAAATTTCGTTTTCTATGTCGTCAATCTTAGAATTCAATTTTGATTTATACATATTTTTGCCATTAATCTTATTCTGATTAACTTGAGATCGGTTCATTTCTATATATATGCCCTAATATGCTGACATTATTTTGTAAATCAGTATCATATATTTTTGATAAATTGAGATACGAAATGATAAATAGATATATTTGCTTGATCTTAAGGCCACATGATACTTTTCAAATGTAAATCTCACCGCATTGTATTTCACGAGTTGTTTGTCCTATGAAATTTTTTGTATTGTGAAATAAACTCTCATCTCAAATTTCACAATCTTTTAATCGTCTGTTGTTCATCATTAATCAAACTAATTCTTATTTTCTATAAAGTAATTCTTATTTTCTATGGAGTCACATTGTTTTACTAATTAGTAGCATATTGTCGCACAGATATAAATTCACTCTTAGATTATGTTCCTATTACTTGAATAGGGTCTTGAATATGGCTATAAATAATGATCATCTTTGTATGGAATTCTCTAGATCTTCTTCTTGTTTGGCTGTTGGGATCATATGTTAGTAATCTGCAAGAATAGTTTACTATATAGACAAATTTACAAGTTTAAGTTCAAAATTTTCAATGGAAATAATCAAACAGTGAATTATAATGAGAATGATGGTTGTATTTTTAATATGTGTTTTAATCTTTCTATATGTGTGATTAAATAATAATTGTTGGCTGTGTAATAGTGAATTGGTTAAGAAAAAAATGAGATAGTAGTAATTAATTTATTTTGAATCTCATTACCATATGATGAATGTAAATTGATTATTTTTTATCATTAACTACCACAAGTGCCCCCTTAATTTGTTGTTATAATTGATGTGATTTGATTGAACCCACCTACGTTCTAGATTACAAAACAAAGAGCATGGGTCGCGGTGTTAGCGCAGGCGGTGGTCAGAGCTCGTTGGGTTACCTTTTTGGAGGCGGAGAGGCCCCGGCTACTCAACCTCCACCAGAAACCAAGGATCCGACTACCGAACCTTCCACAAAAGCATCTCCTGATCCTAACACCAAGCAAACTCCTCCTACCGCTGGTTATACCACAAACAACTACTACCGAACAGATGGCCAGAACTGTGGCAACTTTATAACGGTACATTGCTAATTCGATAAATAAAGAAGATGCATTTTTCAGAAGTAAAAAAGGTTATACAGACATAGATTAATCAAGAATGTGTTATCACGGGTTATATGATTTGATGAATCTGTTAACCTTGACGCAGGATCGGCCATCCACAAAAGTTCATGCTGCACCGGGGGGTGGATCATCACTCGATTACCTTTTTGGCGATGGCAGCAACAAATGATGGAACTCGTTTGTTCGATTTTATGGCTTCTTAGTTTCCAGTTTTAAGTTACTATTAAAGCATGTTTTACTTATTAAGGTTGCCAAACTAAACAAGATGTCTTGTTGTCTCTTATTATCGTTTTGTTAATATTTTGTGACAAAAGCATGACTGAATCGTATTATTACATAATATATTCTGCAAATAGTTAATGCAAACAGGGCTCACATTCATATACATATGCTCTTTCAATAGCACAACGTTTGAAAATTGCATTTTTTTTCAGTAAACAAGAGGCAGGATATGATTTTTTTGGTAGCACAGTGATTGAAAATTGCATCTGTTTTACAGTTAACAGGGGCATCACGGCCACGATGCTTTATGCATACACAAGAAACTTAGTGTTCATCTATTAGAAAAGAAAATGAGCAGCAATTTTGCATAGAAACATAAGTTCTCTATCAATTTAAACAGATGCTGTCTAATAGACTTTCCCTTTTGTAAAAAGTTCACATCATATTCATTGTCAACATTGAGACATATTATACCATCCAAACATATGATCAACATAGAGACCTTTCCTTTAATAAAAAGTTAACAAAATCATATTCATTGTTAATATAGCAACAGTTATACCATCCAAATCATATGATCAACAAATTATACCAGGAATCAGTAAACCTCATACAGTTCTACCGTACCAAATAGGTACCAAGATGATAGACAAGACAGCCTTTCATATTAACTCCCAGAACCAGAAAGGAGACAAACTAAAATGCATAAGGTCATGTATTTACTTTTCCCATTATAAACAATTAGATGGTTAAAGAAACCATTCATTTTACTTATTGTAGAAATAAAGAATCGAAGCTTGAAATCAGAGCACATAAAATTTTCAAAGAGAAATGCAAACAGAGCAATCCTGAAAAAAAGGGGTTGTTTTCAATCACTAAAAAATAGCTATTCTCGGTTTCCCAGCTCATTTGCAAACACCATCAATTTAAGAAAAGTAGCCTAGACAAAATATTAAAAAATTCAAATTCATAACAATCACCAGAAAGACAAAGCAACAATTCAAGTATATTAGCAATTCAAACTTATCTAACCAGAGCACCAATTATTAGAGCAAAACCGAAATCAGCATTTCTTAAAATACTAATTCCAACAATTTAATCCGCCAACAGAAGGAAAAAATTGCATTTTAACTGATGAACCAACAATAATCCAAACAAGTCTTATAGCACCGTGAACAAAAAGTAACAGCTATCTCATTCAAAAACATCGAATCCTAAAACATAAAGTAAAACGAACACCAAAGGTGAATAAAACGACAAACACATGGCGGTGCGCTTAGAATCCGAGCTTGGTGCGGCGCCAGTGGCGGCGCTTGGCGTTGTAGCGGATGGTGTTGTCGGTGCGCATCCGGATCCAGTAGGGGATAGGCCTGTTCTGCCTCTGCTTCTTCGCCAGCTTCTTCTTAATCATGAACGTCTTGTGCGACGGCTGTAAAATCGAAAAAATTCACACAACATAAGCATTCAAAATTAAATCGAACAGTAAATTGGCCAAGGTGAGAGATAGAGACCATGGTTGATTTGATTCCGGCGTTCCTGCTGCTGCGCGAAAAAGACGAATTTCTGGAGTGAGGCGGAGATATGAAACCCTAATCACCTCTTTTATATGTGAGATCAATCCCCGACCCGCTGCCTTTAAAACGGCAGCGTTTCATATTTCGAAAATAACAAGTTATCTTCGTTTGACCAGTTTGGGCTTGGTTCTTTTTAATGCTTTTTTTATTTGTTAATTATTTATATTTTTTTCCTCAAATTTCTTCATTATTTTTACATTTATTGATTGAATACTCAATAGGTATATACTTTTCTTTTCTTTTTTTATTGATTTTCACCTTTTTCTTTTCCAAATAAATTCACATGATTATCATAGGAGTGACTCTCCTCTGCACCATTTGCACAAGATGTAATTAGTGTACTCGAATTCAATTTTAATTTGGATTAATTATCTACACCCTAAACACTAAATAATGAACCCTAAATCATGACTAATTCGAGCCGGTGAACCATGAACCACTCGGGCCGAGTGAACCATAAACTGCTCCGGCTGGGTTTGGGCCCGGGTCGGAAAAAAAAATCACCTAAAACTGAAATTAAAGTTAAAAAAAAAACTGAAATTGAAAAAAAAAATTGTAAAATTAAATTGCACCAAATTAATTTGGTGCAAATGGTGTACATGAAATTTACCTTTTCATATAAGGTTAATAATATAAAAATATTAAAAATTAAAATAGCAAAACTATTTTGATAAAATCAACAATAAAAATATATTAAGTTCGAATAATTAAGATTGTAGTAAAAAAAAAGTATATAGCAACTAAATTAACAAAATGAAAAACAAATTACGAACTGTAAATTGAACTGGGCCTGATGAAAACCGGCCCGTCGTTTGCCATCTCTAAATTTAGGGGAACGACGTTGTTTTAGAAGGGCCCAACGACGACCTCTTTTATAAGCCCACAGCGGTTTTAATTACTGTGATTTTGATCTTAATTATGGAATGAAAGTGCGTTTTGTATTGACGATTCTTGTATTTACATTATTACCCTCTGCACATTCCAAATCTCCTACCCCTCTTTAAATTAGGGTTTTTCACCTCCCGTTCAGTCGTTTCATTCTCTCAACTCATCAGAGCTCTCTGCCGAGCAATCTAAATTGCTATCTGCAGAGATTTCTCTGATTTTTAGCTTGCTTCAATGACAACTGTTGTACCCACATCCGATGAAGATCCTACGCTCTCCGTCGTCCGGTTTACCGGCGAGTTGTCTTGGGCCGACATGGGTCCGGAGGTAATGGTCATGCAATTGTAAATTTGTTTGTGCGTTTTGTGTAGAATTTAATTTTCAATTCAAACCGGTAGTTATGATATAGGATAAATTTAGACACTTTTTGTTCAATCTTGAGAATTGATGGATGTTCTGGAATGGTTTCTTCTGTTTGCATTGTCTATCCGTGTCAATCCTAGATGTTGTAATCAATTATGATTTTGATTAAATTTTTATATTGATAGGTAGCAGAGGAACAGGTCAATAGCTTGTGCTTGCAGGCACAAGAACGTGTTATACAGAACAGGTGGTTTGATTTGGCTTCGTTGATGCTTACGTCTGCTGACATCATTTTCTCGAAGTCTTCGGAGAAAGGTGATAATTATATTTGAATAATTGTTTTAATTACTAGAGAACACTTAGTAGTTTTAATGTTTGCTAGGTTAGTTTCTAATTTCTTTTGTTTTTTTAACCTCAGATGTTGAATGTGTTTACACTGTTATTTGCAACCTTGTTAAGAAGCCCGAGAGCCTTGATCAAGTGCATGAGATTGCAGAACTTATAGCATCAAAGGTTGCTCAGTTGCCAAATGAAAAGCCTGCTCTGCGCTTAAAGATGTAAGATAAACCAAGGGTGTTTGTCTCTTTAAAACCACTTAAGATTATAAATCCTAACGTCTCTTTGTCTTTTTCTTTAGCTTGTTCAACCTTTACAACCTGTTGGAGAACCCATATAGCCAGTTTTTTGTGTATATGAAGGCCCTCAATTTGGCAGTTAATGGAAAGGTCACAGAACATATCGTGCCTTCTTTTAAAAAGATGGATGAGCTTTTGAGGGAATGGAATCTTGGTGTAAAGGATAAGAGAGACCTCTTTCTTGCTGTTGCTAATATTCTGAAGGATATCAAGGGGTGAGCGTTGCAATTGGTTTTTATTTATTTTTTACTTTTTAAATATATAAGACAGTAGGCAACCAATCAGTTGAGTTAATATTGTCTGTCATAATCTGAACTTTCAGCTCAGCAAAGGAGTCATTTGATTATCTTATCAAGTATCTGGAAACCTTTTCTGTTGATGATGCCTTGGTGTTGGCTGAAGCTAAGGAGGAAGCTGTTCGAGCTGTAATTGAATTTGTTAAGGCACCTGACATGTTTGAGGTAATGCTTTGAGCTGATTTCAGTTGCCTGAAAAGTGACACTCTTTTCTTAAGGAAGCTATATTGAAAAAGTCGTAGTTCTTAAAAACATACATTGGTTCTTTTTTTACACAATGAATGGAACAAGTCCATTGAGAGAGATAATCATTTGCGTCAGTGTTGTCATTATGAGGACCGAGCGATGACTTAGCGATGACTTGATATATTCAAACACTAGGCCATGTAGAAATTTTATTGGCATAATTTCTGTTGAAGCATTATTTTGGTAGAAATTAATTCATGTAATGGTGCAGCCTTTGCTCAAATTACCTATGCATCTTTCTATGAAGTTGCATGATTTATAAATTTATATGGTCTAGTCTTGGTTAAGCTTTAAGCAACTGGTTTAGGGTATTTTTAATATGGGTGTAGATTGCAAAATCATGATATGTAGCAATGATGTGTGTTTGTTTTGAGATTTAAGTAGAATAGGGTTTAACTTTATGTAAAATTGATGTGTAAGAGTGTGTGATGTTATATTATTATATAACAGTTGATTGTAATTGTAATGTTCAGGTGATTGTATAATGATTAATGTGTTCTATTGGAAGTTGTAGAAGTGAGAAAAAAAGTGTGAACTCTCAAATAAATAGTGGGAATAAAAAAAATCATATTTGGATTAATGAGTCTTTAGAGGGAGCGTGGTTGAGAAAAAAATGGTATTTGTAGGGTTTATAGGTAATTGTGGGGATGAATGTTTAGGTTCTTAAAAACCAGATTCTAAAATCCCAAAGTAGAACGGTAATTAGATTTCGAAATTCAAAATCTCTCAAATAAAACATACCCTTATTTTTGTTGCCTTGCCATCATCAACTGATTTTTCGTACCTTTCTGCACCAGGGTGACTTACTTGACATGCCTGCCATAGCCCAACTGGAGAAAGATGCAAAATATGCTCCAGTATATAAACTTCTACAGATCTTTCTGGTTCAGAAGCTCGATGCTTACTTGGAATTCCATTCATCAAATTCTAGTTTGTTAACTAGCTATGGTATGCCTTTTTCACCATGTATTATTAATTTAATATGATCCTCATATACTAGGTATTTAAAATGATATTGTTCATATGGATTATGCAGGTCTCGTGCATGAAGATTGTGTTTCTAAAATGAGGTTGATATCCCTATTAGACCTTGGCTCGAACGAATCTGGTCAAATCCCTTACTTCTTAATTAAGGACACACTCCAGGTAATGTTAATTGTCATGTCTTTATATTAGCAGTCTTTCGTCTTATATCCGTTGTTTCCTCAAAACTTTCATCTTTTTTAGATTGAAGATAATGAAGTGGAGCCGTGGGTTGTTAAGGCAATTACAGCTAAGCTAATAGACTGCAGAATCGATCAAATCAACCAAGTCGTCATCGTGAGGTATGTTCTGTCTCAGTCTGATATACTACCTCTGTTTCCCAAAAAGTGTCTTTTTAGAGATTGCAATAAAATTTAAACAATTTTACCCCCAATCTTAAGGAAAGTAATTTATGGCATATGAAAGATATGAGAGATAATTGAAGAATTAAAAGTATGAGATGAGAAATAAAGTAATTAAAAAATACTAAGAGATCTTTTAGTTGAGGGAAAAAATAGCTAAAGGACAAGTAGTTAGGAAGAAAATTTGAACTTAAAAAAGACAATTATTCCAAAATTGAGGTAGTATTAGTTCAATATGTACTTTTTTTTATATATGATTGTTGATCCTTTATTTTTGGTGCAGCCGCTGTTCGAAGCGTGTTTTTGGTCCTCGTGATTGGCAATCTGTTCGATCAAAGCTTGCAACTTGGAGGGTAAAGAATTTAACCATCACTTCTGAATCTATTACAAAGTATAGCAAATATGTGTTTAGTGGGACCGGACAAAGAATTTTACTATTTTCTACGTCTGCCTAATTTATCGTGTAACTGGTGCTGCAGGGAAACATCGCTAACATAATAAGCACCATTCAAGCAAACAAGATAACTGATGATGGCGCCCAGGCATTGCAGGGCTTGACAATTCGTTGAGATTGTACTGCTTCATCCTGCTGTAATCTTTTATCTGCTGTGAGGTAACTGTACTGGTTTTTGAAGAATTTTGCCATCTTTAGAATCTTCGACCACAAAATCGTCGTATTAGAGTACTGGGATCTTTGTTTCGGTAGCCACATTTGAACTACATATCTGCTACAGTTTTGTTTTGATAACTACATGAGTTGTATCATCTTTCCTTCCCTATCTATGTTGCTTGAGGACAATCTTTATTTTAAATTGACAATCATTTTTTTCCATTTAACACTTTCTTGCTTGATACTACTAATAGAATGTCCACAAGCTTATGCAAACACACATGGGGTGTGAGTGTTTGTGATTGAATGAGTATGTGCATAATCAGGTTAGTGCTTGTAATAATGAAGTAAATGCTGTGCTTGGGAATCAATCAATAAACCCTGTGGCCTGTAAAGACAGCAATTGATCAAATGAGTTTTGCATAGATTACACAATAATATTATTATTCTGTATTTTATTCAGTTACTAGAGTTGAACCCCCCCTGGTGTATTACTTACAAATATATTTGAAAATAGAATTAGGTTAAACCATAAATAACTCAAGTTAATATAATGAGTATTTTAAAATAAAGCTTTGTGAGGAACTTGGGGTGATCGATAAATAATGATATAAACGTCTTCGAGTAATACTTGACATCTAGAAGAGATGAATTCTTCCCAAGTAGATATGATAAGCTTTAATCGATTTTTAATCGTATGTCAGCTGTTTCTTGCATGGTTTTCTTTTCCATTGATGTGTCTTAGCTACTAATTTTTGCGTAGTTTTCGTTTCCATTGATGCATCTTAGCCAATAGCCAGCCATCACGATCTTAGAAGGGGTATCTCTGAATGCTGGTGAAAGGCGGATGACAGTCAATTTTGATGTTCCACTTTATATTTTATTATCTGAATGTATGATATATTAAATATTAAAAATTATTTAGCGAACTATTATAGTTTTAAGTTTCTGTGTTGGATATTCAGGAGGTGAAACACCATTTTAAATATAAAAAGTGAAATAGAGAAAATGAATTGGGCGAAAGGAGAAGAAATTATAGTAAGAAGTAAAAAGTGAAATAGAAAAATTGAATTGGGTGAAAGGTGAATGAAATTAGAGTAAGAAAAGAAATTGCAAGTTGATGATATTTGAGAAAGTGTTACGAGATGAAAATTCAAGGCGACTACCCCAACCCGGGCCACCCCTACATCAATTATTGCTATACTTCATTCTCCTATAAAGACCGACTAAAATTCATACGAGATGCAAGACAATTTAGTCTAAATTTAAAAATAATATATAACTCCTCCAAGCTTTAATTTGTTTAATTTATGTAATAAAATTTAGAATTTTTAAATCATGATAAATAATAGTAGTATGTATTTTTTTTTTTGAAATTGTACATAATTTTATCATTTTATGTCAAATCTATATAAAAATTATAGTCTAAATTTAAAATATATATATATATATATAAAGTGATCATCTTTTAAAATCCAAGAAGGCATTTTGTTTTGGGATTATATATAGTTGGTGGTGAATAGGTGAAATTTAGAATTTTTAAATCATGATAAATAATAATAGTATGTATTTTTTTTTTGAGAATTTGAGTTGAATTGTATATAATTTTATCATTTTATGTCAAATAAAATATATAAAAATAGATGATGTGATTTTGATTTATTATTGTTGGAGAAGTTTTTTATCAAATCAAGTGTATATAAACAGTGATATCATGTTACTATAAGATTATTTCAAATCAGTAAAATCACAACTATATATACACTATATATGTGATTCAAACTCATATTGGGTATTCAAACAAATTTGTGTCTTAAAAGTGGACATATTGCTGATTACTATTTCACCGTAGTATGTTCGGAAACGATAATAATAATGAAGATTTAAAAATCGTTGAGGGATCAATCACTATGGGGCTATTGATTGAATTATTATTGTTTGATTAAAATTATAATGAGTATCATGTGAGGAGGGTTGAATGATTGATGAAAGTAGAGTAATCAATTATTTACTTCTATTTATTTTAAAATTAGAATTTATTATTTAATTTTATAAAAAACAAGTAAATAAGGCCACTAAGAAAATTAATTCAACACATTTAAATTAAATAGTGATTTAGTTAACTAATTGGAGAATTTGGAGAGAGATGATAGTGTCAAAAATGGGAATGAAAAATTATAAAAAGTGGAGAGAGAGAGAGAGAGAGAGAGAGAAAGTCCTAGAAAAGAGTGAGTCTCATGTATATCCAGGTGCACCATGCATTCATAGTATATTTTAGAAACGTGCAACTTCTTATAACAAAAAGTGCAACTTATTTACTGTTTGAATCGTCTGTCGTTTTTTTTTTCATATTAATAGTTCGTGTTTGATGTAAATAAGTTACATTTTTAATATATAAGAAATTCTTGACGTTTTTAAAATGACCATGAAATCTTGTCTGATCTCTAGCCCTAGAAAAATGGGGGTAACGAGAAAAGATAAAAGTGGTGGAGATAATGGATGAGAACAGGTTTTGTATAAGACTTTCATGTTCTTATATATTTATAGATTTGGCATGTCTCAAGTCCGTTTACATTTATTATTAAAAATTAAATTAGAAAATATAATTATTTAAAATAATATTTAATGTTTATTTAATATTACAATTCCTTTAACCAGATCCAAATTCATTTCAAATCAAACGTATTAAATGTATGTCCCGATTTGACCCGCCTATTCCTATCCCAAATCAAAGGCCCGTTTAATCAATGAGTAGGTCTCATTTCACGTACATCAAGTGCCTAAACAATTTAATTGTATTTTTAAAATGTACAATTTATTTCATTGAAATGTTCAATTTGATTATACTGAAATGTTCTATTTATTTTGCATTGAACAAGTTGAATGTTTTAGTGTAATCAAATTAAACATTTTCATAATACCAATTTCACGTTTAAAAATATATCTTGAGTTGCATGATACACTTGATATATACAAGACTTTGCCTTGATCAATATGTATATAAGAAGTGATTTTTTCGTCTTATAACTTTTTTATTTTTTTATTTGGTCATGTTGACTATTAAATTTTGATTTTTATCCTATAATGTACATATCTTTGAATTTTTTATGTTATTAACTTTTAAATTTTAATTTTCGTCATACAACTCAAATGAATCAAAACTCAAAAGTGATAAAAATAGGTAAATTACAGACGAAATCAAAATTTAAAAATCAAAATAACCAAAACGTACGTAAATTACTGGACCAAAATTAAAAAGCAAAAACTTATAAGAAAAAAAAAATCCTTTTTTCCCTATATATGTATATATAATGATTCCATTAGTTTTTCTTCCATCTCCCAAATGAAGATAATGCAAACCAATCCCACCACTCTTTCTTTTCTTCTTCTCCTCCTCCTCCTCCTGAGCGCCGCCGCCACGAGAGTGGGGGATTGCTTGGGCGAAGAGGAAGAATTCCCGATGGAGTCGGAAACAAGCAGAAGGCTCCTCGCTGGCATCGTAAAACCCATCGCTCCCGGATCCCAAAATGAGAGGGTCCCATTTTGCCAAAGAAAGTATTACGGCAGTTGCGTCCCTGATCCCAGAAAACCCTCTGGTCGACGCAAGTGTAACTACAACACCTGCCTTCGCCCCCCCAAATAACCCTCATGCAATTTCTAAATTATTATACTAGAATTTTAACGTGACAAAATGAATAATTACCCCTTTTTCTTTGTATTTAAAGTTATTGTGAATCCAAGAAAATTGATCCTCTACATTTTGGCAAAGTCTTGTATACGTTACGTGCACTGTACAATTTAAGTGTGTTTTTTAAACTTGTAATTTATTTTCTTATAGTGCTTCACCTTATTTACATTGATATATGCAACTTATTCGGTGTAAAATAAATTACACTTTTCATAAAATGCATCTGAGTCATTCGAGTTACACGGTGCATCATGCTCCTATATATATAGTTTTTTTGTATAAATTGAGGAGAGACAAACACAATGTAGACAAAGTGGAATAGTCCAATTAGTGGTTCATAAGATCGATGGGTTAAATGAATTTACAAATACTTAGATTTGAGTTTAGCTTAAAATTGAAGAATTTTAAATCCTCATAAAAAATATATGTCATTTGAAATCTTCTCCCCTCTACTCCTCTCTCTCCCCCTTTACTATTTTCCTTTATCTCTCATCTATTGACAATTCATAATTAGAAATATATGTATTTTTACACTTATTATTTTTCAAATTTATTCATCATGTCCAAATAGAACCTTAAATGTTGTTTAATTTTTACTTTTATCTCAACAAGAGAGAACATGATGAAAAAGGTGTCGGCAGAAATGTGTGTAAAAGTCATTGGGATTAAATAAATATTTCATCTTGTGCTTTCCAAGTGTTGCGATAAGATTGTTTAGTAGTTGGACTATTGAGACTTTAAAAAAATTGTCGGTGTTAAATTTCATTACATAAACTCAACTGCATGTGCTTTTCAATTTGCAGTGTGTACTTTCACATTTTGTTTTCATTCTTTCTAGTTTAGTTGTATTATGATGATTAATTTTGAGTGATATTTATTCATTAAGTTGTGTGCATATTCAAATCTAATTAGCTCATTTGTAAGAGTAAGTTATTAATAGATACAGTCCCTTTTAACTTACTAATACATATAAATCATCCCAATAATATATTTTATCTGCTGTGAGGCAACTGTACTGGTTTTTGAAGAATTTTTCCATCTTTAGAATCTTTATTTTAAATTGACACATTATTTTCCATTTAATCACACTCTTGCTTGATACTACCAATAGAATGTCCACAAGCTTATTTTGCACACCCATGTGGTGTGAGACTGTGAGTGATTGTGATTGAAAGAGTATGTGCGTCAATCAATAACAATTGATCAAATGAGTTTTTGCATTAGATTAGACTAAAGTATTACTCCCTCAGTCCTATTTTTGATTATTCATTTACGGTAGATATGGAGATTAAGAAAAAAATAGGTGATAATAATATTAAATGGTGTAAAGTGGATAAAGTGAGTTTGGTGGAGGAAAATAATAGTATTAAATGGTGTAAAGTGAGTTTGGTGGAGAGAAATAATGTATTAAATAGTATTGAATTTTGCTTTATTGTCTTATTTGAAAATGAATAAATAAAATTAGGACGATCATTTATAGAAAGCGGATAATTAAAATCGGACGGAGAGAATACTGTAATTCAGTATTTTATACAATTATTCAGTTCATGGGGCTTCTTTAGAGTGGAACCTCTATGAGAACAGCAGAGACAGATAAATGAGGCCCAGGCCCAAGTAATCCGAATCGCCTGCCTATTGGGCTTATTATACTTCCTTTTCAGCTCTAGACAAAATAGGAGTATATGTTTTCTGGTATTTCATGAAAAGGTATAATACTTCTTTCATAATATAAGTATTTAAAGAGTTTTGTTTTTACTTCCAACGGCTCAAGTTAAATGTATTTTAATCTTGATAAAACTCGTGGGAACCCGAGTTTGCAATTAACTTTATTTTTTCAATGTTATTATTATGTAAAAAAAATTATTATTATTATACATAAAATTATCACTGTCATTCTAAAAAATTATTACTATGAGTAATAATTTGACAATGATAATTTTTTATGCGCAAACCTGATTCATAAGAGTGAACCTGAGTACATGTTAATTCTTTAATCTTTTATCATTTAATTTGTTACCTATTTTTTCTTTACAATCAATTTAGTATATGTTGATCGATAAAAAAATGTGTAAGCCTGAGTTAAGGTGAATTTTATTTTTTAATATCATTATTATATATAAAAAAATTATTAATGCAATGTATTTTTTAAATAATAAAATTCTCCTAGTTGTGTCGGTGAAGCAAAATAAATTGAAGTAAGAAAAGGAGGTGCAAGTTAAGGATGCTTGCATGGAGATTGAAGATGAAAAAGTTAGTTACCCCAACACTTGACTTGAGATTATATCCACAAAGTCCATTAGTTTTCTTCTTCACCTTTCATTTTGCAAAAAAAGTTATATCTAGTGCATTTTTTAAATGTACGGCGTAATAGTGTTACATTAAATTCAAATACACAGTACTATTCATTTAAAAGAATACTATAAATCATATGAGATTATTGCAAAATACAATGTTGTATAGTACAAAATTCAAACATGGTCAAACTTTTTTAAGTTCAAAATTCAAATAAAAAAAGATACATATATAATGATTTTTATTTAAAATTCCAAAAGAAACAACCATCCCCTCTTAAATCCATCACACGATTAAATGCTTCATGATCTTCCACCATTGATATTTCATCTCTAATTGACAACAAACAAAGTAAGGTAAAATACAGTGTGAACAAGTTTTACTGTGAAACTGGTTAAGGAGTGTGACTTATATTACTAAAGTGTGTGACTTTTTACTGTAAAGTGTGTGACTTTTTACTAAAAAGAGTATTATTCATAAAAATGAAGGGTGTGACTTATATTATAGCAAAGAATGTCAAAGTGATAACTGAAGTGTGTGACTTATATTACTAAAGTGTGTGACTTATATTACTAAAGTGTATGTCTGTAAAAAAAAATAAAAATTACGGTAAACAAGTTTTACAACATACCAACTCATAAAGTAAACACAGTTTATCTCTAAGAAGTCATAAATGATCAGAAGAGCTATATATGCGCCAGTATCATTTTATTTATGAATAGTAATCTAAACTCATATTTGGGTTTTCAAAGCAGTAGTCTTTTTTTTTTTTGGTATTCATGTTAAATCAATTAATCTATTTCGGAATTTTTTCATAAGAATTTCATCTCATCTAAAAATTAAATTAGTAAAATATTGTGAAATTAATTCGTGTATATTATTAATTTTCTCAATTGTTTAAAAAATAGTGTAATTTGTACTGCAAGGTGTACAAGAGATCTATTTTTTTTTCTAAACCCGGCCTTAATCGATTAATTAATATCATCTCGGTTTAAAGAAAAATCAACGAATTCACAAAATAACAATTGTACATGATGTTCACATCAGCTATCGCAAAAAGTAGATGCACGTTCACGTAGGGCCCGAAAATTGAAAGTAGAGTAATCAATTATTTACTTCTATTTTTATTATAGTCACATCAAAAGTACTATCAATAGGAATAATTCTCATTACTCACTTCCATTACCCCCATCAAACGGGCCCTTAATGCGTCGGCATTCACGTTACAATAAGTCAGTGTATCAACTAATAATTTCAAAGGGGTGTGTGAGTTTTGCAAGATGGAGTGAAATAGTTCAAGTTGTTAGAGCATCATTATTTATATCGTGAAATCATGGATTCAAATCACTATTTGTTTAATAAAAAAAAATATTATATATATATATATAATTTTTGCAATTATCCAATCGATTTATCATTTAATTGGTTGCAGAACCCCTTGAATCAACTTTTTTTCCCCTTAGAACCCTTTATAAATATATTATGGTTTTAAAAAAATCAAATGACTTTTTAACTTAAGAAAGTAGAATTGCACATAATGTATTGTTCACATGCAAGTGGGGTAGCATCATTAAAGGTTACAGCTGTAGAGAAAAGTAGAAAACAACATCCACTTTAAAGTTGGCCCTTGAAATAGAGTGGAGACAAATTAAGATGGATATTGCATAAAGATGGACATATTACAAATGATTATTATTTTACAATAGTGATGCTCGGTTTTATTTACAATATTTGTAATAGATTATAAATTTATAGATCTTTAACTTAATTTAAAAAATACTTTCATGATCCAAAATCAATCGAAGGTCGTGAAGGTTTGTCTCACATATATCATACAAAATTTTCTTTTAATATATTAATTCTATATATAATTTATTTTTCTTATTTATGTATATTAATATTACATTGTAAATTTATTATATATAAAATAAAATTTAGTGCGTTAAAATTTTAATTATATATTACATCTAAAATAAATTATATGTAATGTTTGTCAATATCATTAATGTTGTTATCTTGTAGTAAGACATTTTATGATATAATAAATTTATATATATATATATAATATATATATATATATATATATATAATTAAGTAAATTGAATATTTGAAGAAGAAACAAAAAGTGAAGCTTTAAAAAAAAAAACTATTTGCCTTTTTAAATTTATTTTAAAATTATAATTTATTATTTAATTTTATAAAAAACAAGTAAATAAGGCCACTAAGAAAATTAATTGAAGGGTGTGAAACATATTCTATTACTAAAAATGAAGGGTGTGAAACATATTATAAAGAAAGAAAGGTAGTGATAAGCTGAAGTGTGTGACTTTATATTCTTAAAGTGTGTGAAACATATTACTAAAAGTGTATATATCGTAAAAAAAAAAAAAATCAGGTTAACGTGAAACAAAGTTTAGCACCAACTGCATTCAAAAAAGTAAACACCGTTTATCTCTAAGAAGTCATAAATGATCAGAAGAGCTATATATGCGTCGTAGCATTTTATTTATGAATAGTAATCTAAACTCATATTTGGGTTTTCAAACTAGTAGTTTTTTTTTTTTTCGTATTCATGCTAAATCAATTAATCTATTTCGGAATTTTTTCATAATAATTTTATCTCATCTAAATATTAAATTTGTAAAGTGTTGTGAAATTAATTCGTGTATATTATTAATTTTCTCAATTGCTTAAAAAATAGTGTAATTTGTACTGCATGGTGTACAAGAGATCTATTTTTTTTTTCTCTAAACCCGGCCTTAATCGATTAATTAATATCATCTCGGTTTAAAGAAAAATCAACGAATTCACAAAATAACAATTGTACATGATGTTCACATCAGCTATCGCAAAAAGTAGATGCACGTTCACGTAGGACCCGGAAATTGAAGCGTAGACAAAATAAATTAAATAATTTAAGATGGAGATTGGAGAAAAAAAATTGGTCTCATTTAAGCAATTGAGAAAATTAAATGGGTTGTTCAATTTTGGTCTCATTTAGTCCCACAATTAAATGGGTTGTTCAATTTTGGTCTCATTTTCACCAAAAAATCGGAAAAAACGTCATTTTCGATTTCATACAATCACTTGCCGAATAAAATTTAGTCATTCTTACCTTTACAGATTTTAAATCTTAATTTTGATTAAATTTATTGAATTATTTACATATGTATAATTTAATTGATTAAAAAACGTAAAAAAAAAAAAAAAAAAAAAATAGTCAGCTAGCGTTCACGTCATCGAGGGTATAGAAAACCCCCAAATTTACCGACACGTATTTTACATGTGATCAAAACGGTGTTATTCGCGATTTTTAGGTAAAAGTGGAGCTAAAATTGACAATCAATTTAGTTATGGAATCAAAATTGAATAATTAAATTTTTTGGGACAAAAAATTGACGGTAGATAAATTATGAGACCAAAAAACTTTTTTGGTCATGAAGATTGAATGCCTATATATTAAACCAATGATTCCCTTACTTTTTTCTTCATCATCAAAAATCAACGCTATGATCAACCTTTCTTTTCTTGTCACATTCTTACTCCTCCTTAGCACCACCACCGCCACGGTGGCGGCGGCGGAGGGATGCAATGCCTCCAGAATCGGCGACTGCTCGGGGGAGGAATTCCTGATGGAATCGGAAACAACCACGAGGGTACTCCTCGGCGCCGGAGGAAGCATACGGCCTCTAAGTCCGAATAAGCCCTTTTGCGATGCACAAATATACAGCAGTTGCATTCGAAGACCAAATGGCAAATACAAAAGACGGCCATGTGATTACAAGGCTCGATGCCGGCATTGATACATAAGTATTGCCCTCAAAACTTTATTTCCTTTACTAGCTCTTTGATTATGATAAATATAAACGTGTGCACATGTGTATAAATAAATTAATTGTGCAAAATTCTTGTACACCTTCTTTTCATTCAAATGTATTAGTTGATTTCAGTTAACAGTATCATTGAACTTGTTTTTAGTGAACGTTTTTACCGAGCAGAATTACTTGGTTAGTTGATTTTTCATTAAACATTATTAGTTGTTTGTGTCAAACAATATTGGTTGTGAACTCCCCCACGCATAATCATATATATATATGCTCTATAACATCTTCTTCTACTCCTTCATGTCTTTAGATGATTCCTGTAATTTAATTTCAGAATTATGGTTTCAATGTATATTTAAACAAAATGAATAATATTCACTACTCTTTAATTGCAAATTGTTTAGGGTCTCTTGTAGTTTTAGAGTGTATTTGACCAAGTTTATGTATAAGTTCCTCGATTAGAGATCAAATCTTCTGTACATTAGGTGCACCGTATAACTCAAATTGAACTTTTTAAAATGCGCAACTTGTTTTTTTTGAAACATATATTCAACTTATATATAATGAAACGTTCAACTTATTCAGTATAAAATAAATTAAACATTTCAAAAAATTTACAAGTTGCATGATTTACAATTGTATTTTAGTTAAAAGATGCACCTCATCTCTTAATTAAACTAAACATAGGGTCATAAAAAAAGCTTTGACAACTTATAAAGTTTTAAAATAATTTTTTACCCGTTATAAGCTCTGAAAATAGGTGGTCCGACAATTACGGTGGAGGAGGTCCGACGACCAATGAGTGGTCGGCAGCGGTTGGTGTATCCCACAATATCAAAAATTAAAATATAATAATTTTAGGAAAATTTGTTCACAATCAAATTAATTATTTAACTGCATCCTTTGTTTCATTAAATTGTACTCCTACGTACTATTTGTTTTTACAGAACTGTGTCTATTTATTTAGTGAATAATATCCCCTATTTGTGTACCAATTTTATATTATAAAAACAATTGAAAAAATATATTTTAATTATACATGTGACATTCATTAGTGAAAACAAGTAATATAATTAAATATTGTCGGACATCGTTATTATTTAATACTTATTTTTATTTATATTTGATTTAAATATTATCTTTTAACTAATATCATCTAAAATATGTAAAAAATTAAAATAAATTATTAAAATTATCATATAATTATATTAAAATTAATTAAAAATAAATATTAAAACGGCTGGCCCTGAGCCCTATAAGGTTCGGGCTAAACGATTCAGGGCCTTGTTGATTCATGATAAACCGACCTGAAAAAGTTTAACTCTAAATTTTGTTTTTCGATTTAAACTAACTGGCCTAGCGATGACCTTTTTAATATCTCTAAGCTGAATGCCAGATGTGTTTCTGACTTTGTGCGATTGTAATTTTCTGATAAGGATGAATGACTTTGCGTAGGACCGTTTTCACCAGAGGCAAGATAAGTTGGACGTTAATGACTTTTAACATTTTAAGAGGGATGAATGTAATTTGTCTTTAAATTGTCTGCGTCTCATCGTAGAGGCCGCTTTAAATCGTGAGGCAAATACCATATGAGTTTTTTATCATCTGATATTCACTTGTGCAGTCAGTTATTTTGGATGGGTCATGGAAAGCAAATTTATTTTTTGGAAAAGGGGAGTAATGACGTGCAAGTTGTTCATATTCGAGAAAATATGAACATGATATTAAAGACAAGACACTCAATTTAAACATAAACGTCCACTAATTTCTCCACCTTACATTTTCAAAAGCCATCGGTACGGCGGTATCACATTTAGTATTTTATTTAGTGTCTCATTTTTTTTTTAAAAAAAAATGACATTTAATGGTATAATATTATACAATCAATTCATTTTTTTTTACAATTTTTTTTGTAAAATTTATTCATTGAATAAAATTAATATTGTTCCATTTGCTCCACAAGATTGGATTGATTTGTTATGATAGAATTATGTAAGATTGAATTGATTGGACTGAATTGTTTGAATCAATATACATATTTTGATTGTAATATTGCATCTTTTAATCATGTATCAAAAAAAATAATATTTGTGTTTGAAACGAAGAATTGGACGAGATCACCTATAAAATGTCATAAATATTTTCCACTAATGTAGTGTAGAACCCGTGTCTTACACGGATTTTAAATAAAAAAATTAAGGGAAGAGAACGTTCCACTACAAAAATTTCAAAACATTCTGTCGAATCTGAAAGATGAAAAAAATTTATGCGTTAGTTCAAATTTGAACTATAGTGCGGTTATCTTTAGTTCAAATTTCTGCTTTGTTTTATCTTTTGGTTGTAATAAGATCCTAAATCTTGTATCTAACTGTAATTTTCTCAAAAATTAATTATTTAACTTATTAAAAATTTTAACTTTTCATTTATAAATATGTATGACAGGGATTACAACTATATTTGATTTTAAAAAATGTAAATATTGTGTAAAATTCATTTGCTTAAAACTTGATTAGTGTTTGCAATTCATTTGGGCTTCTGAAAAACTGAGTATCTGAAAACAACATTAATCACTCAGTTAGAAAGCTTTCCACCAGCATAATATTTTCAATCTCTTTTAACTCAATATAAAGTGTTATGAAAAAAATATTAGAAGGGTGTACATTGATATATATGTATTCATTTTTATCTTTTTTTATTGTTAAATTTAAATTCAATTGTACCAATTTTATATTATAAAAACAATTGAAAAATATATTTTAATTATACATGTGACATTCATTAGTTTAAACAAGTAATATAATTAAATATTGTCGGACATCATTATTATTTAATACTTATTTTTATTTATATTTGATTTAAATATTATCTTTTAACTAATATTATCTAAAATATGTAAAAAATTAAAATAAATTATTAAAATTATCATATAATTATATTAAAATTAATTAAAAATAAATATTAAAACGGCTGGCCCTGAGCCCTATAAGGTTCGGGCTAAACGATTAGGGCCTTGTTGATTCATGATAAACCGACCTGAAAAAGTTTAACTCTAGATTTTGTTTTTCGATTTAAACTAACTGGCCTAGCGATGACCTTTTTTAATATCTCTAAAATTTGAATGCCAGATGTGTTTACGACTTTGTGCGATTGTAATTTTCTTATAAGGAGGACACTTGCGTGAGGCATTTTACCAGTGAGGCGAAGATATAAGTTGGACGTTATCGACGCTTTAACATTTTAAGAGGATGAATGTAATTTGTCTTTAAATTGTCTTGTCTCATCTATCGTAGAGGCAGTTTTAAATCGTAAGGGCCTCTCATACCGTATGAGTTTTTATCATCTGATATTCACTTGTGCAGTCAGTTATTTTGGATGGGTCATGGAAAGCAAATTTATTTTTTGGAAAAGGGGAGTAATGACGTGCAAGTTGTTCATATTCGAGAAAATATGAACATGATTTTAAAGACAAGACACTCAATTTAAACATAAACGTCCACTAATTTCTCCACCTTACATTTTCAAAAGCCATCGGTACGGCGGTATCACATTTAGTATTTTATTTAGTGTCTCTTTTTTTTTTAAAAAAAAAAGACATTTAATGGTATAATATTATACAATCGATTCATTTTTTTTTACAATTTTTTTTGTAAAATTTATTCATTGAATAAAATTAATATTGTTCCATTTGCTCCACAAGATTGGATTGATTTGTTATGATAGAATTATGTAAGATTGAATTGATTGGACTGAATTGTTTGAATCAATATACATATTTGGATTGTAATATTGCATCTTTTAATCATGTACCGAAAAAATAATATTTGTGTTTGAAACGAAGAATTGGACGAGATACCTATTAAAATGTCATAAATATTTTCCACTAGTGTAGAACCCGTGTCTTACACGGGATTTTAAATAAAAAAATTAAGGGAGAAGAACATTCCACTACAAAGTCACTCAAAACATTACAATCAGATACAAAGTGCAGAAAATTTATGCACGTTAGTTCAAATTTGAACTATAGTACGGTGTACTTTAGTTCAAATTTCTGCACTTTGTACCTGGTTGTAATGGTATCCTAAATCTTGTATCTAACTGTAATTTTCTCAAAAATTAATTATTTAACTTATTAAAAATTTTAACTTTTCATTTATAAATATGTATGACAGGGATTACAACTATATTTGATTTTAAAAAATGTAAATATTGTGTAAAATTCATTTGCTTAAAACTTGATTAGTGTTTGCAATTCATTTGGGCTTCTGAAAAACTGAGTATCTGAAAACAACATTAATCACTCAGTTAGAAAGCTTTCCACCAGCATAATATTTTCAATCTCTTTTAACTCAATATAAAGTGTTATGAAAAAAATATAAGAAGGGTGTACATTGATATATATGTTTTCATTTTTATCTTATTTTATTGTTAAATTTAAATTCAATCCCGGCGAATACATAAAATAAAATATTGAGTGAATGTGATTGTGATTGTTTGAGAATTGTCGCCGATGATTGTGGCAAAGCTTCACTTTAGAAGATGGTTGCAACTTTCAAACCATGTGGATCTTCTATTATCAAAACCTGAATCATATCAAGAAATTGTTACCACATGTATTAACAATCTAACTTATTGTCTAACAATCTAAAATGATTGAACTATTATTACATATGCAAGCAACAAATTCATGCAAAAATGTGATCTAATCTCTAAATGAACATGGAGTAGCAATTACTAAAAGAACAGTCGTCAAAATTTATGATAGATAAGAAAATAATAAGTCACAACTTGGTATGCACAATGAAGCCCATTTTATAGCTTTGAACGACCACGTTTAAAGTTACCAATAAATACTGATGAATTTGAAAGGCATTCACATGCAAATGGAATTAATTTTACATCAACTAAATAAGACATGCAGTATTATTTACTTAATCTAGTTATTAGTGAAGGTGTTGAGTGACATGCATTTATATTGGAACACATAGCAAAAGGTGCTAAGAGTTGGCCAAAAGGACGAAAACAATGATACCTTCAATTTGGTCAAGATACTATACACCCACACATATGTTTAAAATCAAGTGAAGTGGCCAACATCTGAGCAAAGCCAATGATTAAAATAATATGATAGGAAATCCGGTATTTTTTTCCATTATAGAGATAGCACAAGGAAACTTAACTGTTCCAGGTGATAAGAAGGTGATCAGAAAATTGCAGAATTATCTGTTTGCATTGATTTTCTTATGCGACTACTTGTTCGATTTGGAAGAGATCATCAACAGCTCTCTTGGTAAAGAAATAACATTCACCATGTTCTATTTTTGGTTATACAACTCAGCTATTTCATGTGTCTGAGGGAAAACAATAGAAGCATTGGTCAAATTTCAGAAACTGGCAGCTTGAGCGTGATCAATTAATTAGAACTATTCAAAATATAACGAATAACTGGGACAGTTCTGAGCATTGACTCTATGGAGAAAATAATATAATCAAAATGTAATAGTGCATACAAAGGAAAAAAAGATCCCTGTAAAAACACAAAATAATTGTTTTACCAATGCAGTCCATGCCGCATCCAAAACAGTGTACACGACTAATAAGGAATCACTGAAGAACCAAAAAATCTCAAGATATTACATAAGCAAGCAACCATAAACAATGAAATGTATGCAAGAAAAATCTCACAATATCACTGACATGCAAGAAAAACCTCATACAATACTTATTTAAAAAAAATTGATATGAATAATTATCCCAATTCATTATGTCGTATGACATATAATTGGGAGTTACAAAAAGGGCGGTGTCACTGGTTATCTAAAATATAGTTAAAAAAAGGTGAAAAACATAGAGAAATGCATAAGAACAAAAAATATTATGAAATAATGACAATACTCAATGTTCTTATTCCTATTATCAAAGGAAAAAGAAGAAGAAAACGAGTAATTTTAATAGAAGTTAGCTATGAGAACAGCTGCTCTTGTTCGATCAGAATTATGATATATAAGTAAACTCAAACAAATTGTACATAAAAAATAGCAATGAAAACAAAAAAAAATAAAAAAAATTGAAAGGTTATAGAGATAAGGGAATTGACCTCTCTTATGCTTGTGATTCCCATTGAATGGCTGAGGCACAGAGAAACCGGAGGAAGCAATGAACTAATACTTTCATAGATTAATAATAACAATAATGATGTGAATCGAATACTGAAATTAATTGAAGCAATGAGATCTAAAACTAATAAAAAAATATTACAATGAGATTCGAGAATAGATGAACACATACAAAAATATTAGAGAAACCAGAAGACCTGCAATGAAATAAAATAGAAATGACAGTACCTTCCATTTATGCGTACACTTAAAGCACTATTTAAACAAACGAAGAATATTTGTCGGTTAACCTGCGAGAGCGAAAAAGATACAAAGTTATAATCCAGTATCTACCCCCAAGAACATAAATAACAACTTTTTCATTCCACATAACATTAAACAATGCTAACTCAGTGTTTCAAATTCACATTTAGATAAATTGAGGTACCAAATGAGATAAGTAACATATAGCTTCGACTCTCTGTTCCGAGAAGACAGAATGGGTGGGTAACCGAAAGACAATATAAATTAGTTTCACCAAATTAGGTATATTATTGAATTAAATTTGAAAAATATGAGATACGATTTAATAAAGAAAAAATAATTTAGGAGAGAAAATGGAAAAACATCACCTGAACCGAATAAGAGATTGACGGAGGTTGTTCAGATAGATACAGAGGCGGCAGTGAGAAGCCATGGTAGCGAAGAAACACTTTGATTGAAAACCAAATATGAAAAATAAACTTAAAATTAGTCAAAATTTTATTTTAGATAAAATGAATTTACCATGAGAAAGCTAAAGATCGGGGAGCATCTCTCTATGTGGCGAAAAAAACAACCATCAGTTTCAACATTTGGAAACAAACGCCAATTGTTCGTCTTAGAAAAATCAAGGCGATGATCATATGAAATTGGTGTTATACTGAAAAGTATGTTTTTTACTTTGTATATTCGAAACTGAATTTTCAGACTTATTTACTGAAATAAATTGTTTATCACTGATGCTTTAAATATCATTGAATGTTACATATATTTACTGCATAACTGTTCAATAAGTCGTACGTGTTACATTATAGTTAATTTAGTGATACCAGATCACAGAAGATTAAATTAACAGTCTCTTGTAACTAAAAGTACGTTATTCACGACCTACATGGAAATGAACAACCCATCGTGAAAGGTTGAAGTGTAAGGCTCAGATTGGCTTGTCTTGACCAAGAGATTACACTAGTGCATGACTGATGCACTGAATAGGACATACGGGAGGATAAATTCTTCAGAACTGAACAAGGAAGAATTAGACCTCAGTGGTTCGTTATTTCTTAACCTTCGTCCCTTAAATAGGATCACGTGGGATTGGTAACTATTGCTTTGACTTATCATGGGTAGCGAATCAATGAGATTCAATACTTTTTATCTTTGACAATATTATTAGTCACATGTGATTGCTAAGATTTAATACGAAGAATCGTGTGTAAGTACGTTTGTTTGATTTGCCCCCTTGGGAGGTTCATAAGCTTTATCATATCAAATCTTGCAAGTGAAATTAGTTTCCGGTATGGATAATAATGTTGAACCGTTCCTTGACCAAGAACAAAAGATGTTAATTAACGGAAAGCTATTTCAGTGGCTTGAATTAATTAATGGACTAGATAATCTTAAACACGAGAAATAATGACCGGGAGCCATATTGATTGTAATATGGGTTAAGATGGATAGTGCAATATTAATTATGTAGTGGGATTAATTAATATTTATGGGCTTGAATTATATTGTGGCTCAATATTAGATATTCAAGGTCCATTAGAAGGTCCAATCTTAATTCTCCTAAAGGCCCCCTGAGTAGCCCAACATATAGTCAATTAACTGAAAATGTGATTAAAATAAAATAAATATTGTTGCTTATTTTTCCATGAATATTTCGAAATTTATAGATAAAGTTGGGAGAAAGATTTTCTTTGAATTTTGTTATGGAATGAAGATATGTATTCTTGGAATACAAGATTATCTCATTAAATTCAAGAAATCTCCCACTTGGGTATCTATAAGGAGATTTTCGAAAAATTGGAAATATAATGGGCAAGAAAGATTTTCTTGATTTTCTTGAAAATATATTATGGAAGATATGTATTTCTTGAAATACAAGAATATCTCATAAATTCAAGAAGATCCAAATCTTGGAATCTTGCACATCATATTTTCGAAAATTCCATTTATTGAGGAGGTGAGATTTTTGTTGAATATTTTAATTATGGGAAAAAAAATATAGGAGATATATTCAAGATTTCTTGGTGATCAAGAAAAGTCTTTTCCCACATTGTTTTTCCACTAGAAAAATCGACCACTCCTCTCCTATAAATAGGGGATGATTCTTTCATTCCTAGACACAATTCCATGTGCTGGAAAAATTAGCAAATTCACATAAGTGGTGCAACAAAGTTTATTTTTTTCCTTTTGTTAATTGTTCGACAAGTGTCCTTCCACCGGATAGTTGAGCAAGGGCTAAGGGAATACTTGAGAAGTCTTTTTGGTTAGTCCGTCCAACCGAATTCACTGTCATCCCGAGAGGTACGTTTACGTAAACCCGTAGATTCCGCATGCGTAGGTTTTACGTGGCTTATTATATGCATGATATGTTGTTGCAATTATTATTTGAATTAATATATGATTAATTCATGCTAGTAATAATTAAAGAATTGAATTTGTATTTAAATATTCATACTGAATAGATCTGTGCAACTCATTCCCCAACAATTGGGAGATGAACAATGACCTTGTTGAATCTGAGAGATACAAATCATGAGAAAAAATAACAATTCGACAATGTAAACAGTAAAAAGCCTCACGAGAAGGGGAGAACAAAAATATTTTTGAAGAGAAGAAACATTCTTGAAGAGTCAAGCCCTAGGCTCCCAAATCTGATCCCCACGTATAGTTGCCAACGTGTATTTGCCAACAATCTTAACCAATCAGAATATTTTTAGATAATGAACAATGAAGATGTGGAAGTAACATTTAACCATTTAACGACACATCAGCAAAATGATTGTGGAGACGACACCTCATCATAAAAAACTGTCTATTAGTAATATAGGGGATATGAGATAAGTTTGGTCATTTTAAGTACAAATACAAGGACAACATTGTAATATTATATTTAAAAAGTAGGAGTTTTATCAATTTAAGGTCTGAAAGATGGTAAAACTCTCAATTTAAGGTCTGAGAGATTTTTTCTATCGATTCAAAGCCTGGAAGATAGAAAACTATCAATTCAGGGCCTGAAAGATAGAAACTATCAATTCGAGACTTATAAAATTTAAGGCTATGTTTGGCACTAAAACCCTAAACCCTGAACACTAAACCCTAAACGATGAACCCTAATCCTTGAACCATGAACCCCCTGAACCGTAAACCTTGAATCGTAAACTCTAAAAATGAAAAAAAAAATAAGAACATGAAACAAGGATATGAAATATAAGTGTCAAACATGACCTTAAAATGTGTGAGCCTCAAATTGATAATTTTTATCTTTCAGGTCCTGGATCGATAGTTTTTAATCTTCCAGGCCTTAAATTGATAATTTTATCATCTTTCAGGTCCTGAATTGATATTTTTCCTTGAAAGGTATTATGCCCCACCTTTTATATGGATAGGCTTGTTTCTCAAGAGATTAAACACATTTTTGTACCTGGGTTGAGAATGTATCATAAGCCTTCATCCATTGAACCAAACAACCGATTATTTGGGATTAGATTGCTAATCCCAACTTATCCCTGTCAATCCTACGAACCAAATAGGATCTTATACTTATAAATTGATATCATTATTTGAATTAATTAATAACAATAACATTTAATATTTTAATATTATAAATTTAATAATATTAATTAATAAGTATAATGATATTAATTTATAAATATAATAATATATATATTTTATATTATGAACGAATTTTATCGGTGATCTACTCTTATTTTCTATTATTATTTAGATGTCATGCATTTAAATAATAAAGCATAAAGTGAAACATGCAAGTGAGTCGTTCCTGCGTTGACCTACATGAGCAACTTGATGGCCCTTATATCATCTCCCTTTCTTCGTTAAAAACACTTCTTAGAAATAAAATATCAAGAAATATATTACAGATAAAAATTTATATGTGACAAAATTTATGAATCGGTATTACTTATCAAAATTTAGCTTAAAATGATGTATGTTAGTACATTTTTTGGGTTCTTTTTTATTGAATTTAAATATACTTAACATGCGTCTCACATTAAAATTTCCCAGAAAAATAAAAATTCAACGTGCTCGTACAGTCGAACTGCATAGAATTACTTAATTAATTAATTACGAATTGCACATAATTTTGACGATGGGATAGTATCACGTGCATTACATTACAAATTAGATAAAAGTAGAAAACAACATGCACGTTCATTTTGGGCTAGGAAACTAAGGTGAATACAAAGATTGAAGGCCTATTAAAGTGTTTTTTTTTTCACCTTTGGTCCCATGAACCACGCCATATTTTTAATCGAGTTCCATCTCTGGCAGAACTAATCCCACACGAATTTTAATTTTTAAATTTGGTCCCACAATTAATGAAACTGACAAACTTGGTCCCAAAAACAAACGGCGCTTGACGGGAGCCCGTTAACCGCAACATTCACACGGTTAAACTCATAATTAATTTGTCTTGAATATTAATCTGTCTTAATCTTGCACTTAAACAAAACAAATAAAATAAAACACACACAAACACACACTAGCACGCGGCCTAAACCCTAACCACCACTCCAAAATCCACTTCCACGATCTCCCCACTCCTCCAATCGCCTCGTCGCATCCCAACCGGAACTCCTCCGACAAGCACTCGTCGCACATAGCGCCCGCCACCGTCGCGTAACTGGAATTGCACCACCCGATCGCCGCCGTCGTGCGAGGTTTATTGTTGAAAACTCGGTTAGGGTTGCTGTTTCGTTCTCCAATGTTGAATCGTACGCTTTCAATTGCCTTTCCGCTTTCAATTTGTTCCTGATTTTGTATCAATCGATTGGAAAACCGTTCGATGTCGAAGAGGAATTGAGTAATAGCAGGTTCTCAATTTCATCGTTACAAAACCTGACCATTTTAGGGATAGAATTGGGGATATTCATAATAGATTAATTGAAGCTAAATACCTAGATCTATCGATATGGAAATAGGAAGCAATGGGCGATTAATTCAACTCTCATCGAAACGACGACGTTTGGAAATGAAGAACAGAGTGAAGTGAAGGTGATAGTGAAAGGAGCAACCTCCATTGCTGAAACTGGTGAAGCTTTCATATGTGCTACTTTGGATTGATGGCCTGAGACTAAATGTAACTACAATCAATGCCCATGGGGGAAAGCAGGAGTTCTAAATCTAGTATATATTCATGATTGGTTTTTTTCCTTGAAATTCAGTGTGAAAAGATTGGAGAAAATGAGGTTTTCTTGTTTTGTGATGTATTATTGTGTGTTCCAAGATTTGGGAAACAAGATTCTTGAAAATGCCATCAAGGGTTTTTTTTTTTTTACAATTTTTTGTTAATTTAAGATAAGTATAGACATTCTTGATTAACAGATTCATAGTAGTTTGATTTTATGTTGTTAGTGTGTACTTTTCTTAGTGATTAACTGATTGGAAATGGTGAAATTTAAATCAACATTTGGACCTCTTCGGATTAGAATTGGGGGTTTATTGCAAGATCAGGTTGTGTACAAAGTTGGAACATCAGCCCTCAAATGCCCACATTTTGAGAGAATAGATAATGGCTTGAGTTAAGAATTTTGAGTTAAGTGGTAAAAATTGGAGGTAAGATCTTGGAGATAAGAATTTTGAGTTTTTTGAATCTATGAGACCATATGTGAAAGTGGGACCAGGTAGATTAAGTGGTTAATTTTTTATTAATTATGTTGCATAACTTATGAGACTAAAAATGCAAGTGATTGAAAGGTGGTTAAGTCTTAAATGCGCATTAATTATGTCACATAACTTATGGGACCAAATCTGCAAATGGATTTAATGGTTTCCGTCACGGCGGGACTAAAATTGAAAATTAAAAATAGTGTGGGACTAGTTCTGTCAGAGGCGGGACTAGATTGAAAACATGACGTGGTTCATGGGACCAAAAGTGCAAAAAACTCGCCTATTAAACCAATGATTCCCATTACATTTTATCTTCAATATCTCCCAACAATTGATAATGAAGAAGATCAAAATCAATTTTATCAACCTTTCTTTTCTCCTCCTCCTCATCCTCAGTGCCACGAAAATCGGGGAGTGTTTAAGCGAAGACGAGGAATTCTTGATGGAATCCGAATCAACTCGAAGGCTACTCATTTACAAGGGAAAAACCATCAATTACAACAAACAAGAGATACCATTTTGCGACCAAAAAATTTACAACAATTGCCTCAACACAGCAAACACCCGCTACAACAAACGGAAATGTGACTATTCCAACAGCTGCGGTCGCCCTGGTAAATCATAAAAAAAAATTATATAAATAATTATCTCTTTATGTGCAGGGAAAAATATATATTTTTGATTTTATTGACTTTTACATTTTGATTTTCGTCCTGTAATTTACATATATTTACTACTTTTTTGGTTTGATTAATGTAAATTACAAGATGAAAATCAAAATTTAAAAGTCAACATGACCAAAATTAAAAAATGGTAATACTATGAGACGAAAAAAAAATCATTTTCCCTTATATATATATATGGTTCACAGTAACTTCCTCTACTTCAATAACTTCTTGTTGGTGTAGCCGTGTGGGTTCCTAAATTTCTGTAATTGCACGTACGTACTTTTCTAATTATGATTTTTATAGACAAAATGTAGTCTAGTCCTCTTTTTGGGCTTAAATAATGTTTTGTGTATCACTGAAGTTGTTCACGAATTCAGTGCCATGTTTTGATTCCAGTGGATCATTAGTATTATTATGTCATTCTGATCCTTAATCTGTGTGGTTGTGATTTTCAGATTATGATTTGGAGGAAATTTATTAATATTTATCTACATATTGTGTAATTGTGAATGAAAAAGAAAATCCGTGAAATTAAAAACCAGAGGTGCAAAAGTTTATAAAGAAAAGGTGCAGGGAGATACCGAAAATATTAAAAAGTAGTTGTGGTCAAACATGAGTATTACAACGTCCGTTTCGCGATTATCTCGGCGAACTATGAACTTTACAATCTCAAAACTCCCATTTGTTTTTAGATTTAAAGTAAGGATTTTGAAATCCTATTAATCCTACTAAAATTGATAAAGCAACAAAATACACGATCAAAATTGCACTCAACTTAAATTACAGGATGATTTGTGATATTATCTCAACACCCTTTCACTTGATAGTTCATAATAAAGATCCATCTATTACCAAGCCTTCAATACATATAACAGTTGGAAAAATCTCCAGAGCAAAAGAAGCTTGCTTTCTCCATAACTTATGGCTTGTCAGACGTAGGTGTCAATCAATGACTTCCTCATTTCATCGGCAATAGCACGAGGTTGGGCTTCTCTCAACCTGAAAACGTTCTCAATAACCGACAACTCAGTCGCTGTTGTATCGGACCCACAGAAAGCCGTCCAGTCATTGACAGTCAAACCAGCAGCTACCACTTCACTACCACGATTCACAGTACCCGCCACCAAAGGAACTTGGAGGAGGGTCGACAGTTCGTCTAGGTCCTCTATCGATGTATGAGGATGCACCTGCTCCACCAATCACTTTGTGATTAAGGAGAAAGAGTGATAGAGAAAGAGGGAGATAGTTACTTCATCAAAGCATTGAACTCTTACCAAGCCGCCTCTGTTGGAAAAAGTACAATAACTTCCAACGAGTATATTACCAGCAACAGTCGGAAAACTTCCACACCAAGGACATCAGCAATCATTTCTTCAGTTTCCTGACAAATATTATAGGTATAAAATGTTTGAAGAGCAAATATATATTGTTTTAGTAGGCACGATTAGGCAAAAACTAAAAACTCGACGCCTTTCATGAGCCAAAAGCCAGAAATAAGCACTCCGCATTCAAAAACACAAACAAGAGGAAATATAAATATGTCTACGTAACAGAAAATGCAAAGGTGTAATTAGATATAGCATCTATAAAGTGAAATAGCCAAACTTTAAATTAGAACATGTTTTCTTGCATCCCAAAAGCGAAAGTACGCAATCTTAGTGAATGTTCAACTGGAATGGAAAAGAAAAATGGGCATACCAAATTTGAATAAGTCAATGTTCAACTGGCAATACAATCATCAAACCAAAAAACACAAAACAGACAGTCAAATTTACCAGAACTAAGATATGGGAAACAAGACACAGTAGGTAATAACGAATGTAGGATATGTTTACCTTATCAAGATCAGGATGTGTAAGGGCAACATGGTCATTGCAAGCAATGCAGTTCCCCAGAGCAGACAATCTCTCCTCAATACGCTGAACAACAACTGAGTCCGGTAGACTGTTCCTCAAGTGTTGAAGTTCTAGAATAGCATATACAGATGCAACATCAGGTCCAGAAAACTAGAAAACAGCATGCAATATTTGCATTCAGCAGCCTAAAATATTATTATAATTATAGAGATAATAAGTTTTGAAATAAAATGAAAAGATTCGACTTCAATGAAAGGACAATCATATTTATCTGTATTATAGCTGGCCTAGTTGACAAGTCGTAGAGATAACAAATGTACAAGAGCATGGTCACAATCCAACCAATGAGCAGAATAGGATGACTGATTATTGTCGATCTATGTACAGAATTATGTTAATAAAACTAACAATGTTCATCTTCTCAGCTCTTACACACTTTCAAATCAAGTTTTCATTATCAAGCATTACCAAATATCATTCCCTGGAACTAAAAGAGAATTACATCAAAGCACATAATCCTGATAGGAAAGAACCGTCTTCTTGAACCAATCATGTAACCCCAAAAGCATTATGTAAGCATTAATTTGAGGTATAAACAAAATATAAAAATGTATCTGGCAATTATAAGTTGTGGGGGATCACCTTGATCAGTAGTATTGTGAGGCAAAAGCAAACCATTTTTGTTTCCTGCCGATGAAATAATTGTTTGAGGGGGTGGAGGTAAGATAGATGTTAGCATTCAATGTATAGCGAGTTAATCAATAAAGCAACATCAAAATACAACAAAACTCTCACCAGCACAGAGACGTCCAATGATTCTAGTACCAGAAATGGAGGTCTTAATCACAGGGATTACATCAGCCAATTCAGCTTCAAATGTGCTGAAACCAAACATCAAGTCTTAAAAATAAACTAGAATAAATGACAGCCATCGGGCTGGGATGAAATGGCACCTGTAGAAATTTTCAGAACCCCCAATAGCAACCAGACAATATGCATTTGTTAGCTTGGAGAAAACTCCAATATCGCAATTATTCTCATACTGCAATCCTGTGAAAAAATAAAACCACAATCATATCTTTGCATCCATTTTTTGGTAAAGATAGAGCTACGTACTTGTTGCCATAGTAACAGATGAAGGCACCGGATGAGGAACAACAATGATCAGATCTGTGAAATTAAAAAACACATAACCGTATAAAAATTATTAAATAAAATGTGACAAGAGGGGGCACAAGAAAGTAACATAGTGGTATCGGGTTTGAGGTTTCCCAACAATAAATCATAATATAAGCTATGTCCTTGTTAATTATACCATTTCTTGAGATTGTTTTTATTTGCAATCAGCAAAGCTCTATGTTTTGTAAAAAAACAACTCTACGACCACCTCTACTGCTACTAGTAAACCGTACTAAGAAGGCAAGGAATATTTTAAAGGAGGTAAAATTCCTTATGTACACCAGTTGCACCATGCAACTAGTGTGTATTAATGAATAGTATTAGTTGTTTTCACTGAACAATATTACTTATTTTCACTGAACATTATTAGCTGTTTAATTGTTTATATTGAACAATATCAGTTGTGCACCAGTTGCAAGGATAATATTCGTTAACTCGACATTTGGTAACAAACACCAACCTGCACACACACAGGATATTCTTCACCAACCACATGATTAAATGGAATATGTTTGAATATGAACTAAAGACTTTAAAAACTCTCGGTGAGAATCGATATGGTGAAATGCCAAAACCGAAATAACAAATATTCGCACAATATATAACCGAAACCAACCGAAAGGCTAACAAAACTGAAAATTGACTGAACAGGAAACGAATGGCCTGTTTCTGGTGGGCTGCTATTAAAATAAACACTCCATATGCATTCCAAAAACCAGTAATGCAAAAAAATACAAGCTAAATGCATTCCAAAAATCAGTAAAAAAAACGGGTCATATGAATTATCAGCAATGCATTTTATCAATCCAGTAATGCATTAAGCGCAGTGTGATCACATGTATAGAATTAACAAAATCCCGCATTGAATTGTATCAGACTTTAATTTAAATAATGAAGAAAGCTAAAGAAAGGGAATATGCTGACCTTGCCTTAAACGGGACGGTGCAGCGGCGAATGAGCGGGTGGAGGGCGGTGGCGCCGCTGACGAGAGTGAAACGGAGCTGAGGATGTGGGATGGGAGAGAAAATCAGATTTTGTGGGGTTTTAGTAGGGTTTTACTCGTTTATATATGGCAAATGTTAATTGCACGGATGCCCCATGATTTGAAAATGAGTGATGCTCGGTGTAATTGATACTATTTGATTCAATTTTAATTTAGATGAATCATGAATCTTAAATTTAAATCATAAATTATAAATTCTAAATTATTAATTATTTGGGTCAGATGAACTATAAATCATTTGGGCCGGGTTTGGATCAGGTTGAGTTGAATCCGAACCGAATAATTAAAAAAAACTTTAAAAAAAAAATCTAAACCTATTCGGACCATGAACTAGTCAAGTCAGGTTGGGTAAAAAAACTAAAAAAAAAAATAATCTAAAATGGTACGCATGAGAATTTTCCTTTGAAAATTGGACACACCTCTTGGGTTTATAAAATTAAATGAATTCTCTATTTTTAAAAATAGTTAATTAATGATTCTATTTTTTTTTTTGAGGTACTCGTAAAAAAATATATATATTAGAGATCTTGAAATTATACTCTGAAGGGCATAAAGATAAATATAAAAAATATATAAAATTGTTAATTTATTTTCTTGAAAGAAAATTTGTGCTTAATTTTATAAACTACAAAGGATTCCGTGCAATCAACCCGTTACGGCAGTTGCAGAACTATGTTGATTAAGGGGGGTGTTTGTGAAAAAATATACTTTTGAAGTATTTATTAAAAATACTGATTATAAAAAAATTGATTAATAGTAAAAATTAATAATGCTTGTAAAAGAAATTCAAAAAAAAAATTAATAATATTTATAAAAAATATTAATACAAAAGTATTTAAAAGAAAAGTCTCATAAACTATCACATTGTATTTTCAGGTTTTATTATAACTTTTTACAACTTATATAATCTAATTAAAAAATATTTTTTTTAAATTATTGTTCACATAATTCTAATATAAATCAGGTGGCTTAGCCCACCTAGCCACCGGGTCCTCAATTGAGTGGGAGACTTAGATTCGATTTCCTTTGGGAACAAATTAGAGTATGAGAGTTATAAGGTGACTTGGTGAATTTGTGGAGTGTTTGGGTGCTTGGTGTATGAACTACTAACATCTAACAACTGATTTTGTTCGAAAAAAAAATCATAATTCTAATTTTTTTTTTGTTGAAACAAACATAATTCTAAGTATAATCACATATTTTTTAAACACCCCTTCTTAAGTCGTTTTAATATCTAAAAAAATTTAGGTCTTTAGATCTGTTTCGGGTCATCGTCTTACTCATAAATAGATTTTTAAGCGTCTGATAACTTTTATGCTAAAAAGTCACGATTTATTTACGAGAGAAGGTCTGTTTGTTAATATGGTAACATAACAGACGCTTACGTTTTGAAATAATTGCATATTTTTATTTTTTATAATTACACATTTCTAAAATGCACTATGAGTGCACTGTGAATACCGGACTCACTCCTTAAAAAAAGTGTAACTATATACCATATTAATTATTTAATAGAAATCAATACAATCATAAAATACAAGTTCTGAAAAAACAAACCTAATTGCTCAAACTGCAAATTGAGAAAGATGAGTAGCTGCGGCAGCTACCGTAAAGGTCCGCCCAAACACCAGAACAGGGTCGCCTGGAAACCTAACGCCGGCATCACCATCAATCCCACCGTAACCATCTTCTAACCTTGATTGCTTCTATTCAAAATGCGTTGTATTTCTGTAAGTTTATGTGTGCGTATGCTTGTTTGATGTTAGGAAGTAGGGGGCAAATTGAGGCCGTTTTCAGAACCAACTGGGATTTGCCAACGCTGTAAAGAACAAATTGATTGGAAACGAAGATACGGAAAGTATAAGCCAATTACTGAACCTTCAAAGTGGTAATTTTTTTCCCTTTTTCTTCGGTGATTTTATTGAGTATGGAGTATTATATTTTGGTGTTTATTGAGTTTTTCTTCGAAAAATAATTACAGTCAGCGGTGTTCCAAGAGGAATGTTCGACAAGCTTATCACGTTCTCTGCACTGGTTAGTATTGAATTTCTATACTTTTTCCCCCTTTACATTCATGTACGTTTGATATTTAGTGTTTAGAAAATCCTAAGCCATCTTATTTCAAAAAATATTACGTTTATTTAGAGTGTTTTTTTTGACTAGATGTTGGAGAATAATATTTGTAGGTTGTGCTAAGGAGCAGAATGTATGTGCGAAATGTTCATGCCGTGTTGACAAATTAATTGGAAGGTATAACGTTTTTCACCTTTTATGATTGCTAGAAATTAGAATGAATAGGATTGATTTGGAATTGATTGAAACTGTCATAGAAAAGATTAAGTGGACTAATTGTAGCAGAACTTACTGGTTTTTAATCATGACTAATATGTTTGGTTCGAATGGGCATTTTTCATGCAGAGATATCACAGAAGTAGAAGCTGAACAGAAGGCGTTAGAAGAGGTTTTCATCTAATTATTTATCATTTCACGCGTCTTCGAAATACCTAATTGTTGTTCTTTCTTTTTCCATTGTACATCGTTATATTTTATAATAGAAGTAACCTTGTTAAGTTGCTTTGCTTTAGGCCATAAAAAATGCTCGAGAGAGGGACAGAAGAACTTTGCTAAGAGCTGTAAGTTTCTTCTACACATTTTGATTTTAAATGGTTAATTTCTTCTTCTCAATTTTTTATTCCATAGACTTTTCTTTCTGGGAGAGCATTTTAAACTTTTTGCTAGCATATGTAGATTGGTAATTTGTGAATTCACGATCTTTATTGTGTATGTATAACGGGGTCTTGTTCTTCTATCTTTGTCAAGTGGCATATCTGTCACGGGACCTAGACACATAGTGAATGTGCTATAGGACTAGCATGAATTTTAACCACAATCTGCTGTCTTGGAGATGTGGGTTCATTATTAGAAATATTGGCGAGTGAGGATGATTACCAGCAGAATTTACTGGACTACTTATGTAATAACTGTTATGTATGTTCTGCTAATATTGAAGTCCGCCACATTTTGTGCATGAGTAAGTTTTCAATCCAAAAGTAAGAATCCCGTGTCTAGGCTGAAAACATTTTAGACTGCATCGAATTACTGAGAAAAAATAGTGCAGTGTACATATACTCGTCATAAAGAATACTCATTTAGATGATAGTTGCTATCCTAATTATGAGTTCGGTTAATATGGGCAAAACCCTCTTGGGTAGGATGAAATTTCCATAAAGTAGAGTGTTCTAATCGTGGGGATTGATATCGATCTCAGGGTTGCTAATCTTAATTAAGGGCTTAACAGTGTATCCCGTTTTGTCAAGATGAAAAATACTAGAGTCTACTGAGAATGATGAAGATCTAGAGCCTTGTAATATTTAAATCTTGTTTCCTCTTTCATTAGTAGATTGAAGTCAATCATTTGGTATTCTCCTGACATAGTATTTACATATTTCTGGTGATAATTTTCTTCTGAAGTTTAGAGCTGACTTAATGTCAATGTTACAGATGAACAAAGACAAAGAGAAGGCTAAAACTCCAACCAACAATGAGAGCGAGGCTGGCGAACTATTTACAGCAGAGTCACTTGAAGAGCATGTAGAATGCAACAGGAAAGATGAGGATAGTGATGAAGATGTTTTGAAAGTTGTTGGGTAAGGCAGATTTCGGGACAGTTTTTTCTTTTTCTTTTTTTTGGTTGGTGGTCTGTTTGTAATGAGATATACTGATCTGCATCATGGATAAAATCATTTTTGAGTATCAAGAGTTATCATGTTCACTCTCATCTTTGTTTGAACCACAAGTTGAATTGATTTCTCCCTTTATATATTTTTGCCTTTTTTCTTTTGCCAATAATCTACTGTACTGAATATGTCAGATTCAGGTACGACCTTCAAAGAAAGAACGGTAGTTTCCAGTATATTGATATTATATCCTTAAGATGCGAGAGACGGGGCATGAGTTGGGAATTGACGCTTTAACACTTTGGAGGGATGGATGTGATTTGTGCTAAGTTGTACCGGTCTCATTGCCATTATACCGTCTCATATGAATTTTTGTCTTAAAATTTATATGCGGCCAGTTTTAGGAGGTTTTAGATTCGAGTCATTCTATATATTCACCAAACAAGTTTTTTGGCCCATAGGGTACAACTGAGGAATGCGAAAAAATGCGTATAGTCTACGGTATTTTTTTTTTTTTGAGCAGTAGTCTACGGTAATTATTATTGTTACAGTAAATCTGCCAAATATTAGGAACCCAGTGTATACTAATGAAAGCACTTTTACTTTTCGTGTAAAAATTAGAAAGTTATTTATCAAATAATTAAATCATTTTCAGACATTCCCTTAAAAAAATTAACAAAAACACATTATTTTTTTGTTCAAGGAAGTGTCAAAATAATGTTCCTCTATCATAACAAAAGAAGAATCTGGATAAACAAAGCAAAATCAATGTATGTAATACCTATTCTCATTAGTAACCAAGCAAAGAGTTCATCTGAGACAGTAGTTCCAAGACAAAAAAACTTTTGCCAAAATGTGTCGTGTACAAATTTCCCAGATACAATATCAAGTACAAAAATGTAGAGTTACAAATGGCATTACATTATGAGATTTGTTCAAATTCTAAAGAATCAAGTCAAGTATCCACTCGAAAAGAATTGTGGAATCGATCATTCTAATTATTTGGCAAAAAATAGCGGAGGTGACGGACTTTCCACAGCAGTATCTAGCAAGCTTATTTTTGGTACAGGTGAAAATTTGCACCATAATCTTGAGCAATTTGTATCTGTGTACGGAGATATCTAAAACAAAACGGGCCACCTACCTAACCAACGTTATTGAAGAGCCTAATCATCTTTGGCGCACACACGCTCTGCATACCAGAAACAGTAAATACTTGTTCATTAGTCTGAGAAGAAATATGTAAAATACAACTAGGACAACGATAATTGATAAATGCTTAAAATTGGTAAAAGCAACAGAAAACTAATGAAGTAATGGATGATAAAGGAGGGCGGTGTCCTTTTGAGTAACATAGGTGACCCAAATATGCTAAAATCATTAACCAGAAAATATTTGCTCCCAAGAAAAACACTTAGGTGACATTCATAAGGGGACAACAGAAAAGGCAGATGAAGCAGTGAGAAAGAATGAGGCTTACTTAGATATTCATAAGCCAGAATCATAGAGGTCCCCCAAGCTGACATGCTGAAAAATCTTGGGCCTAGTCCTCTGTAAAACCCAGTCCATCCATCATCGGAAATCAGACTTTTGACTACTTGCCTCGCAGTGGGTCTTTTATCATGCCCAATTACCTGGAATATAAAAATAAATACAGATAAATCCAAACAATAACACATAGAAATGCTCTGTTAATTCCTAATGTGATGTTTGTTTTGGGTTTTAAAAACCAGGTTGGATAAACAAATCTAAATCCCAGTTATACCTCTTGAAATCTGGTTTTTACATAACCACCACTACAACACCTATAAACGTACTACAACCTATTCGTTGTCCTTACACTTTAATATATTTAAACCATAACCCACATTATCCAATCTTTACAATCACAACCAACAATAATATAATACTACAACATCATTTACTCTTACACATTGATTTGACGTAAAGTTAAATCTCACCCTACTCAAAACCCCAATACAAATACACTCAGGATTTCAAAATCCCTTACGTTTCAAAAACCAGTTTTTAAAAATCACCATCACCTAAAAGTAATAAGATGTACCAGAGAAAGCTTACCTGTAAGCGAGTTTTGATAGTGTCCAATGGAGTTGTCACACATGATGCAGTTGCAGCAGCAATAATCCCTCCACCAGCTTGAACCAACAAAATTCTCCCCTCGGTTGGAGCTGCACTGCCATCATCCAGGTGTCTGCCGCAAGCACAAAAGATAAAGTGTAGAACTATATTGAAACACAAGTTTCATAATGAAAATCAGTAACCTAAACTGAGCTGAAAAAGAATAGCATACAGCAGCTAGCTTGAATCAGAAAATATTATTTAGTTGTGTTTTTTTATTCTTCTGCATTAAATCAGACAATATTAATATAAATTTTAAAAGATTGACCATGTTCACTAGCAATTCCATGAGCCAGACAAAACGTGATAAGGACCAGTTAAGATACTAAAGGAAATTTATTTGCAGGCTTGACCTTCATGTGAGAATGTTACTTGATGATCATTATTCATAGGAAAGGTCTTAGGATAGTAGTACTTGAAGTAGTAGATAATAAACAAGCACATCCTATTGCATAAAAAGATGGTACGACATCATAATAAATATCCAGGATCATTCCAAGACCCCTTTAGCATCACCCCGATGCTAGTTTGCATCACATAATCACAAGAAAGAATCTATAAATTATTAAACATGTAAATTTTTTAAAAGATGGTTTTTTGCATAACTGTCTCTGAAGGAAACTGATTAGTCAGAAACTGCTCTTTTTTTACATTAAATTCTAATAATCCTTCTTAGCACCAGCATTTGGAGAGTAAAAAAAGTTTATTGTTCACTCAGTGCTCCTAAATTGCATGTATTGTTTCCACGTCTACATGTTTTTTGGGCACAAGTTCTTTCTCGTACCAGTCAAAAGATAAACTGCTATTTCCTAAAGATCATGACTGCTACATATATAACATTCATAGATTAATTTTTCTGTGAATTTTTATATAGGCAAAAGAACTAGTAATGGCTGAAATTTTTAGAGTGTATAATTAAGACACTTGGCTACTACCTCAGACTGTTCTTTCCATTAAATATTAGATGATTACCACCTAAATTGTAGAAATAAAAGACAAATTAGGATAATACCTCCAAATGAAGCGTTGACTTGCACCGTAGCTTGCCCACCAGACAGCACTGGATGGAGAATAGGTGAGAACAGAGAGACCAAATCCTCTGTATAACCCACGAATGCCATCAGCCTTAACAACCTTGCGAACAACATCCAAGCCCCCAGTATAGGATGCATGGCCTGAATTACATTTCCGTAGGCAAAATTACCAATGAATAAAAATGTCTATATGATTGAAAAAAAATTATAGAAAAATCGTAGACAAAAAGACTATTTAAAGACAAAATTATTTTTGTTGAAAATTTCGTAAGTATATTGAAAAATTTCATAGGCAATTCACTATTTTCTTTCTTGTAGTGTATAAGTATATTTGATCGTTGAATTAATTTAAAAATTATAAATATTGATCATGCAATATTTTAAAAGATGAATCACCTGAGCATGGAGGGTATGAAAATCTTGTCACCAATTGTGGAAATGTTAACACTGGTTACTTCAGCTACTTCTTCTTCAATTATCCTAATTATTTGATGAAACATGAAATTTTTGTTGGGCCCACTTATCAAAACCACCTCCAAATCCGAACCTAATTCTTTTATTTTAAGAATTGGCAAATTTGATTCACCCAAATTAACAGCAGATTTCTTGGTACCATCATTTGTTGCATGTTTATTCAACAATATTTCCACTTTCTTTCTCCTAAGTTCTTCAACTCTCTCCCCTAAATTCTTGATGTAAGCAACTGCCTCTTCTAACTGATTTTGCTGGGACATGAACCTCTGTGTACAAAATAAATTAATAATAATAAGTGTGTGTACCCTACAAAAAAATTGTAATTTAACGAGGGAATGCATTCGTTAAATTCATTTAACGAAACAAATGCATTATTAAAATGTTTACAATTGAAACCCACATCTTCCCACTCTTATATGTCATGCGATTTTTGCTAGACGACTCATTCATTATATTTTCAATTTTAATCAATATGTATTATATTTTTTTTTTAAAGGTGCTTTTTAAATCCTTTAATATTAACGAGAGAAATTTATTGCTTTCGTTAATGCCCTCATTAATAACAATAACTTTAAAATCCCTCATTAGCATCAAGGGTTATTAAAACCCTCTTTAAAACGCTTTATTATTAACGAGAGCTTTTATAGTCTTCGTTAACGCCTCTCGTTAAATGATAGTTTTTTGTTTTTTTTTTGGGTAGTGGTATAAATTTATTTGATCTTATTACTCTTTTATAAAGTGGCGATTGATATTGGAAAAATAGAAATTGGAATATGGCCGTCATTCATTCTTAATTAATGCAAAATGACAAATTATTTTAGGAACAAAGATCTCCTCTAAAAAGGCAGTTAAAATTGGAATGGATAGATCATGAGCAGGGGGAATTATTAATATGTACATTTTTTAAATTTTTTTTTTTTTACTAGCAGTGCAAAATGGATTGCATATATGTAGATAATTACACTTTTTACATCTTATTTTAACTGTATATCTTAATCTCATTTATCTTTTATTAACAATTTATCTCAAAATTTTTGTACATGTTAGTAATTACGCTTTAAGCCAAGCCAAGAGTAGTGTTTAAGTCCTTACCTTCACTATGAAATGATATTTTTCATCTCATTTTTTTCTTTTTTCATAATACTTGATGTTTTAGGCAATTTCTTGGTGGGACAATTTAATATGAAGAGAGACGTGAATAAAAAACTCTAATATCACGAAATATATATATATATTTTTTATAAAAATCACAAAAGAATTTCATCTCATTTAAAAGTTCGAACTTGCAAAAAGTTATGAAATTAATTCAATTGTACCCTTAATTTAATAATCGTCCACTAATAATTTAATATTTCCTACTCATAATTTCTAACCCATGCATGAATATTATGATGATCCATCCATCAACGCGTTTCATGATCACTGATCAAGTTAATTAATAATCTTATAATGGTAGGAATTTAAATCAAAATCGTTCCATAATTTTGCATTTTTAATAAAATAGTTTCGTAATTATTAATTTTTTTAATTTAATCTCACATGTATTCAATTTGATCCAATTTATTTCCAAATCGTCGGAGGTCACTCAGAATTGCCAAAATCGACGTCGTTTTGAACACGTGTCTTGCATATTCCGATCAAAATTCCTACACGCGCCCAAAATAAAGTCATTTTGGGCAATTTTGAGTGACATAAATCCATCGATTTTCGACTAAATTGGATCAAATTGAATATATGCAAAATTAAATTGGAAAAATTGATAATTATGACTTATTACAATAAAAGTGCAAAGTTATGAGAATATTTTGGTTTAGTTCTCAATAATGGTATATTGGTAAAAAAATACCAGTTAACCTTGAAACCTGCAAAATACCAAATAATTTGACACTAATTAAAACATGAAGTATGATGAAATTAGTATAATAATTAAGCTAAAAAACATGCCTTTTGTTTGTTGGAATTATGTTGAGGGGGGATTAGGGAAACCAGCTTTAAGCAAAGATCCTTCATTTGCTCCCTTCGATTTTTCTCTACACTCTTTCTCTCGATTTTATTCGTTAAACTCGTCTCACCCTTTTCCATTATAATCACAACTAATTTATAACCAATTTTTTATTTTTTTTTGTTTAGATATATCTTCATTGTGTCACACGCAGGACGGACTTTACTAAGAGACGCAGGGGGCCCCCCAGGCCCACCCCTAAAATCTGAATTTTTTTTAAGGGTATAAAATTAAAAATAAAAATCAAAACTATTAACATGTAATACAAAAAAAAATGGTTGTGGCGGTGTCATGCATTAATTTAATGGGCTAAATAAGTATGTACATAAGCGAGGACGGACTTACTAAGGGCCCAGGGGGGCCCCTGGGCCCACCTAAAATCTGAATTTTTTTTAAGGGTATATTCATATTATATATATAAAATTAAAAATAAAAATCAAAACTATTGCTTATGTAATACAGAAATGGTTGTGGCGGTGTCATACATTAATTTAATGGGCCAAATAAGTATGTACATAAGTACATTCACAATTTAATTGAACTGATGAGTTATTGTGAAAGCATAAATAATGGCCCATCATCAGACCACCACTTTTTAAATTTCAGTATTTAATTGTTTTTGCTTTCCATATTCCCAAAACAAAACCCCACGCTGTGCAGTTTCTTGTCTTTCTCCCCAAGCTTGGAGCACCAATGAACAGATAATTGTGATAAACATGGAAGATGTACATGTAGCCCATGGAAGATCAAGGCGTGGAGTAGAAAAAATCACTAATCTTTATCATTACCGTGTTGAGCTATTTTATTATGTGATTGACTTGCAAGCTCAGGAGTTAGATCATCGTTTTGACGAAGTGAACACGGAGTTGTTATTGTGTATGGCTTGTTTTGATCCGAGAGATTCATTTTCAGCATTTGATAAAAATAAGCTACTTCGTCTTGCCGAATTTTATTCGACAGATTTCTCTAAAACTGCTCTATTGGAACTTGAGAGTCAACTAGATAATTTTATTGTTGACATGCGTTTGGATGAAAGATTTTCTTCAGTTGTAGGAATTGGAGGTCTTGCTCAGAAGATGGTTGCTACAAGAAAGCATTTTGTTTTTCCATTAGTCTACTTGCTTCTTAAGTTATCACTGGTCTTACCAGTTTCCACAGCAACCGTGGAAAGAGCATATTCGGCAATGAAACTCGTCAAGAGTACACCCCGAAATCGAATGGGAGACGGATTGTTGAATGATTGTTTGACTATTTACATTGAAAGGGATGTTTTTCATAGAATTACTAACGAGGCTATCATGCAACGCTTCCAGAACATGAAGTGTCGGAGAGGAATGCTATAATTTAGTTGTATTAAATATTAGTTTTTTAATGTTTATGTAACTATGTTTAATATTTCAACTATATAAATACAGGTATTAGTTTATGTTCTTAATTTAAAATTTTATTTTTATTTTTTTTAATTATTATTATTAATTTGGACCCCCCTCTTCGAAAGTCCTGGGTCCAAATCATTTCATAAAAGTATTCACAATTTAATTGGGCTGATGAGTTATTGTGAAAGCATAAATAATGGACCACCATCAGGCCACCATTTTTTAAATTTCAGTATTTAATTGCTTTTGCTTTCCATATTCCCAAAACAAAACCCCACGCTGTGCAGTTTCTTGTCTTTCTCCCCAAGCTTGGAGCACCAATTAACAGATAATTGTGATAAACATGGAAGATGTACATGTAGCCCGTGGAAGATCAAGGCGTGGAGTTGAAAAAATCACTAATCTTTATCATTACCGTGTTGAGCTCTTTTATTATGTGATTGACTTGCAAGCTCAGGAGTTAGATCATCGTTTTGACGAAGTGGACACGGAGTTGTTATTGTGTATGGCTTGTTTTGATCCGAGAGATTCATTTTCAGCATTTGATAAAAATAAGCTACTTCGTCTTGCCGAATTTTATCCGACAGATTTTTCTAAAACTGCTCTATTGGAACTTGAGAGTCAACTAGATAATTTTATTGTTGACATGCGTTTGGATGAAAGATTTTCTTCAGTTGTAGGAATTGGAGGTCTTGCTTTCGAAAGATGGTTGCTACAAGAAAGCATTTTGTTTTTCCATTAGTCTACTTGCTTCTTAAGTTATCACTAGTCTTACCGGTTACCCGCAAAAGAACCGTGGAAAGAAACATTTTTAAAGAATGAAACTCGTCAAGAGTACACCCAAAATCGAATGGGAGACAGATTGTTGAATGATTGTTTGACTATTTACATTGAAAGGATGTTTTTCATAGAATTACTAACGAGGCTATCATGCAACTTCGAAACATGAAGTGTGGGAGAGGAATGCTATAATTTAGTTGTATTAAATATTAGTTTTTAATGTTTATGTAATTATGTTTAATATTTCAACTATATAAATACAGGTATTAGTTTATGTTCTTAATTTAAAATTTTATTTTTATTTTTTTTAATTATTATTATTAATTTGGACCCCCCCTCTTGAAAAGTCCCGGTCCGTCACTTTCCTCACTTTTTTTTATATATATAGTCTTAATACATAGAAATCTAATTTGTCGAGAGAAGAAAAAATGTTACATGTATGCATGTTTTATTGAATTTTCCAAGAATGAACAGGGCGAATCCACATGCTTTAATTACAACCGAAATAAAAACAAGTAAATAGTGATACCTGCAAGATGAATATGAACTGGAATTTCTCTCTCCGGGAATCTTAATTTGGTTGACGGATTGATCTTAGTTGGAGGCATTAGCTAATTTCGATTTGAAAAAATTCTGTATTAATTAAAAGTTCGAACTTGTAGAAAAATATGAAATTAATTCATCTATTTAATTTTTCTAATACTCCCCTCACTCGTGGGCTTAATTTTCTAATTACTATATCATTGAAAAGAGACTCATCGAGTGAATAATTTAATATGGGTGAAGTTGTTTTCGGCAGGAACCGAACCAAAACGTGGGCGTGAACATTAATAAGGCTCTGATACTATGAAATATTTTTATTTTATCTAAAATCTCGAATTTGTAGAGAGGTGTGAAATTAATTTGTTTATTTAATTTCCCTAACACGATCCATTTTAATTGACGTTTAACATGTGACCTAACCTTATTGTCATTTTTTACACTTGTTTTATATTTTTTTACTTATTTAGCTCGAGCTCAAGCCGCATTTTAAGTTGTGCAAAAAAATAAATTTATTTTCAAGAGTTCAAATGAGTTTTTATTAAACGATCTCGAATCGAATATCGAATAGCTTAGTTTAATTCTCCGCTCTAACTCCAAATAAATCGTATCCTAAGTTTTCTTGATTGTCATATAATTAGTAGTACATATCATAATATATGTATAATAAATGTCAATTGCCGTAAGCTAATTGGCTAAGTCTTCTTGATTGTCATATGCTTAGTACATATCATAATATATGTATAATAAATGTCAATTGCCATAAGCTAAATGTCTAATTCTTCTATCTATGATAGGTGCACCGTACACCCATAATACATTTTAAAAATCGTGTAATTATTAATATGAAAAATAATGGTGGCATAATTATAAACAAGTTGCATATTTTAGTATGACAAATTGCATGTTTTAAAAATACATTATGAGTGTACGATGCACTTAATTGAATGCATATGAGAATCACTCAAGATAAATTGAGAATGAGATCACATATTCCATGTGTTTCACTTTGTATTTCATAATATGGATAGATGACATGTGAAATAATAAAAAATATCCAACGAACCACTATACCCTGCGGTTCGATTCTCCTGTATCACTTTTCGTATTCCTTTAGTGTTTCACTAAAATTACCAATGAATAAAAATGTCTATATGATTGAAAAAAAATTATAGAAAAATCGTAGACAAAAAGACTATTTAAAGACAAAATTATTTTTGTTGAAAATTTCGTATGTATATTGAAAAATTTCATAGGCAATTCCTCCGGCGGCGGAGGGATGCAATGCCTCGAGAATCGGCGACTGCTCGGGGGAGGAATTCCTGATGGAATCGGAAACAACCACGAGGGTACTCCTCGCCGCCGGAGGAAAAAGCATACGGCCTCAAATTCATAATATGCCCTTTTGCAATGCACAAATATACAACAAATACATTCGAGGACCAAATGACAAATTCAAAAGACGGCCATGTGATTACGAGACTCAATGCCGGCATTGATACATAAGTATTGCCCTCAAAACTTTATTTCCTTTACTTGCTCTTTGATTATGATAAATATAAACGTGTGCACATGTGTATAAATAAATTAATTGTGCAAAATTCTTGTACACCTTCTTTTCATTCAAATGTATTAGTTGATTTCAGTTAACAGTATCATTGAACTTGTTTTTAGTGAACGTTTTTACCGAGCAGAATTACTTGGTTAGTTGATTTTTCATTAAACATTATTAGTTGTTTGTGTCAAACAATATTGGTTGTGAACTCCCCCACGCATAATCATATATATATATATATGCTCTATAACATCTTCTTCTACTCCTTCATGTCTTTAGATGATTCCTGTAATTTAATTTCAGAATTATGGTTTCAATGTATATTTAAACAAAATGAATAATATTCACTACTCTTTAATTGCAAATTGTTTAGGGTCTCTTGTAGTTTTAGAGTGTATTTGACCAAGTTTATGTATAAGTTCCTCGATTAAAGATCAAATCTTCTGTACATTAGGTGCACCGTATAACTCAAATTGAACTTTTTAAAATGCGTAACTTATTTTTTTTGAAACATTCAACTTATATATAATTAAGCGTTCAATTTATTCAGTATAAAATAAATTAAACATTTCAAAAAATTACAAGTTGCATGATTTACAATTGTATTTTAGTTAAAAGATGCACCTCATCTCTTAATTAAACTAAACATAGGGTCATAAAAAAAGCTTTGACAACTTAAAAAGTTTTAAAATAATTTTTTACCCGTTGTAAGCTCTGAAAAAAGGTGGTCCGACAATTACGGTGGAGGAGGTCCGACGACCAATGAGTGGTCGGCAGCGGTTGGTGTATCCCACAATATCAAAAATTAAAATATAATAATTTTAGGAAAATTTGTTCACAATCAAATTAATTATTTAACTGCATCCTTTGTTTCATCAAATTGTACTCCTACGTACTATTTGTTTTTACAGAACTGTGTCTATTTATTTAGTGAATAATATCCCCTATTTTTGTACCAATTTTATATTATAAAAACAATTAAAAAAATATATTTTAATTATACATGTGACATTTATTAGTGAAAACAAGTAATATAATTAAATATTGTCGGACATCGTTATTATTTAATACTTATTTTTATTTATATTTGATTTAAATATTATCTTTTAACTAATATCATCTAAAATATGTAAAAAATTAAAATAAATTATTAAAATTATCATATAATTATATTAAAATTAATTAAAAATAAATATTAAAAACGGCTGGCCCGAGCCCTATAAGGTTCGGGCTAAACGATTCAGGCCTTGTTGATTCATGATAAACCGACTGAAAAAGTTTAACTCTAAATTTTGTTTTTTCGATTTAAACTAAGCGGCCTAGCGATGACCTTTTTAATATCTCTAAGGTGAATGCCAGATGTGTTTTACGACTTTGTGCGATTGTAATTTTTCGATATGGAGGGGCAACTTTGCGTAGAGGCCAGTTTTCACGGTGAGGCGAAGTATAAGTTGGACGTTAACGACTTTAACATTTTAAGAGGAATGAATGTAATTTGTCTTAAAATTGTGCAAAATGCAAATACGTGATCGCCGTTTTATCGTGAGATAAATCCATATGAGTTTTTATCATTTGATATTCACTTGTGCAGTCAGTTATTTTGGATGGGTCATGGAAAGCAAATTTATTTTTTGGAAAAGGGGAGGAGTAATGACGTGCAAGTTGTTCATATTCGAGAAAATATGAACATGATATTAAAGACAAGACACTCAATTTAAACATAAACGTCCACTAATTTCTCCACCTTACATTTTCAAAAGCCATCGGTACGGCGGTATCACATTTAGTATTTTATTTAGTGTCTCATTTTTTAAAAAAAAATGACATTTAATCGTATAATATTATACAATCGATTCATTTTTTTTTACAATTTTTTTTGTAAAATTTATTCATTGAATAAAATTAATATTGTTCCATTTGCTTCACAAGATTGGATTGATTTGTTATGATAGAATTATGTAAGATTGAATTGATTTGACTGAATTGTTTGAATTAATATATATATTTGGATTGTAATATTGCATCTTTTAATCATGTACCGAAAAAATAATATTTGTGATTGAAACGAAGAATTGGACGAGATACCTATTAAAATGTCATAAATATTTTCCACTAGTGTAGAACCCGTGTCTTACACGGGATTTTAAATAAAAAAATTAAGGGAGAAGAACGTTCCACTACAAAAATCATTCAAAACATTCTGATCGAATCTGAAAGTCACAGAAAATTTTTTTGCGTTAGTTCAAATTTGAATTATAGTGCGGTTGTCTTTTAGTTCAAATTTCTCGCACTTTATCTTGCAGAATGTAATGGTATCCTAAATCTTGTATCTAACTGTAATTTTCTCAAAAATTAATTATTTAACTTATTAAAAATTTTAACTTTTCATTTATAAATATGTATGACAGGGATTACAACTATATTTGATTAAAAAAAACTATATTTGATTTTAAAAAAATGTAAATATTGTGTAAAATTCATTTGCTTAAAACTTGATTAGTGTTTGCAATTCATTTGGGCTTCTGAAAAATTGAGTATCTGAAAACAACATTAATCACTCAGTTAGAAAGCTTTCCACTAGCATAATATTTTCAATCTCTTTTAACTCAATATAAAGTGTTATGAAAAAAATATAAGAAGGGTGTACATTGATATATATGTATTCATTTTTATCTTTTTTTATTGTTAAATTTAAATTCAATCCCGGCGACATAAAATAAAATATTGAGTGAATGTGATTGTTTGAGCGTTGTCGCCGATGATGGTGGCAAAGCTTCACTTTAGAAGATGGTTGCAACTTTCAAACCATGAGGATCTTCTATTATCAAAACCTGAATCATATCAAGAAATTGTTACCACATGTATTAACAATCTAACTTATTGTCTAACAATCTAAAATGATTGAACTATTATTACATATGCAAGCAACAAATTCATGCAAAAATGTGATCTAATCTCTAAATGAACATGGAGTAGCAATTACTAAAAGAACAGTCGTCAAAATTTATGATAGATAAGAAAATAATAAGTCACAACTTGGTATGCACAATGAAGCCCATTTTATAGCTTTGAACGACCACGTTTAAAGTTACCAATAAATACTGATGAATTTGAAAGGCATTCACATGCAAATGGAATTAATTTTACATCAACTAAATAAGACATGCAGTATTATTTACTTAATCTAGTTATTAGTGAAGGTGTTGAGTGACATGCATTTATATTGGAACACATAGCAAAAGGTGCTAAGAGTTGGCCAAAAGGACGAAAACAATGATACCTTCAATTTGGTCAAGATACTATACACCCACACATATGTTTAAAATCAAGTGAAGTGGCCAACATCTGAGCAAAGCCAATGATTAAAATAATATGATAGGAAATCCGGTATTTTTTTCCATTATAGAGATAGCACAAGGAAACTTAACTGTTCCAGGTGATAAGAAGGTGATCAGAAAATTGCAGAATTATCTGTTTGCATTGATTTTTTTATGCGACTACTTGTTCGATTTGGAAGAGATCATCAACAGCTCTCTTGGTAAAGAAATAACATTCACCATGTTCTATTTTTGGTTATACAACTCAGCTATTTCATGTGTCTGAGGGAAAACAATAGAAGCATTGGTCAAATTTCAGAAACTGACAGCTTGAGCGTGATCAATTAATTAGAACTATTCAAAATATAACGAATAACTGGGACAGTTCTGAGCATTGACTCTATGGAGAAAATAATATAATCAAAATGTAATCGTGCATACAAAGGAAAAAAAGATCCCTGTAAAAGCACAAAATAATTGTTTTACCAATGCAGTCCATGCCGCATCCAAAACAGTGTACACGACTAATAAGGAATCACTGAAGAACCAAAAAATCTCAACATATTACATAAGCAAGCAACCATAAACAATGAAATGTATGCAAGAAAAATCTCACAATATCACTGACATGCAAGAAAAACCTCATACAATACTTATTTAAAAAAAATTGATATGAATAATTATCCCAATTCATTATGTCGTATGACATATAATTGGGGGCAAAGTTGTTACAAAAAGGGCGGTGTCACTGGTTATCTAAAATATAGTTAAAAAAAGGCGAAAAACATAGAGAAATGCATAAGAACAAAAAATATTATGAAATAATGACAATACTCAATGTTCTTATTCCTATTATCAAAGGAATGAGTAATTTTAATAGAAGTTAGCTATGAGAACAGCTGCTCTTGTTCGATCAGAATTATGATATATAAGTAAACTCAAACAAATTGTACATAAAAAATAGCAATGAAAACAAAAAAAAATAAAAAAAATTGAAAGGTTATAGAGATAAGGGAATTGACCTCTCTTATGCTTGTGATTTCCATTGAATGGCTGAGGCACAGAGAAACCGGAGGAAGCAATGAACTAATACTTTCATAGATTAATAATAACAATAATGATGTGAATCGAATACTGAAATTAATTGAAGCAATGAGATCTAAAACTAATAAAAAAATATTACAATGAGATCCGAGAATAGATGAACACATACAAAAATATTAGAGAAACCAGAAGACCTTCAATGAAATAAAATAGAAATGACAGTACCTTCCATTTATGCGTACACTTAAAGCACTATTTAAACAAACGAAGAATATTTGTCGGTTAACCTGCGAGAGCGAAAAAGATACAAAGTTATAATCCAGTATCTACCCCCAAGAACATAAATAACAACTTTTTCATTCCACATAACATTAAACAATGCTAACTCAGTGTTTCAAATTCACATTTAGATAAATTGAGGTACCAAATGAGATAAGTAACATATAGCTTCGACTCTCTGTTCCGAGAAGACATAATGGGTGGGTAACCGAAAGACAATATAAATTAGTTTCACCAAATTAGGTATATTATTGAATTAAATTTGAAAAATATGAGATACGATTTAATAAAGAAAAAATAATTTAGGAGAGAAAATGGAAAAACATCACCTGAACCGAATAAGAGATTGACGGAGGTTGTTCAGATAGATACAGAGGCGGAAGTGAGAAGCCATGGTAGCGAAGAAACACTTTGATTGAAAACCAAATATGAAAAATAAACTTAAAATTAGTCAAAATTTTATTTTAGATAAAATGAATTTACCATGAGAAAGCTAAAGATTGGGGAGCATCTCTCTATGTGGCGAAAAAAACAACCATCAGTTTCAACATTAGGAAACAAACGCCAATTGTTCGTCTTAGAAAAATCAAGGCGATGATCACATGAAATTGGGAGATGAACAATGACCTTGTTGAATCTGAGAGATACAAATCATGAGAAAAAATAACAATTCGACAATGTAAACAGTAAAAAGCCTCACGAGAAGGGGAGGAGAACAAAAATATTTTTGAAGAGAAGAAACATTCTGGAAGAGTCAAGCCCTAGGCTCCCAAATCTGATCACCACGTATAGTTGCCAACGTGTATTTGCCAACAATCTTAACCAATCAGAATATTTGACGTGGAAGTAACATTTAACCATTTAACTACACATAGCAAAATGATTGTGGAGACGACACCTCATCATAAAAAGCTGTCTATTAGTAATATAGGGGATATGAGATAAGTTTGGTCATTTTAAGTACAAATACAAGGACAACATTGTAATATTATATTTGAAAAGTATGAGTTTTATCAATTTAGGGCATGAAAGATGGTAAAACTATTAATTTAAGGTCTGAGAGATTTTTCCTATCGATTCAAAGCCTGAAAGATAGAAAACTATCAATCCAGGGCCTGAAAGATAGAAACTATCAATTCGAGGCTTATAAAATTTAAGGATATGTTTGGCACTAAAACCCCTAAACCCCTAACACTAAAAACCCTAAACGATGAACCCTAAACTCAAACCATGAACCCCCGAACGATGGAAACCTTGAATCGTAAACTCTAAAAATGAAAAAAAAAAAAAACATGAAACAAGGATATGAAATATAAGTGTCAAACATGACCTTAAAATGTGTGAGACTCAAATTGATAGTTTTTATCTTTCAGGCTCTGGATCGATAGTTTTTAATATTTCAGGCCTTGAATTGATAGGAAAAATCTTTAAGGCCTTAAATTGATAATTTTATCATCTTTCAGGCCTTGAATTGATAGGAAAAATCTTTAAGGCCTTAAATTGATAATTTTATCATCTTTCAGGCCCTGAATTGATATTTTTCCTTAAAAGGTATTATGCCCCACCTTTTATATGGATAGGCTTGTTTCTCAAGGGATTAAACACATTTTTGTACCCGGGTTGAGAATGTATCATAAGCCTTCATCCATTGAACCAAACAACCGATTATTTGGGATTAGATCGTTAATCCCAACTTATCCCTGTCAATCCTACGAACCAAATAGAATCTTATACTTATAAATTGATATCATTATTTGAATTAATTAATAACAATAACATTTAATATTTTAATATTATAAATTTAATAATATTAATTGATAAGTATAATAATATTAATTTATAAATATAATAATATATATATTTTATATTATGAACGAATTTTATCAGAGATCTACTCTTATTTTCTATTATTATTTAGATGTCATGCATTTAAATTATAAAGCATAAAGTGAAACATGCAAGTGAGTCGTTCCTGCGTTGACCTACATGAGCAACTTGATGGCCCTTATATCATCTCCCTTTCTTCGTTAAAAACACTTCTTAGAAATAAAATTTCAAGAAATATATTACAGATAAAAATTTATATGTGACAAAATTTATGAATCGGTATTACTTATCAAAATTTACCTTAAAATGATGTATGTTAGTACATTTTTTGGGTTCTTTTTTATTGAATTTAAATATACTTAACATGCGTCTCACATTAAAATTTCCCAGAAAAATAAAAATTCAACGTGCTCGTACAGTCGAACTGCATAGAATTACTTAATTAATTAATTACGAATTGCACATAATTTTGACGATGGGATAGTATCACGTGCATTACATTACAAATTAGATAAAAGTAGAAAACAACATGCACGTTCATTTTGGGCCAGGAAATTAAGGTGAATACAAAGATTGAAGGCCTATTAAAGTGTTTTTTTTTTCACCTTTGGTCCCATGAACCACGTCATATTTTCAATCGAGTTCCATCTCTGGCAGAACTAATCCCACACGAATTTTAATTTTTAAATTTGGTCCCACAATTAATGAAACTGGCAAACTTGGTCCCAAAAACAGACGGCGCTTGACGGGAGCCCGTTAACCGCAACATTCACACGGTTAAACTCATAATTAATTTGTCTTGAATATTAATCTGTCTTAATCTTGCACTTAAACAAAACAAATAAAATAAAACACACACAAACACACACTAGCACGCGGCCTAAACCCTAACCACCACTCCAAAATCCACTTCCACGATCTCCCCACTCCTCCAATCGCCTCGTCGCATCCCAATCGGAACTCCTCCGACAAGCACTCGTCGCACATAGCGCCCGCCACCGTCGCGTAACTGGAATTGCACCACCCGATCGCCGCTGTCGTGCGAGGTCTATTGTTGAAAACCCGGTTAGGGTTGCTGTTTCGTTCTCCAATGTTGAATCGTACGCTTTCAATTGCCTTTCCGCTTTCAATTTGTTCCTGATTTTGTATCAATCGATTGGAAAACCGTTTGATGTCGATGAGGAATTGAGTAATAGCAGGTTCTCAATTTCATCGTTACAAAACCTGACCATTTTAGGGATAGAATTGGGGATATTCATAATAGATTAATTGAAGCTAAATACCTAGATCTATCGATATGGAAATAGGAAGCAATGGACGATTAATTCAACTCTCATCGAAACGACGACGTTTGGAAATGAAGTACAGAGTGAAGTGAAGGTGATAGTGAAAGGAGCAACCTCCATTGCTGAAACTGATGAAGCTTTCATATGTGCTACTTTGGATTGATGGCCTGAGACTAAATGTAACTACAATCAATGCCCATGGGGGAAAGCAGGAGTTCTAAATCTAGTATATATTCATGATTGATTTTTTTCCTTGAAATTCAGTGTGAAAAGATTGGAGAAAATGAGGTTTTCTTGTTTTGTGATGTATTATTGTGTGTTCCAAGATTTGGGAAACAAGATTCTTGAAAATGCCATCAAGGGTTTTTTTTTTTTTACAAATTTTTTGTTAATTTAAGATAAGTATAGACATTCTTGATTAACAGATTCATAGTAGTTTGATTTTATGTTGTTAGTGTGTACTTTTCTTAATGATTAACTGATTGGAAATGGTGAAATTTAAATCAACATTTGGACCTCTTCGGATTAGAATTGGGGGTTTATTGCAAGATCAGGTTGTGTACAAAGTTGGAACATCAGCCCTCAAATGCCCACATTTTGAGAGAATAGATAATGGCTTGAGTTAAGAATTTTGAGTTAAGTGGTAAAAATTGGAGGTAAGATCTTGGAGATAAGAATTTTGAGTTTTTTGAATCTATGAGACCATATGTGAAAGTGGGACCAGGTAGATTAAGTGGTTAATTTTGTATTAATTATGTTGCATAACTTATGAGACTAAAAATGCAAGTGATTGAAAGATGGTTAAGTCTTAAATGCGCATTAATTATGTCACATAACTTATGGGACCAAATCTGCAAATGGATTTAACGGTTTCCGTCACGGCGGGACTAAAATTGAAAATTAAAAATAGTGTGGGACTAGTTCTGTCAGAGGCGGGACTAGATTGAAAACATGACGTGGTTCATGGGACCAAAAGTGCAAAAAACTCGCCTATTAAACCAATGATTCCCATTACATTTTATCTTCAATATCTCCCAACAATTGATAATGAAGAAGATCAAAATCAATTTTATCAACCTTTCTTTTCTCCTCCTCCTCATCCTCAGTGCCACGAAAATCGGGGAGTGTTTAAGCGAAGACGAGGAATTCTTGATGGAATCCGAATCAACTCGAAGGCTACTCATTTACAAGGGAAAAACCATCAATTACGACAAACAAGAGATACCATTTTGCGACCAAAAAATTTACAACAATTGCCTCAACACAGCAAACACCCGCTACAACAAACGGAAATGTGACTATTCCAACAGCTGCGGTCGCCCTGGTAAATCATAAAAAAAAATTATATAAATAATCATCTCTTTATGTGCAGGGAAAAATATTTTTTTTTGATTTTATTGACTTTTATATTTTGATTTTCGTCCTGTAATTTACATATATTTACTACTTTTTTGGTTTGATTAATGTAAATTACAAGATGAAAATCAAAATTTAAAAGTCAACATGACCAAAATTAAAAAATGGTAATACTATGAGACGAAAAAAAAATCATTTTCCCTTATATATATATGGTTCACAGTAACTTCCTCTACTTCAATAACTTCTTGTTGGTGTAGCCGTGTGGGTTCCTAAATTTCTGTAATTGCACGTACGTACTTTTTTAATTATGATTTTTATAGACAAAATGTAGTCTAGTCCTCTTTTTGGGCTTAAATAATGTTTTGTGTATCACTGAAGTTGTTCACGAATTCAGTGCCATGTTTTGATTCCAGTGGATCATTAGTATTATTATGTCATTCTGATCCTTAATCTGTGTGGTTGTGATTTTCAGATTATGATTTGGAGGAAATTTATTAATATTTATCTACATATTGTGTAATTGTGAATGAAAAAGAAAATTCGTGAAATTAAAAACCAGAGGTGCAAAAGTTTATAAAGAAAAGGTGCAGGGAGATACCGAAAATATTAAAAAGTAGTTGTGGTCAAACATGAGTATTACAACGTCCGTTTCGCGATTATCTCGGCGAACTATGAACTTTACAATCTCAAAACTCCCATTTGTTTTTAGATTTAAAGTAAGGATTTTGAAATCCTATTAATCCTACTAAAATTGATAAAGCAACAAAATACACGATCAAAATTGCACTCAACTTAAGTTACAGGATGATTTGTGATATTATCTCAACACCCTTTCACTTGATAGTTCATAATAAAGATCCATCTATTACCAAGCCTTCAATACATATAACAGTTGGAAAAATCTCCAGAGCAAAAGAAGCTTGCTTTCTCCATAACTTATGGCTTGTCAGACGTAGGTGTCAATCAATGACTTCCTCATTTCATCGGCAATAGCACGAGGTTGGGCTTCTCTCAACCTGAAAACGTTCTCAATAACCGACAACTCAGTCGCTGTTGTATCGGACCCACAGAAAGCCGTCCAGTCATTGACAGTCAAACCAGCAGCTACCACTTCACTACCACGATTCACAGTACCCGCCACCAAAGGAACTTGGAGGAGGGTCGACAGTTCGTCTAGGTCCTCTATCGATGTATGAGGATGCACCTGCTCCACCAATCACTTTGTGATTAAGGAGAAAGAGTGATAGAGAAAGAGGGAGATAGTTACTTCATCAAAGCATTGAACTCTTACCAAGCCGCCTCTGTTGGAAAAAGTACAATAACTTCCAACGAGTATATTACCAGCAACAGTCGGAAACTTCCACACCAAGGACATCAGCAATCATTTCTTCAGTTTCCTGACAAATATTATAGGTATAACATGTTTGAAGAGCAAATATATATTGTTTTAGTAGGCACGATTAGGCAAAAACTAAAAACTCGACGCCTTTCATGAGCCAAAAGCCAGAAATAAGCACTCCGCATTCAAAAACACAAACAAGAGGAAATATAAATATGTCTACGTAACAGAAAATGCAAAGGTGTAATTAGATATAGCATCTATAAAGTGAAATAGCCAAACTTTAAATTAGAACATGTTTTTTCTTGCATCCCAAAAAAGCGAAAAGTACGCAATCTTAGTGAATGTTCAACTGGAATGGAAAAGAAAAATGGGCATACCAAATTTGAATAAGTCAATGTTCAACTGGCAATACAATCATCAAACCAAAAAACACAAAACAGACAGTCAAATTTACCAGAACTAAGATATGGGAAACAAGACACAGTAGGTAATAACGAATGTAGGATATGTTTACCTTATCAAGATCAGGATGTGTAAAGGCAACATGGTCATTGCAAGCAATGCAGTTCCCCAGAGCAGACAATCTCTCCTCAATACGCTGAACAACAACTGAGTCCGGTAGACTGTTCCTCAAGTGTTGAAGTTCTAGAATAGCATATACAGATGCAACATCAGGTCCAGAAAACTAGAAAACAGCATGCAATATTTGCATTCAGCAGCCTAAAATATTATTATAATTATAGAGATAATAAGTTTTGAAATAAAATGAAAAGATTCGACTTCAATGAAAGGACAATCATATTTATCTGTATTATAGCTGGCCTAGTTGACAAGTCGTAGAGATAACAAATGTACAAGAGCATGGTCACAATCCAACCAATGAGCAGAATAGGATGACTGATTATTGTCGATCTATGTACAGAATTATGTTAATAAAACTAACAATGTTCATCTTCTCAGCTCTTACACACTTTCAAATCAAGTTTTCATTATCAAGCATTACCAAATATCATTCCCTGGAACTAAAAGAGAATTACATCAAAGCACATAATCCTGATAGGAAAGAACCGTCTTCTTGAACCAATCATGTAACCCCAAAAGAATTATGTAAGCATTAATTTGAGGTATAAACAAAATATAAAAATGTATCTGGCAATTATAAGTTGTGGGGGATCACCTTGATCAGTAGTATTGTGAGGCAAAAGCAAACCATTTTTGTTTCCTGCCGATGAAATAATTGTTTGAGGGGGTGGAGGTAAGATAGATGTTAGCATTCAATGTATAGCGAGTTAATCAATAAAGCAACATCAAAATACAACAAAACTCTCACCAGCACAGAGACGTCCAATGATTCTAGTACCAGAAATGGAGGTCTTAATCACAGGGATTACATCAGCCAATTCAGCTTCAAATGTGCTGAAACCAAACATCAAGTCTTAAAAATAAACTAGAATAAATGACAGCCATCGAAGCTGGGATGAAATGACACCTGTAGAAATTTTCAGAACCCCCAATAGCAACCAGACAATATGCATTTGTTAGCTTGGAGAAAACTCCAATATCGCAATTATTCTCATACTGCAATCCTGTGAAAAAATAAAACCACAATCATATCTTTGCATCCATTTTTTGGTAAAGATAGAGCTACGTACTTGTTGCCATAGTAACAGATGAAGGCACCGGATGAGGAACAACAATGATCAGATCTGTGAAATTAAAAAACACATAACCGTATAAAAATTATTAAATAAAATGTGACAAGAGGGGGCACAAGAAAGTAACATAGTGGTATCGGGTTTGAGGTTTCCCAACAATAAATCATAATATAAGCTATGTCTTAATTATACCATTTCTTGAGATTGTTTTTATTTGCAATCAGCAAAGCTCTATGTTTTGTAAAAAAACAACTCTACGACCACCTCTACTGCTACTAGTAAACCGTACTAAGAAGGCAAGGAATATTTTAAAGGAGGTAAAATTCCTTATGTACACCAGTTGCACCATGCAACTAGTGTGTATTAATGAATAGTATTAGTTGTTTTCACTGAACAATATTACTTATTTTCACTGAACATTATTAGCTGTTTAATTGTTTATATTGAACAATATCAGTTGTGCACCAGTTGCAAGGATAATATTCGTTAACTCGACATTTGGTAACAAACACCAACCTGCACACACACAGGATATTCTTCACCAACCACATGATTAAATGGAATATGTTTGAATATGAACTAAAGACTTTAAAAACTCTCGGTGAGAATCGATATGGTGAAATGCCAAAACCGAAATAACAAATATTCGCACAATATATAACCTGAAACCAACCGAAAGGCTAACAAAACTGAAAATTGACTGAACAGGAAACGAATGGCCTGTTTCTGGTGGGCTGCTATTAAAATAAACACTCCATATGCATTCCAAAAACCAGTAATGCAAAAAAATACAAGCTAAATGCATTCCAAAAATCAGTAAAAAAAACCGGTCATATGAATTATCAGCAATGCATTTTATCAATCCAGTAATGCATTAAGCGCAGTGTGATCACATGTATAGAATTAACAAAATCCCGCATTGAATTGTATCAGACTTTAATTTAAATAATGAAGAAAGCTAAAGAAAGGGAATATGCTGACCTTGCCTTAAACGGGACGGTGCAGCGGCGAATGAGCGGGTGGAGGGCGGTGTCGCCGCTGACGAGAGTGAAACGGAGCTGAGGATGTGGGATGGGAGAGAAAATCAGATTTTGTGGGGTTTTAGTAGGGTTTTACTCGTTTATATATGGCAAATGTTAATTGCACGGATGCCCCATGATTTGAAAATGAGTGATGCTAGGTGTAATTGATACTATTTGATTCAATTTTAATTCAGATGAATCATGAATCCTAAATTTAAATTATAAATTATAAATTCTAAATTATTAATTATTTGGGTCAAATGAACTATAAATTATTTGGGCCGGGTTTGGATCAGGTTGAGTTGAATCCGAACCGAATAATTAAAAAAAACTTTAAAAAAAAAATCTAAAATGGTACGCATGAGAATTTTTCTTTGAAAATTGGACACACCTCTTGGGTTTATAAAATTAAATGAATTCTCTATTTTTAAAAATAGTTAATTAATGATTCTATTTTTTTTTTGAGGTACTCGTAAAAAAATATATATATTAGAGATCTTGAAATTATACTCTGAAGGGCATAAAGATAAATATAAAAAATATATAAAATTGTTAATTTATTTTCTTGAAAGAAAATTTGTGCTTAATTTTATAAACTACAAAGGATTCCGTGCAATCAACCCGTTATGGCAGTTGCAGAACTATGTTGATTAAGGGGGGTGTTTGTGAAAAAATATACTTTTGAAGTATTTATTAAAAATACTGATTATAAAAAAATTGATTAATAGTAGAAATTAATAATGCTTGTAAAAGAAATTCAAAAAAAAAATTAATAATATTTATAAAAAATATTAATACAAAAGTATTTAAAAGAAAAGTCTCATAAACTATCACATTGTATTTTCAGGTTTTATTATAACTTTTTACAACTTATATAATCTAATTAAAAAATATTTTTTTTTAAATTATTGTTCACATAATTCTAATATAAATCAAAAGGCTTAAATTTCACCCAAATTAACGGTCCTCAATTGAGTGGGAGACTTAGATTCGATTTCCTTTGGGAACAAATTAGAGTATGAGAGTTATAAGGTGACTTGGTGAATTTGTGGAGTGTTTGGGTGCTTGGTGTATGAACTACTAACATCTAACAACTGATTTTGTTCGAAAAAAAAATCATAATTCTAATTTTTTTTTTTGTTGAAACAAACATAATTCTAAGTATAATCACATATTTTTTAAACACCCCTTCTTAAGTCGTTTTAATATCTAAAAAGGGCTAGGTCTTGTATACACTCAAGATTAAATCGACTCATAAATAGATTTTAGAAGCGTCTGTCATGTTATCTTAAAAAGTCACGATTTATTTATGAGAAGGGTCTGTTGTTAATATGGTAACGTAGTTAAACGCTTACATTTGAAATAATTGCATATTTTTATTTTTTATAATTCTGGCATTTAAAAAATGACTTATGAAATAAGACCGTGAATCTAGGATTCACTCCTTAAAAAAAGTGTAACTATATACCATATTAATTATTTAATAGAAATCAATACAATCATAAAATACAAGTTCTGAAAAAAACAAACCTAATTGCTCAAACTGCAAATTGAGAAAGATGAGTAGCTGCGGCAGCTACCGTAAAGGTCCGCCCAAACACCAGAACAGGGTCGCCTGGAAACCTAACGCCGGCATCACCATCAATCCCACCGTAACCATCTTCTAACCTTGATTGCTTCTATTCAAAATGCGTTGTATTTCTGTAAGTTTATGTGTGCGTATGCTTGTTTGATGTTAGGAAGTAGGGGGCAAATTGAGGCCGTTTTCAGAACCAACTGGGATTTGCCAACGCTGTAAAGAACAAATTGATTGGAAACGAAGATACGGAAAGTATAAGCCAATTACTGAACCTTCAAAGTGGTAATTTTTTTTTTTTTTTCTTCGGTGATTTTATTGAGTATGGAGTATTATATTTTGGTGTTTATTGAGTTTTTCTTCGAAAAATAATTACAGTCAGCGGTGTTCCAAGAGGAATGTTCGACAAGCTTATCACGTTCTCTGCACTGGTTAGTATTGAATTTCTATACTTTTTCCCCCTTACATTCATGTACGTTTGATATTTAGTGTTTAGAAAATCCTAAGCCATCTTATTTCAAAAAATATTACGTTTATTTAGAGTGTTTTTTTTTACTAGATGTTGGAGAATAATATTTGTAGGTTGTGCTAAGGAGCAGAATGTATGTGCGAAATGTTCATGCCGTGTTGACAAATTAATTGGAAGGTATAACGTTTTTCACCTTTTATGATTGCTAGAAATTAGAATGAATAGGATTGATTTGGAATTGATTGGAAACTGTCATAGAAAAGATTAAGTGGACTAATTGTAGCAGAACTTACTGGTTTTTAATCATGACTAATATGTTTGGTTCGAATGGGCATTTTTCATGCAGAGATATCACAGAAGTAGAAGCTGAACAGAAGGCGTTAGAAGAGGTTTTCATCTAATTATTTATCATTTCACGCGTCTTCGAAATACCTAATTGTTGTTCTTTCTTTTTCCATTGTACATCGTTATATTTTATAATAGAAGTAACCTTGTTAAGTTGCTTTGCTTTAGGCCATAAAAAATGCTCGAGAGAGGGACAGAAGAACTTTGCTAAGAGCTGTAAGTTTCTTCTACACATTTTGATTTTAAATGGTTAATTTCTTCTTCTCAATTTTTTATTCCATAGACTTTTCTTTCTGGGAGAGCATTTTAAACTTTTTGCTAGCATATGTAGATTGGTAATTTGTGAATTCACGATCTTTATTGTGTATGTATAACGGGGTCTTGTTCTTCTATCTTTGTCAAGTGGCATATCTGTCACGGGACCTAGACACATAGTGAATGTGCTATAGGACTAGCATGAATTTTAACCACAATCTGCTGTCTTGGAGATGTGGGTTCATTATTAGAAATATTGGCGAGTGAGGATGATTACCAGCAGAATTTACTGGACTACTTATGTAATAACTGTTATGTATGTTCTGCTAATATTGAAGTCCGCCACATTTTGTGCATGAGTAAGTTTTCAATCCAAAAGTAAGAATCCCGTGTCTAGGCTGAAAACATTTTAGACTGCATCGAATTACTGAGAAAAAATAGTGCAGTGTACATATACTCGTCATAAAGAATACTCATTTAGATGATAGTTGCTATCCTAATTATGAGTTCGGTTAATATGGGCAAAAACCCTCTTGGGTAGGATGAAATTTCCATAAAGTAGAGTGTTCTAATCGTGGGGATTGATATCGATCTCAGGGTTGCTAATCTTAATTAAGGGCTTAACAGTGTATCCCGTTTTGTCAAGATGAAAAATACTAGAGTCTACTGAGAATGATGAAGATCTAGAGCCTTGTAATATTTAAATCTTGTTTCCTCTTTCATTAGTAGATTGAAGTCGATCATTTGATATTCTCCTGACATAGTATTTACATATTTCTGGTGATAATTTTCTTCTGAAGTTTAGAGCTGACTTAATGTCAATGTTACAGATGAACAAAGACAAAGAGAAGGCTAAAACTCCAACCAACAATGAGAGCGAGGCTGGCGAACTATTTACAGCAGAGTCACTTGAAGAGCATGTAGAATGCAACAGGAAAGATGAGGATAGTGATGAAGATGTTTTGAAAGTTGTTGGGTAAGGCAGATTTCGGGACAGTTTTTTCTTTTTCTTTTTTTGGTTGGTGGTCTGTTTGTAATGAGATATATTGATCTGCATCATGGATAAAATCATTTTTGAGTATCAAGAGTTATCTTGTTCACTCTCATCTTTGTTTGAACCACAAGTTGAATTGATTTCTCCCTTTATATATTTTTGCCTTTTTTCTTTTGCCAATAATCTACTGTACTGAATATGTCAGATTCAGGTACGACCTTCAAAGAAAGAACGGTAGTTTCAGTATATTGATATTATATCCTTAAGATCTCGAGAGACGGGGGCATGAGTTGGGAATTAATCGACGCTTTAACACTTTGGAGGGATGGATGTGATTTGTCTTTAAAGTTGTCTTGTCTCTCATTGCCTTATCTTTATACCGTCTCATATGAATTTTTGTCTTAAAATTTATATGCGGCCAGTTTTAGGAGGTTTTAGATTCGAGTCATTCTATATATTCACCAAACAAGTTTTTTGGCCCATAGGGTACAACTGAGGAATGCGAAAAAATGCGTCTAGTCTACGGTATTTTTTTTTTTTTTTGAGCAGTAGTCTACGGTAATTATTATTGTTACAGTAAATCTGCCAAATATTAGGAACCCAGTGTATACTAATGAAAGCACTTTTACTTTTCGTGTAAAAATTAGAAAGTTATTTATCAAATAATTAAATCATTTTCAGACATTCCCTTAAAAAAATTAACAAAAACACATTATTTTTTTGTTCAAGGAAGTGTCAAAATAATGTTCCTCTATCATAACAAAAGAAGAATCTGGATAAACAAAGCAAAATCAATGTATGTAATACCTATTCTCATTAGTAACCAAGCAAAGAGTTCATCTGAGACAGTAGTTCCAAGACAAAAAAACTTTTGCCAAAATGTGTCGTGTACAAATTTCCCAGATACAATATCAAGTACAAAAATGTAGAGTTACAAATGGCATTACATTATGAGATTTGTTCAAATTCTAAAGAATCAAGTCAAGTATCCACTCGAAAAGAATTGTGGAATCGATCATTCTAATTATTTGGCAAAAAATAGCGGAGGTGACGGACTTTCCACAGCAGTATCTAGCAAGCTTATTTTTTGGTACAGGTGAAAATTTGCACCATAATCTTGAGCAATTTGTATCTGTGTACGGAGATATCTAAAACAAAACGGGCCACCTACCTAACCAACGTTATTGAAGAGCCTAATCATCTTTGGCGCACACACGCTCTGCATACCAGAAACAGTAAATACTTGTTCATTAGTCTGAGAAGAAATATGTAAAATACAACTAGGACAACGATAATTGATAAATGCTTAAAATTGGTAAAAGCAACAGATTAGCAGAAAACTAATGAAGTAATGGATGATAAAGGAGGGCGGTGTCCTTTTGAGTAACATAGGTGACCCAAATATGCTAAAATCATTAACCAGAAAATATTTGCTCCCAAGAAAAACACTTAGGTGACATTCATAAGGGGACAACAGAAAAGGCAGATGAAGCAGTGAGAAAGAATGAGGCTTACTTAGATATTCATAAGCCAGAATCATAGAGGTCCCCCAAGCTGACATGCTGAAAAATCTTGGGCCTAGTCCTCTGTAAAACCCAGTCCATCCATCATCGGAAATCAGACTTTTGACTACTTGCCTCGCAGTGGGTCTTTTATCATGCCCAATTACCTGGAATATAAAAATAAATACAGATAAATCCAAACAATAACACATAGAAATGCTCTGTTAATTCCTAATGTGATGTTTGTTTTGGGTTTTAAAAAACCAGGTTGGATAAACAAATCTAAATCCCAGTTATACCTCTTGAAATCTGGTTTTACATAACCACCACTACAACACCTATAAACGTACTACAACCTATTCGTTGTCCTTACACTTTAATATATTTAAACCATAACCCACATTATCCAATCTTTACAATCACAACCAACAATAATATAATACTACAACATCATTTACTCTTACACATTGATTTGACGTAAAGTTAAATCTCACCCTACTCAAAACCCCAATACAAATACACTCAGGATTTCAAAATCCCTTACGTTTCAAAAACCAGTTTTTAAAAATCACCATCACCTAAAAGTAATAAGATGTACCAGAGAAAGCTTACCTGTAAGCGAGTTTTGATAGTGTCCAATGGAGTTGTCACACATGATGCAGTTGCAGCAGCAATAATCCCTCCACCAGCTTGAACCAACAAAATTCTCCCCTCGGTTGGAGCTGCACTGCCATCATCCAGGTGTCTGCCGCAAGCACAAAAGATAAAGTGTAGAACTATATTGAAACACAAGTTTCATAATGAAAATCAGTAACCTAAACTGAGCTGAAAAAGAATAGCATACAGCAGCTAGCTTGAATCAGAAAATATTATTTAGGTGTGTTTTTTTATTCTTCTGCATTAAATCAGACAATATTAATATAAATTTTAAAAGATTGACCATGTTCACTAGCAATTCCATGAGCCAGACAAAACGTGATAAGGACCAGTTAAGATACTAAAGGAAATTTATTTGCAGGCTTGACCTTCATGTGAGAATGTTACTTGATGATCATTATTCATAGGAAAGGTCTTAGGATAGTAGTACTTGAAGTAGTAGATAATAAACAAGCACATCCTATTGCATAAAAAGATGGTACGACATCATAATAAATATCCAGGATCATTCCAAGACCCCTTTAGCATCACCCCGATGCTAGTTTGCATCACATAATCACAAGAAAGAATCTATAAATTATTAAACATGTAAATTTTTTAAAAGATGGTTTTTTGCATAACTGTCTCTGAAGGAAACTGATTAGTCAGAAACTGCTCTTTTTTACATTAAATTCTAATAATCCCTTCTTAGCACCAGCATTTGGAGAGTAAAAAAGTTTATTGTTCACTCAGTGCTCCTAAATTGCATGTATTGTTTCCACGTCTACATGTTTTTTGGGCACAAGTTCTTTCTCGTACCAGTCAAAAGATAAACTGCTATTTCCTAAAGATCATGACTGCTACATATATAACATTCATAGATTAATTTTTCTGTGAATTTTTATATAGGCAAAAGAACTAGTAATGGCTGAAATTTTTAGAGTGTATAATTAAGACACTTGGCTACTACCTCAGACTGTTCTTTCCATTAAATATTAGATGATTACCACCTAAATTGTAGAAATAAAAGACAAATTAGGATAATACCTCCAAATGAAGCGTTGACTTGCACCGTAGCTTGCCCACCAGACAGCACTGGATGGAGAATAGGTGAGAACAGAGAGACCAAATCCTCTGTATAACCCACGAATGCCATCAGCCTTAACAACCTTGCGAACAACATCCAAGCCCCCAGTATAGGATGCATGGCCTGAATTACATTTCCGTAGGCAAAATTACCAATGAATAAAAATGTCTATATGATTGAAAAAAAATTATAGAAAAATCGTAGACAAAAAGACTATTTAAAGACAAAATTATTTTTGTTGAAAATTTCGTAAGTATATTGAAAAATTTCATAGGCAATTCACTATTTTCTTTCTTGTAGTGTATAAGTATATTTGATCGTTGAATTAATTTAAAAATTATAAATATTGATCATGCAATATTTTAAAAGATGAATCACCTGAGCATGGAGGGTATGAAAAATCTTGTCACCAATTGTGGAAATGTTAACACTGGTTACTTCAGCTACTTCTTCTTCAATTATCCTAATTATTTGATGAAACATGAAATTTTTGTTGGGCCCACTTATCAAAACCACCTCCAAATCCGAACCTAATTCTTTTATTTTAAGAATTGGCAAATTTGATTCACCCAAATTAACAGCAGATTTCTTGGTACCATCATTTGTTGCATGTTTATTCAACAATATTTCCACTTTCTTTCTCCTAAGTTCTTCAACTCTCTCCCCTAAATTCTTGATGTAAGCAACTGCCTCTTCTAACTGATTTTGCTGGGACATGAACCTCTGTGTACAAAATAAATTAATAATAATAAGTGTGTGTACCCTACAAAAAAATTGTAATTTAACGAGGGAATGCATTCGTTAAATTCATTTAACGAGAGCAAATGCATTATTAAAATGTTTACAATTGAAACCCACATCTTCCCACTCTTATATGTCATGCGATTTTGCTAGACGACTCATTCATTATATTTTCAATTTTAATCAATATGTATTATATTTTTTTTTATTAAGGTGCTTTTTAAATCCTTTAATATTAACGAGAGAGAATTTATTGCTCGTTAATGCCCTCATTAGTAACAATAACTTTAAAATCCCTCATTAGCATCAAGGGTTATTAAAACCCTCTTTAAAACGCTTATTATTAACGAGAGCTTTTATAGTCTTCGTTAACGCTCTCGTTAAATGATAGTTTTTTGTTTTTTTTTTGGGTAGTGGTATAAATTTATTTGATCTTATTACTCTTTTATAAAGTGGCGATTGATATTGGAAAAATAGAAATTGGAATATGGCCGTCATTCATTCTTAATTAATGCAAAATGACAAATTATTTTAGGAACAAAGATCTCCTCTAAAAAGGCAGTTAAAATTGGAATGGATAGATCATGAGCAGGGGGAAATTATTAATATGTACATTTAAAAAAAAAAAAAATACTAGCAGGTGCAAAATGGATTGCATATATGTAGGTACAATTACACTTTTACATGCTTATTTTAATCAGTATATCTTATCTCATTTGTCTTATTAACAATTTATCTCAAAATTTTGTACATGTTAGTAATTACGCTTTCGCCTTCGCCAAGAGTAGTGTTTAAGTCCTTACCTTCACTATGAAATGATATTTTTCATCTCATTTTTTTCTTTTTTCATAATACTTGATGTTTTAGGCAATTTCTTGGTGGGACAATTTAATATGAAGAGAGACGTGAATAAAAAACTCTAATATCACGAAATATATATATATATTTTTATAAAAATCACAAAAGAATTTCATCTCATTTAAAAGTTCGAACTTGCAAAAAGTTATGAAATTAATTCAATTGTACCCTTAATTTAATAATCGTCCACTAATAATTTAATATTTCCTACTCATAATTTCTAACCCATGCATGAATATTATGATGATCCATCCATCAACGCGTTTCATGATCACTGATCAAGTTAATTAATAATCTTATAATGGTAGGAATTTAAATCAAAATCGTTCCATAATTTTGCATTTTTAATAAAATAGTTTCGTAATTATTAATTTTTTTAATTTAATCTCACATGTATTCAATTTGATCCAATTTATTTCCAAATCGTCGGAGGTCACTCAGAATTGCCAAAATCGACGTCGTTTTGAACACGTGTCTTGCATATTCCGATCAAAATTCCTACACGCGCCCAAAATAAAGTCATTTTGGGCAATTTTGAGTGACATAAATCCATCGATTTTCGACTAAATTGGATCAAATTGAATATATGCAAAATTAAATTGGAAAAATTGATAATTATGACTTATTACAATAAAAGTGCAAAGTTATGAGAATATTTTGGTTTAGTTCTCAATAATGGTATATTGGTAAAAAAATACCAGTTAACCTTGAAACCTGCAAAATACCAAATAATTTGACACTAATTAAAACATGAAGTATGATGAAATTAGTATAATAATTAAGCTAAAAAACATGCCTTTTGTTTGTTGGAATTATGTTGAGGGGGGATTAGGGAAACCAGCTTTAAGCAAAGATCCTTCATTTGCTCCCTTCGATTTTTCTCTACACTCTTTCTCTCGATTTTATTCGTTAAACTCGTCTCACCCTTTTCCATTATAATCACAACTAATTTATAACCAATTTTTTATTTTTTGTTTAGATATATCTTCATTGTGTCACACGCAGGGACGGACTTACTAAGGGCACAGGGGGGCCCCTGGGCCCACCTAAAATCTGAATTTTTTTTAAGGGTATAAAATTAAAAATAAAAATCAAAACTATTGCTTATGTAATACAAAAAATGGTTGTGGCGGTGTGCATGCATTAATTTAATGGGCTAAATAAGTATGTACATAAGCAGGGACGGACTTACTAAGGGCCCAGGAGGGCCCCTGGGCCCACCTAAAATCTGAATTTTTTTAAGGGTATATTCATATTATATATATAAAATTAAAAATAAAAATCAAAACTATTGCTTATGTAATACATAAATGGTTGTGGCGGTGTGCATACATTAATTTAATGGGCCAAATAAGTATGTACATAAGTACATTCACAATTTAATTGGGCTGATGAGTTATTGTGAAAGCATAAATAATGGCCCACCATCAGACCACCACTTTTTAAATTTCAGTATTTAATTGTTTTTGCTTTCCATATTCCCAAAACAAAACCCCACGCTGTGCAGTTTCTTGTCTTTCTCCCCAAGCTTGGAGCACCAATGAACAGATAATTGTGATAAACATGGAAGATGTACATGTAGCCCGTGGAAGATCAAGGCGTGGAGTAGAAAAAATCACTAATCTTTATCATTACCGTGTTGAGCTATTTTATTATGTGATTGACTTGCAAGCTCAGGAGTTAGATCATCGTTTTGACGAAGTGAACACGGAGTTGTTATTGTGTATGGCTTGTTTTGATCCGAGAGATTCATTTTCAGCATTTGATAAAAATAAGCTACTTCGTCTTGCCGAATTTTATTCGACAGATTTCTCTAAACGCTCTTTCTATTGGAACTTGAGAGTCAACTAGATAATTTTATTGTTGACATGCGTTTGGATGAAAAGATTTTCTTGATTGTAGGAATTGGAGGTCTTGCTCGTAAGATGGTTGCTACAAGAAAGCATTTTGTTTTTCCATTAGTCTACTTGCTTCTTAAGTTATCACTGGTCTTACCAGTTGCCACAGCAACCGTGGAAAGAGCATATTCGGCAATGAAACTCGTCAAGAGTACACCCCGAAATCGAATGGGAGACGGATTGTTGAATGATTGTTTGACTATTTACATTGAAAGGGATGTTTTTCATAGAATTACTAACGAGGCTATCATGCAACGCCTCGAAATATGAAGTGTTTAGAGAGGAATGCTATAATTTAGTTGTATTAAATATTAGTTTTTTAATGTTTATGTAACTATGTTTAATATTTCAACTATATAAATACAGGTATTAGTTTATGTTCTTAATTTAAAATTTTATTTTTATTTTTTTTAATTATTATTATTAATTTGGACCCCCCTCTTCGAAAGTCCTGGGTCCGTCACTGTACATAAGTACATTCACAATTTAATTGGGCTGATGAGTTATTGTGAAAGCATAAATAATGGACCACCATCAGGCCACCATTTTTTAAATTTCAGTATTTAATTGCTTTTGCTTTCCATATTCCCAAAACAAAACCCCACGCTGTGCAGTTTCTTGTCTTTCTCCCCAAGCTTGGAGCACCAATTAACAGATAATTGTGATAAACATGGAAGATGTACATGTAGCCCGTGGAAGATCAAGGCGTGGAGTTGAAAAAATCACTAATCTTTATCATTACCGTGTTGAGCTCTTTTATTATGTGATTGACTTGCAAGCTCAGGAGTTAGATCATCGTTTTGACGAAGTGGACACGGAGTTGTTATTGTGTATGGCTTGTTTTGATCCGAGAGATTCATTTTCAGCATTTGATAAAAATAAGCTACTTCGTCTTGCCGAATTTTATCCGACAGATTTTTCTAAAACTGCTCTATTGGAACTTGAGAGTCAACTAGATAATTTTATTGTTGACATGCGTTTGGATGAAAGATTTTCTTCAGTTGTAGGAATTGGAGGTCTTGCTCAGAAGATGGTTGCTACAAGAAAGCATTTTGTTTTTCCATTAGTCTACTTGCTTCTTAAGTTATCACTAGTCTTACCAGTTGCCACAGCAACCGTGGAAAGAGCATTTTCGGCAATGAAACTCGTCAAGAGTACACCCTGAAATCGAATGGGAGACAGATTGTTGAATGATTGTTTGACTATTTACATTGAAAGGGATGTTTTTCATAGAATTACTAACGAGGCTATCATGCAACGCTTCCAGAACATGAAGTGTCGGAGAGGAATGCTATAATTTAGTTGTATTAAATATTAGTTTTTAATGTTTATGTAATTATGTTTAATATTTCAACTATATAAATACAGGTATTAGTTTATGTTCTTAATTTAAAATTTTATTTTTATTTTTTTTAATTATTATTATTAATTTGGACCCCCCTCTTCGAAAGTCCCGGGTCCGTCACTGGTCACACGCACACACACATATATATAGTCTTAATACATAGAAATCTAATTTGTCGAGAGAAGAAAAAATGTTACATGTATGCATGTTTTATTGAATTTTCCAAGAATGAACAGGGCGAATCCACATGCTTTAATTACAACCGAAATAAAAACAAGTAAATAGTGATACCTGCAAGATGAATATGAACTGGAATTTCTCTCTCCGGGAATCTTAATTTGGTTGACGGATTGATCTTAGTTGGAGGCATTAGCTAATTTCGATTTGAAAAAATTCTGTATTAATTAAAAGTTCGAACTTGTAGAAAAATATGAAATTAATTCATCTATTTAATTTTTCTAATACTCTCCTCACTCGTGAGCTTAATTCTCTAATTACTATATCATTGGAAAGAGACCCATCGAGTGAATAATTTAATATGGGTGAAGTTGCTTTCGGCGGGAACCAAACCAAAACAGGGGTGTGAACATTAATAAGGCTCTGATACTATGAAATATTTTTATTTTATCTAAAATTTCAAACTTGTAGAGAGGTGTGAAATTAATTTGTTTATTTAATTTCCCTAACACGATCCATTTTAATTGACGTTTAACATGTGACCTAACCTTATTGTCATTTTTTACACTTGTTTTATATTTTTTTTACTTATTTAGCTCGAGCTCAAGCCGCATTTTAAGTTGCGCAAAAAAATAAATTTATTTTCAAGAGTTCAAATGAGTTTTTATTAAATGATCTCGAATCGAATATCGAATAGTTTAGTTTAATTCTCCGCTCTAATTCCAAATAAATCGTATCCTAAGTTTTCTTGATTGTCATATAATTAGTAGTACATATCATAATATATGTATAATAAATGTCAATTGCCGTAAGCTAAATGGCCAAGTCTTCTTGATTGTCATATGCTTAGTACATATCATAATATATGTATAATAAATGTCAATTGCCATAAGCTAAATGGCCAATTCTTCTATCTAGGATAGGTGCACCGTACATCCATAATGCATTTTAAAAATCGTGTAATTATTAATATGAAAAATAATGGTGGCATAATTATAAACAAGTTGCATATTTTAGTATGACAAATTGTATGTTTTAAAAATACATTATGAGTGTAAAATGTACTTAATTGAATGCATATGAGAATCACTCAAGATAAATTGAGAATGAGATCACCTATTCCATGTGTTTCACTTTGTATTTCATAATATGGATAGATGACACGTGAAATAATAAAAAATATCCAACGAACCACTATACCCTGCGATTCGATTCTCCTGTTTCACTTTTCGTATTCCTTTAGTGTTTCACTCATTTGGATCTTTAACACATGGACTCAGGGTATGGTCGTTCATTGGATATTTTTTATTATTCCATGTTTCATCCATCCATATTATAGAATACAAAGTGAAACACCAATTATGAAATAGTCACTCTCATTTATATACCCTGCGTCTATGTGTTAAAAATTCAGAAGGGTGATTAATAATCAATTGAATACGAAAAGTGGATCAGGTAATCGGGTAAATTATACTTATAAATTCTTGTATTAAATTGTACTTAGAGATGAGTTTGAGGTACGAATTTTAAACCACCCTTTACTTGCCAATTCGTTAGAGGCAAGGGTGCAGAAATTGGAAATCGATAGTCGGGCGGATATGGACCGTCTAACGCCTAGGCTGTCTAGGCGGGGACTAATCGGGGACTAGTCGGTTCGGTTTTTTTTTTGTTTTCTTTATCTAAATGAGTTTTATTTACTACTTATCAATATATATATTATAACAAAAATACACTTCAAAATTAATTAATTCATTCATTATACAACCGCCTAAATCTAGATAACAATTAAAACACCTTTTCTTATATCTATTAGCCATTATTGGGTACAAGAAAATTAATTTAACATAAAAAAACTAAACAAATTTGTGTTTTGGAATTTTAGTGTAGTGAAAATTATCAATCTTTGTTTTACCATCAATTTATTCTAAGAATAAATTCTCACATTATCAAATAATAACTTAGTGTTGGATACCTAGCTCCTGACTTAGCCGTCTAGCTCCCAACTTGGTCGCGTAGGCGATTCCTAGGCAAAATTGGGTCGGCCGACGATCGCCTAGCGCCTAGATGCCGCCTAGGCGGGGACTAGTCGGGAGTTTGTAAGAAGGGGTGAAATTTTTCTAAGTGAAGTGTTGCCCTAACTACGCCACGAACTTACGGGAACTGTGAAAAGAGAAGGGGTGAAAATTTTCTAAGTGGCTTTTATACTTCTTAATAATTAATTTATAAAAAAAATTCTATGACAACGGAGGATAAAACCCGTTGTCTTTGAGCGCTAAACCCCATATTTCACTAAGTTTTGACAACGGGTTTACTTACGACAACGACTTTTAATCCTACGATAACGGGTAGAGACAATACCCGTTGTCGTATCCAGTTTTTGGCATAGTGTAAGTGTGAAATTGATCCAAATCCTGAACAATTGTTTGTGTCAGTTGTTTATAGTTTATATATGAATGGAAAAAAATGAGATGAATTTCAAAATTTATATTAATTACTACTTGCTAAATTTATTATATTGTTGTATACATTGGTGTATATGTATGTATATTCCTAATAATCAAAATTGACGTTGCATTATATAACCTTGAAAACATGCCATCAACATTCACATTGTGGATAATTGCTTGTTGATTTTCACTCGACAAAAGGAAAGGCTACATGAGGAAAGATATACAATAAAACTGCGTGAGACCGTCTCATGGATCTCATCTCACGTGTGAGTTGTGATGGATGCACGGGCAAAAATAAAAAAAAGTCAATATTTCTATTTGAAGTTGGATCAAAATACTAATTAGATTTCCATCTTGCACGATCAAAAACTGTGCGAGACCGTCTCATGGATCACACATGTGAATTGTGACGCATACGCGGTAAAAAATAAATACTTTGGATCAAAATACTAATTAGAATTCCGTCTTCCTAAAAAATAAAAATTAATGAGACGATTTCACACAAGATCTTATCGAAAAAACAATAAGAGTAGAGCCTTAAGCAATCAACTCGTGTATCCTCTCACTTATTTTTGAAATATCCACACCAACCCTGCCAACTTTAACCTACAATATATACTAGCCTAAGCATTAGAAAAAGAAAAAAAAGTAAAAAACACATCCGTCTGAACTTGTAGAAAGTTGTGGAATTAATTCATTTATTTAATTTTCCTAACACTAGCTAGTGAAATTATTTCAAACAACTACTATATAAGAATTAATAGCTGATATAGATTGAGTATCGAATAGTTTGGTTAGTATTACCTGAGCATGAATAGTGCGAGAAATCTTGTCACCGGTAGTGGAAATGCTAACAGTGGCAACATTAGCTCCTTCTTCTTCAATTATGCTTATACGAATGACATCATACTCATCTAAAAATATTCATTATATTTGTTATCATAGAAAATATTAGTAAATCTTCTGGCTTGACAGCAGGGACGGAACCAGATTCAGGTGACTATTGGGTTCCGAACCAAGGACCAGAGTTACATAATACGATTGCATGACCAACTCATCTAGGCCCTACTCAGTGTTAGTGTACAACACAATAGTTTACATATATATAAACTTATATCATAAGCATAGTAATTAAAAAAAAAATACGGGGCACGTGTTCCCCACCGAGGCAACAACGTCGTCCATCTCTATTTGGTAGTGCCTCCGCATCTAATCAATCCCCGACAAACCGGGGTAACAAAATATGTATTATTTAATTTTGTTTCAATCAATTTATTATAAATGCAAATGATATCATAAATGTACGTTATGTGTTATACGATCAATATATACATGTGGAATGTTAAAAAGAATATACAACGACCCACAATTATTATCTATAGTACATAAAACAACAAAATCCAACTGTCATGCATTCACAACTCAAATTAAACAAGAAAAATAAGTAGCCAAAATTAACAATAATATTCCTTATATTCATTATTTGGACCCAAAAGTAGAAAATATAACATTATAACATGCTCTATAAGGAAACCAATTCATGCATCCTGTCATATATTCTTGAAGTGTCCACACCAACCCTCGAAATTTTAGCCTGTCACAAAACGAGATATATGCACCCAAGTCAAGAGGCAAGATTATTTAGATATATATATATATACTCTGTCAATTATTTGTCAAATATATATTCCAGTATTTTAGGGTGCGTGACAACTATAGTAATGATTTAGTTATGTCAACTGAATAAAAGAAAATATTCTCTCCGGAACAAAAGAAAATAGTTATCTTTTTTCAAATGTAATGATTTAGTTATGTCAACTGAATAAAAGTATAAACTTTTTTTTTTGAGGTCAAATAAAAGTATAAACTTTAATAAATCATCATTTCTCACATATGCATATATGCCTCTCCTTTGAGGAGTGGCTCACAGATTCCAGAAAATTATTAAATTGTTAGGAATTGTATACATGTACGTATATTCTTTCCCAGCCTGAGTCAATTTATACTAGGATGTTATTTCATTAATGAAATAAACTTTTTTCTGACCAAAATAAAATAAAATATGTGCCTCTCTTTTGTAGTGTAACTTATCAGTCTTATTAATTTAGTCATAAGTGTTTTTATCATAAACGTATTACATAATTTTTTTCAAATTATGTTTTACTTTTGAAAATGGTTTCTGTTACTGAGACAATTTTTAAAATTTAAATGACGTTTTTTGTAAGCTCGAATTGAAGCACTTATACAGGAAATATTTATTTTTATGGCCTTATATTCAGTTTTGGCTGGGCTTGGGTTTTAAAAATTTGGAACAAGGGCTTCAATAATTCTAAATGGGCTTTTACAAGTAATAAATACTAAATAAGCCCAGAATATAAAGTGCATCCCGATACTATTTTCTGGAGGCAATGTTTAAAATGCTAAAATCTTCGTTTTTTTTAAAAATTTTACTGAGATTTCCATATCGATTGTCCCAATATATAGTGCAACTCAAATCAAGTTAAAAGTGATTGAACAATTTATACATGACACACCTGCGTGAGACGATAAAATGGGGCATAATATCATATGCATTAATATTTTAACACTTTAAAAAAAATGCATATTAATTTATGTTTGATTGAACCTCATCTCATGTATGAAATTGTTTCATACAAATTTATCTTTATTATAACTAGTAAATAAAATCGAGGGATACACATGAAATTGATAGATTAGTTAACACTTAAAAAAATGAAGAATTACGTACTAAAATTTTTAAATGGCTATGAAATTTTTCTATAAAAATAATTTGTTCTTTAAAAAGTGAGGATTACCTATGATTTGTCTGTCAATTTTAAGAATAATATATGAAAACATTTCCTACACAAATAATTCCCTAGACAAACAAATTACCTACTAACAAATTGCCAACACATTTGTAATTTTTATAGGCAAACAAATTATCTACATAAATAATTCTCTAGGCAATTTACGTTTCTGTAGTCAATTATATTTGTAGTTTAAGAATGACCTACAAATAAATTTACCTATGAATTACATTTCCGTAGGCAAAATTACCAATGAATAAAAATGTCTATATGATTGAAAAAAAATTATAGAAAAATCGTAGACAAAAAGACTATTTAAAGACAAAATTATTTTTGTTGAAAATTTTGTAAGTATATTGAAAAATTTCATAGGCAATTCACTATTTTCTTTCTTGTAGTGTATAAGTATATTTGATCGTTGAATTAATTTAAAAATTATAAATATTGATCATGCAATATTTTAAAAGATGAATCACCTGAGCATGGAGGGTATGAAAAATCTTGTCACCAATTGTGGAAATGTTAACACTGGTTACTTCAGCTACTTCTTCTTCAATTATCCTAATTATTTGATGAAACATGAAATTTTTGTTGGGCCCACTTATCAAAACCACCTCCAAATCCGAACCTAATTCTTTTATTTTAAGAATTGGCAAATTTGATTCACCCAAATTAACAGCAGATTTCTTGGTACCATCATTTGTTGCATGTTTATTCAACAATATTTCCACTTTCTTTCTCCTAAGTTCTTCAACTCTCTCCCCTAAATTCTTGATGTAAGCAACTGCCTCTTCTAACTGATTTTGCTGGGACATGAACCTCTGTGTACAAAATAAATTAATAATAATAAGTGTGTGTACCCTACAAAAAAATTGTAATTTAACGAGGGAATGCATTCGTTAAATTCATTTAACGAGAGCAAATGCATTATTAAAATGTTTACAATTGAAACCCACATCTTCCCACTCTTATATGTCATGCGATTTTGCTAGACGACTCATTCATTATATTTTCAATTTTAATCAATATGTATTATATTTTTTTTTATTAAGGTGCTTTTTAAATCCTTTAATATTAACGAGAGAGAATTTATTGCTCGTTAATGCCCTCATTAGTAACAATAACTTTAAAATCCCTCATTAGCATCAAGGGTTATTAAAACCCTCTTTAAAACGCTTATTATTAACGAGAGCTTTTATAGTCTTCGTTAACGCTCTCGTTAAATGATAGTTTTTTGTTTTTTTTTTGGGTAGTGGTATAAATTTATTTGATCTTATTACTCTTTTATAAAGTGGCGATTGATATTGGAAAAATAGAAATTGGAATATGGCCGTCATTCATTCTTAATTAATGCAAAATGACAAATTATTTTAGGAACAAAGATCTCCTCTAAAAAGGCAGTTAAAATTGGAATGGATAGATCATGAGCAGGGGGGAAATTATTAATATGTACATTTTTAAATTTTTTTTTTTACTAGCAGGTGCAAAATGGATTGCATATATGTAGGTACAATTACACTTTTACATGCTATTTTAACTGTATATGCAATCTCATTTGTACCTATTAACAATTTATCTCAAAATTTTGTACATGTTAGTAATCACGCTTTCGCCTTCGCCAAGAGTAGTGTTTAAGTCCTTACCTTCACTATGAAATGATATTTTTCATCTCATTTTTTTCTTTTTCCATAATACTTGATGTTTTAGGCAATTTTTTGGTGGGATAATTTAATATGAAGGGAGACGTGAATAAAAAACTCTAATATCACGAAATATATATATATATTTTTATTTATAAAAACCACAAAAGAATTTCATCTCATTTAAAAGTCCGAACTTGCAAAAAGTTATGAAATTAATTCAATTGTACCCTTAATTTAATAATCGTCCACTAATAATTTAATATTTCCTACTCATAATTTCTAACCCATGCATGAATATTATGATGATCCATCCATCAACGCGTTTCATGATCACTGATCAAGTTAATTAATAATCTTATAATGGTAGGAATTTAAATCAAAATCGTTCCATAATTTTGCATTTTTAATAAAATAGTTTCGTAATTATTAATTTTTTTAATTTAATCTCACATGTATTCAATTTGATCCAATTTATTTCCAAATCGTCGGAGGTCACTCAAAATTGCCAAAATCGACGTCGTTTTGGACACGTGTCTTGCATATTCCGGTCAAAATTCCTACACGCGCCCAAAATAAAGTCATTTTGGGCAATTTTGAGTGACATAAATCCATTGATTTTCGACTAAATTGGATCAAATTGAATATATGTAAAATTAAATTGGAAAAATTGATAATTATGACTTATTTCAATAAAAGTGCAAAGTTATGAGAATATTTTGGTTTAATTCTCAATAATGGTATATTGGTAAAAAAATATCAATTAACCTTGAAACCTGCAAAATACCAAATAATTTGACACTAATTAAAACATGAAGTATGATGAAATTAGTATAATAATTAAGCTAAAAAACATGCCTTTTGTTTGTTGGAATTATGTTGAGGGGGGATTAGGGAAACCAGCTTTAAGCAAAGATCCTTCATTTGCTCCCTTCGATTTTTCTCTACACTCTTTCTCTCGATTTTATTCGTTAAACTCGTCTCACCCTTTTCCATTATAATCACAACTAATTTATAACCAATTTTTTATTTTTTGTTTAGATATATCTTCATTGTGTCACACGCACACACACATATATATAGTCTTAATACATAGAAATCTAATTTGTCGAAAGAAGAAAAAATGTTACATGTATGCACGTTTTATTCAATTTTCCAAGAATGAACAGGTCGAATCCACATGCTTTAATTACAACCGAAATAAAAACAAGTAAATAGTGATACCTGCAAGATGAATATGAACTGGAATTTCTCTCTCCGGGAATCTTAATTTGGTTGACGGATTGATCTTAGTTGGAGGCATTAGCTAATTTCGATTTGAAAAAATTCTGTATTAATTAAAAGTTCGAACTTGTAGAAAAATATGAAATTAATTCATCTATTTAATTTTTCTAATACTCCCCTCACTCGTGGGCTTAATTTTCTAATTACTATATCATTGAAAAGAGACTCATCGAGTGAATAATTTAATATGGGTGAAGTTGTTTTCGGCGGGAACCGAACCAAAACGTGGGCGTGAACATTAATAAGGCTCTGATACTATGAAATATTTTTATTTTATCTAAAATCTCGAATTTGTAGAGAGGTGTGAAATTAATTTGTTTATTTAATTTCCCTAACACGATCCATTTTAATTGACGTTTAACATGTGACCTAACCTTATTGTCATTTTTTACACTTGTTTTATATTTTTTTACTTATTTAGCTCGAGCTCAAGCCGCATTTTAAGTTGTGCAAAAAAATAAATTTATTTTCAAGAGTTCAAATGAGTTTTTATTAAACGATCTCGAATCGAATATCGAATAGCTTAGTTTAATTCTCCGCTCTAACTCCAAATAAATCGTATCCTAAGTTTTCTTGATTGTCATATAATTAGTAGTACATATCATAATATATGTATAATAAATGTCAATTGCCGTAAGCTAATTGGCTAAGTCTTCTTGATTGTCATATGCTTAGTACATATCATAATATATGTATAATAAATGTCAATTGCCATAAGCTAAATGTCTAATTCTTCTATCTATGATAGGTGCACCGTACACCCATAATACATTTTAAAAATCGTGTAATTATTAATATGAAAAATAATGGTGGCATAATTATAAACAAGTTGCATATTTTAGTATGACAAATTGCATGTTTTAAAAATACATTATGAGTGTACGATGCACTTAATTGAATGCATATGAGAATCACTCAAGATAAATTGAGAATGAGATCACATATTCCATGTGTTTCACTTTGTATTTCATAATATGGATAGATGACATGTGAAATAATAAAAAATATCCAACGAACCACTATACCCTGCGGTTCGATTCTCCTGTATCACTTTTCGTATTCCTTTAGTGTTTCACTAAAATTACCAATGAATAAAAATGTCTATATGATTGAAAAAAAATTATAGAAAAATCGTAGACAAAAAGACTATTTAAAGACAAAATTATTTTTGTTGAAAATTTCGTAAGTATATTGAAAAATTTCATAGGCAATTCCTCCGCGGAGGGGATGCAATGCCTCGAGAATCGGCGACTGCTCGGGGAGGAATTCCTGATGGAATCGAAACAACCACGAGGGTACTCCTCGCCGGAGGAAAAAGCATACGGCCTCAAATTCATAATATGCCCTTTTGCAATGCACAAATATACAACAAATGCATTCGAGGACCAAATGACAAATTCAAAAGACGGCCATGTGATTACGAGACTCAATGCCGGCATTGATACATAAGTATTGCCCTCAAAACTTTATTTCCTTTACTTGCTCTTTGATTATGATAAATATAAAAGTGTGCACATGTGTATAAATAAATTAATTGTGCAAAATTCTTGTACACCTTCTTTTCATTCAAATGTATTAGTTGATTTCAGTTAACAGTATCATTGAACTTGTTTTTAGTGAACGTTTTTACCGAGCAGAATTACTTGGTTAGTTGATTTTTCATTAAACATTATTAGTTGTTTGTGTCAAACAATATTGGTTGTGAACTCCCCCACGCATAATCATATATATATATATATATATATGCTCTATAACATCTTCTTCTACTCCTTCATGTCTTTAGATGATTCCTGTAATTTAATTTCAGAATTATGGTTTCAATGTATATTTAAACAAAATGAATAATATTCACTACTCTTTAATTGCAAATTGTTTAGGGTCTCTTGTAGTTTTAGAGTGTATTTGACCAAGTTTATGTATAAGTTCCTCGATTAAAGATCAAATCGTCTGTACATTAGGTGCACCGTATAATTCAAATTGAACTTTTTAAAATGCGTAACTTATTTTTTTTGAAACATTCAACTTATATATAATGAAGCGTTCAATTTATTCAGTATAAAATAAATTAAACATTTCAAAAAATTACAAGTTGCATGATTTACAATTGTATTTTAGTTAAAAGATGCACCTCATCTCTTAATTAAACTAAACATAGGGTCATAAAAAAAGCTTTGACAACTTATAAAGTTTTAAAATAATTTTTTACCCGTTGTAAGCTCTGAAAAAAGGTGGTCCGACAATTACGGTGGAGGAGGTCCGACGACCAATGAGTGGTCGGCAGCGGTTGGTGTATCCCACAATATCAAAAATTAAAATATAATAATTTTAGGAAAATTTGTTCACAATCAAATTAATTATTTAACTGCATCCTTTGTTTCATTAAATTGTACTCCTACGTACTATTTGTTTTTACAGAACTGTATCTATTTATTTAGTGAATAATATCCCCTATTTTTGTACCAATTTTATATTATAAAAACAATTGAAAAAATATATTTTAATTATACATGTGACATTCATTAGTGAAAACAAGTAATATAATTAAATATTGTCGGACATCGTTATTATTTAATACTTATTTTTATTTTTATTTGATTTAAATATTATCTTTTAACTAATATCATCTAAAATATGTAAAAAATTAAAATAAATTATTAAAATTATCATATAATTATATTAAAATTAATTAAAAATAAATATTAAAAAGGCTGGCCCTGAGCCCTATAAGGTTCGGGCTAAACGATTCAGGGCCTTGTTGATTCATGATAAACCGACCTGAAAAAGTTTAACTCTAAATTTTGTTTTTCGATTTAAACTAACTGGCCTAGCGATGACCTTTTTAATATCTCTAAGGTGAATGCCAGATGTGTTTCTGACTTTGTGCGATTGTAATTTTCTGATAAGGATGGACACTTGCATGAGACTGTTTCACGGTGAGACGAAGTATAAGTTGGGCATTGACGCTTTAACATTTTAAGAGGGATGAATGTAATTTGTGTTAAATTGTACCCCGTCTCATACATGAGACCGTTTCATGCATGAGACCGTCTCATATGAATTTTTATCATCTGATATTCACTTGTGCAGTCAGTTATTTTGGATGGGTCATGGAAAGCAAATTTATTTTTTGGAAAAGGGGAGTAATGACGTGCAAGTTGTTCATATTCGAGAAAATATGAACATGATTTTAAAGACAAGACACTCAATTTAAACATAAACGTCCACTAATTTCTCCACCTTACATTTTCAAAAGCCATCGGTACGGCGGTATCACATTTAGTATTTTATTTAGTGTCTCTTTTTTTTTTAAAAAAAAATGACATTTAATGGTATAATATTATACAATCGATTCATTTTTTTTTTACAATTTTTTTTGTAAAATTTATTCATTGAATAAAATTAATATTGTTCCATTTGCTTCACAAGATTGGATTGATTTGTTATGATAGAATTATGTAAGATTGAATTGATTGGACTGAATTGTTTGAATCAATATATATATTTGGATTGTAATATTGCATCTTTTAATCATGTACCGAAAAAATAATATTTGTGTTTGAAACGAAGAATTGGACGAGATACCTATTAAAATGTCATAAATATTTTCCACTAGTGTAGAACCCGTGTCTTACACGGGATTTTAAATAAAAAAATTAAGGGAGAAGAACATTACACTATAAAGTCATCCAAAACATTACAATCAGATACAAAGTGCAGAAAATTTATGCACGTTAGTTCAAATTTGAACTATAGTACGGTGTACTTTAGTTCAAATTTCTGCACTTTGTACCTGGTTGTAATGGTATCCTAAATCTTGTATCTAACTGTAATTTTCTCAAAAATTAATTATTTAACTTATTAAAAATTTTAACTTTTCATTTATAAATATGTATGACAGGGATTACAACTATATTTGATTTTAAAAAAATGTAAATATTGTGTAAAATTCATTTGCTTAAAACTTGATTAGTGTTTGCAATTCATTTGGGCTTCTGAAAAATTGAGTATCTAATCACTCAGTTAGAAAGCTTTCCACCAGCATAATATTTTCAATCTCTTTTAACTCAATATAAAGTGTTATGAAAAAAATATAAGAAGGGTGTACATTGATATATATGTTTTCATTTTTATCTTATTTTATTGTTAAATTTAAATTCAATCCCGGCGAATACATAAAATAAAATATTGAGTGAATGTGATTGTTTGAGAATTGTCGCCGATGATTGTGGCAAAGCTTCACTTTAGAAGATGGTTGCAACTTTCAAACCATGAGGATCTTCTATTATCAAAACCTGAATCATATCAAGAAATTGTTACCACATGTATTAACAATCTAACTTATTGTCTAACAATCTAAAATGATTGAACTATTATTACATATGCAAGCAACAAATTCATGCAAAAATGTGATCTAATCTCTAAATGAACATGGAGTAGCAATTACTAAAAGAACAGTCGTCAAAATTTATGATAGATAAGAAAATAATAAGTCACAACTTGGTATGCACAATGAAGCCCATTTTATAGCTTTGAACGACCACGTTTAAAGTTACCAATAAATACTGATGAATTTGAAAGGCATTCACATGCAAATGGAATTAATTTTACATCAACTAAATAAGACATGCAGTATTATTTACTTAATCTAGTTATTAGTGAAGGTGTTGAGTGACATGCATTTATATTGGAACACATAGCAAAAGGTGCTAAGAGTTGGCCAAAAGGACGAAAACAATGATACCTTCAATTTGGTCAAGATACTATACACCCACACATATGTTTAAAATCAAGTGAAGTGGCCAAAATCAGAGCAAAGCCAATGATTAAAATAATATGATAGGAAATCCGGTATTTTTTTCCATTATAGAGATAGCACAAGGAAACTTACCTGTTCCAGGTGATAAGAAGGTGACCAGAAAATTGCAGAATTATCTGTTTGCATTGATTTTTTCATGCGACTACTTGTTCGATTTGGAAGAGATCATCAACAGCTCTCTTGGTAAAGAAATAACATTCACCATGTTCTATTTTTGGTTATGCAACTCAGCTATTTCATGTGTCTGAGGAAAAACAATAGAAGCATTGGTCAAATTTCAGAAACTGGCAGCTTGAGCGTGATCAATTAATTAGAACTATTCAAAATATAACGAATAACTGGGACAGTACTGAGCATTGACTCTATGGAGAAAATAATATAATCAAAATGTAATCGTGCATACAAAGGAAAAAAAGATCCCTGTAAAAGCACAAAATAATTGTTTTACCAATGCAGTCCATGCCGCATCCAAAAAATTTACAACAATTGCCTCAACACAGCAAACACCCGCTACAACAAACGGAAATGTGACTATTCCAACAGCTGCGGTCGCCCTGGTAAATCTTAAAAAAAATAAAAATTATAAATAATCATCTCTTTATGTGCAGGGAAAAATATTTTTTTTGATTTTATTGACTTTTACATTTTGATTTTCGTCCTTTAATTTACATATATTTACTACTTTTTTGGTTTGGTTCATGTAAATTACATGATGAAAATCAAAATTTAAAAGTCAACATGACCAAAATTGAAAAATGGTAATACTATGAGACGAAAAAAAAAATCATTTTCCCTTATATATATATATATGGTTCACAGTAACTTCCTCTACTTCAATAACTTCTTGTTGGTGTAGCCGTGTGGGTTCCTAAATTTCTGTAATTGCACGTACGTACTTTTCTAATTATGATTTTTATAGACAAAATGTAGTCTAGTCCTCTTTTTGGGCTTAAATAATGTTTTGTGTATCACTGAAGTTGTTCACGAATTCAGTGCCATGTTTTGATTCCAGTGGATCATTAGTATTATTATGTCATTCTGATCCTTAATCTGTGTGGTTGTGATTTTCAGATTATGATTTGGAGGAAATTTATTAATATTTAACTACATATTGTGTAATTGTTAATGAAAAAGAAAATTCGTGAAATTAAAAACCAGAGGTGCAAAAGTTTATAAAGAAAAGGTGCAGGGAGATACCGAAAATATTAAAAAGTAGTTGTGGTCAAACATGCATATTACAACGTTCGTTTCGCGATTATCTCGGCGAACTATGAACTTTACAATCTCAAAACTCCCATTTGTTTTTAGATTTAAAGTAAGGATTTTGAAATCCTATTAATCCTACTAAAATTGATAAAGCAACAAAATACACGATCAAAATTGCACTCAACTTAAATTACAGGATGATTTGTGATATTATCTCAACACCCTTTCACTTGATAGTTCATAATAAAGATCCATCTATTACCAAGCCTTCAATACATATAACAGTTGGAAAAAATCTCCAGAGCAAAAAGAAGCTTGCTTTCTCCATAACTTATGGCTTGTCAGACGTAGGTGTCAATCAATGACTTCCTCATTTCATCGGCAATAGCACGAGGTTGGGCTTCTCTCAACCTGAAAACGTTCTCAATAACCGACAACTCAGTCGCTGTTGTATCGGACCCACAGAAAGCCGTCCAGTCATTGACAGTCAAACCAGCAGCTACCACTTCACTACCACGATTCACAGTACCCGCCACCAAAGGAACTTGGAGGAGGGTCGACAGTTCGTCTAGGTCCTCTATCGATGTATGAGGATGCACCTGCTCCACCAATCACTTTGTGATTAAGGAGAAAGAGTGATAGAGAAAGAGGGAGATAGTTACTTCATCAAAGCATTGAACTCTTACCAAGCCGCCTCTGTTGGAAAAAGTACAATAACTTCCAACGAGTATATTACCAGCAACAGTCGGAAAACTTCCACACCAAGGACATCAGCAATCATTTCTTCAGTTTCCTGACAAATATTATAGGTATAACATGTTTGAAGAGCAAATATATATTGTTTTAGTAGGCACGATTAGGCAAAAACTAAAAACTCGACGCCTTTCATGAGCCAAAAGCCAGAAATAAGCACTCTGCATTCAAAAACACAAACAAGAGGAAATATAAATATGTCTACCTAACAGAAAATGCAAAGGTGTAATTAGATATAGCATCTATAAAGTGAAATAGCCAAACTTTAAATTAGAACATGTTTTCTTGCATCCCAAAAGCGAAAGTACGCAATCTTAGTGAATGTTCAACTGGAATGGAAAAGAAAAATGGGCATACCAAATTTGAATAAGTCAATGTTCAACTGGCAATACAATCATCAAACCAAAAAACACAAAACAGACAGTCAAATTTACCAGAACTAAGATATGGGAAACAAGACACAGTAGGTAATAACGAATGTAGGATATGTTTACCTTATCAAGATCAGGATGTGTAAGGGCAACATGGTCATTGCAAGCAATGCAGTTCCCCAGAGCAGACAATCTCTCCTCAATACGCTGAACAACAACTGAGTCCGGTAGACTGTTCCTCAAGTGTTGAAGTTCTAGAATAGCATATACAGATGCAACATCAGGTCCAGAAAACTAGAAAACAGCATGCAATATTTGCATTCAGCAGCCTAAAATATTATTATAATTATAGAGATAATAAGTTTTGAAATAAAATGAAAAGATTCGACTTCAATGAAAGGACAATCATATTTATCTGTATTATAGCTGGCCTAGTTGACAAGTCGTAGAGATAACAAATGTACAAGAGCATGGTCACAATCCAACCAATGAGCAGAATAGGATGACTGATTATTGTCGATCTATGTACAGAATTATGTTAATAAAACTAACAATGTTCATCTTCTCAGCTCTTACACACTTTCAAATCAAGTTTTCATTATCAAGCATTACCAAATATCATTCCCTGGAACTAAAAGAGAATTACATCAAAGCACATAATCCTGATAGGAAAGAACCGTCTTCTTGAACCAATCATGTAACCCCAAAAGCATTATGTAAGCATTAATTTGAGGTATAAACAAAATATAAAAATGTATCTGGCAATTATAAGTTGTGGGGGATCACCTTGATCAGTAGTATTGTGAGGCAAAAGCAAACCATTTTTGTTTCCTGCCGATGAAATAATTGTTTGAGGGGGTGGAGGTAAGATAGATGTTAGCATTCAATGTATAGCGAGTTAATCAATAAAGCAACATCAAAATACAACAAAACTCTCACCAGCACAGAGACGTCCAATGATTCTAGTACCAGAAATGGAGGTCTTAATCACAGGGATTACATCAGCCAATTCAGCTTCAAATGTGCTGAAACCAAACATCAAGTCTTAAAAATAAACTAGAATAAATGACAGCCATCGAAGCTGGGATGAAATGGCACCTGTAGAAATTTTCAGAACCCCCAATAGCAACCAGACAATATGCATTTGTTAGCTTGGAGAAAACTCCAATATCGCAATTATTCTCATACTGCAATCCTGTGAAAAAATAAAACCACAATCATATCTTTGCATCCATTTTTTGGTAAAGATAGAGCTACGTACTTGCTGCCATAGTAACAGATGAAGGCACCGGATGAGGAACAACAATGATCAGATCTGTGAAATTAAAAAACACAACCGTATAAAAATTATTAAATAAAATGTGACAAGAGGGGGCACAAGAAAGTAACATAGTGGTATCGGGTTTGAGGTTTCCCAACAATAAATCATAATATAAGCTATGTCCTTGTTAATTATACCATTTCTTGAGATTGTTTTTATTTGCAATCAGCAAAGCTCTATGTTTTGTAAAAAAACAACTCTACGACCACCTCTACTGCTACTAGTAAACCGTACTAAGAAGGCAAGGAATATTTTAAAGGAGGTAAAATTCCTTATGTACACCAGTTGCACCATGCAACTAGTGTGTATTAATGAATAGTATTAGTTGTTTTCACTGAACAATATTACTTATTTTCACTGAACATTATTAGCTGTTTAATTGTTTATATTGAACAATATCGGTTTGTGCACCAGTTGCAAGGATAATATTCGTTAACTCGACATTTGGTAACAAACACCAACCTGCACACACACAGGATATTCTTCACCAACCACATGATTAAATGGAATATGTTTGAATATGAACTAAAGACTTTAAAAACTCTCGGTGAGAATCGATATGGTGAAATGCCAAAACCGAAATAACAAATATTCGCACAATATATAACCGAAACCAACCGAAAGGCTAACAAAACTGAAAATTGACTGAACAGGAAACGAATGGCCTGTTTCTGGTGGGCTGCTATTAAAATAAACACTCCATATGCATTCCAAAACCAGTAATGCAAAAAAAATACAAGCTAAATGCATTCCAAAAATCAGTAAAAAAAACGGGTCATATGAATTATCAGCAATGCATTTTATCAATCCAGTAATGCATTAAGCGCAGTGTGATCACATGTATAGAATTAACAAAATCCCGCATTGAATTGTATCAGACTTTAATTTAAATAATGAAGAAAGCTAAAGAAAGGGAATATGCTGACCTTGCCTTAAACGGGACGGTGCAGCGGCGAATGAGCGGGTGGAGGGCGGTGGCGCCGCTGACGAGAGTGAAACGGAGCTGAGGATGTGGGATGGGAGAGAAAATCAGATTTTGTGGGGTTTTAGTAGGGTTTTACTCGTTTATATATGGCAAATGTTAATTGCACGGATGCCCCATGATTTGAAAATGAGTGATGCTCGGTGTAATTGATACTATTTGATTCAATTTTAATTTAAATGAATCGTGAATCTTAAATTTAAATCATAAATTATAAATTTTAAATTATTAATTATTTGGGTCAAATGAACTATAAATCATTTGGTAGGGTTTGGATCAGGTTGAGTTGAATCCGAACCGAATAATTAAAAAAAACTTTAAAAAAAAAATCTAAACCTATTCGTACCATGAACTAGTCAAGTCGGGTTGGGTAAAAAAAAAAATAAAAAAAAAAAATCTAAAATGGTACGCATGAGAATTTTTTTTTTGAAATTGGACACACCTCTTGGGTTTATAAAATTAAATGAATTCTCTATTTTTAAAAATAGTTAATTAATGATTCTATTTTTTTTTTTTGAGGTACTCGTAAAAAAAATATATATATTAGAGATCTTGAAATTATACTCTGAAGGGCATAAAGATAAATATAAAAAATATATAAAATTGTTAATTTATTTTCTTGAAAGAAAATTTGTGCTTAATTTTATAAACTACAAAGGATTCCGTGCAATCAACCCGTTATGGCAGTTGCAGAACTATGTTGATTAAGGGGGTGTTTGTGAAAAAATATACTTTTGAAGTATTTATTAAAAATACTGATTATAAAAAAAATTGATTAATAGTAGAAATTAATAATGCTTGTAAAAAGAAATTCAAAAAAAAAAAATTAATAATATTTATAAAAAATATTAATATAAAAGTATTTAAAAGAAAAGTCTCATAAACTATCACATTGTATTTTCAGGTTTTATTATAACTTTTTACAACTTATATAATCTAATTAAAAAATATTTTTTTTTAAATTATTGTTCACATAATTCTAATATAAATCGGTGGTTTAATTTTTACCCTGCCAACGGAATCCTCAATTGAGTGGGAGACTTAGATTCGATTTCCTTTTGGAACAAATTAGAGTATGAGAATTATAAGGTGACTTGGTGAATTTGTGGAGTGTTTGGGTCTTTAGTGTATTTAACTACTAACATCTAACAACCCCATTTTGTTAGAAAAAAAAAATCATAATTCTAATTTTTTTTTTTGTTGAAACAAACATAATTCTAAGTATAATCACATATTTTTTAAACACCCCTTCTTAAGTCGTTTTAATATCTAAAAAGGGTTAGGTCTTGTATACACTGTTTCAGGTCATCGTCTTGTTTCATAAATATTTTTTAAAGCGTCTGTTTGTTATCTTTAAAAAGTGAGATTTATTTACTGAGAGAAGGGTCTGTTGTTAATATGAGAATACGTAACATTACAGACGCTTCGTTTGAAATAATTGCATATTTTTATTTTTTATAATTCTGGCATTTAAAAATCTTATTTAAGTCTTATTGTGAATACTGGGATTCACTCCTTAAAAAAAGTGTAACTATATACTATATTAATTATTTAATAGAAATCAATACAATCATAAAATACAAGTTCTGAAAAAACAAACCTAATTGCTCAAACTGCAAATTGAGAAAGATGAGTAGCTGCGTCAGCTACCGTAAAGGTCCGCCCAAACACCAGAACAGGGTCGCCTGGAAACCTAACGCCGGCATCACCATCAATCCCACCGTAACCATCTTCTAACCTTGATTACTTCTATTCAAAATGCGTTGTATTTCTGTAAGTTTATGTGTGCGTATGCTTGTTTGATGTTAGGAAGTAGGGGGGGCAAATTGAGGCCGTTTTCAGAACCAACTGGGATTTGCCAACGCTGTAAAGAACAAATTGATTGGAAACGAAGATACGGAAAGTATAAGCCAATTACTGAACCTTCAAAGTGGTAATTTTTTTCCCTTTTTCTTCGGTGATTTTATTGAGTATGGAGTATTATATTTTGGTGTTTATTGAGTTTTTCTTCGAAAAATAATTACAGTCAGCGGTGTTCCAAGAGGAATGTTCGACAAGCTTATCACGTTCTCTGCACTGGTTAGTATTGAATTTCTATACTTTTTCCCCCTTTACATTCATGTACGTTTGATATTTAGTGTTTAGAAAATCCTAAGCCATCTTATTTCAAAAAATATTACGTTTATTTAGAGTGTTTTTTTTTACTAGATGTTGGAGAATAATATTTGTAGGTTGTGCTAAGGAGCAGAATGTATGTGCGAAATGTTCATGCCGTGTTGACAAATTAATTGGAAGGTATAACGTTTTTCACCTTTTATGATTGCTAGAAATTAGAATGAATAGGATTGATTTGGAATTGATTGGAAACTGTCATAGAAAAGATTAAGTGGACTAATTGTAGCAGAACTTACTGGTTTTTAATCATGACTAATATGTTTGGTTCGAATGGGCATTTTTCATGCAGAGATATCACAGAAGTAGAAGCTGAACAGAAGGCGTTAGAAGAGGTTTTCATCTAATTATTTATCATTTCAATGCGTCTTGAAATACCTAATTGTTGTTCTTTCTTTTTCCATTGTACATCGTTATATTTTATAATAGAAGTAACCTTGTTAAGTTGCTTTGCTTTAGGCCATAAAAAATGCTCGAGAGAGGGACAGAAGAACTTTGCTAAGAGCTGTAAGTTTCTTCTACACATTTTGATTTTAAATGGTTAATTTCTTCTTCTCAATTTTTTATTCCATAGACTTTTCTTTCTGGGAGAGCATTTTAAACTTTTTGCTAGCATATGTAGATTGGTAATTTGTGAATTCACGATCTTTATTGTGTATGTATAACGGGGTCTTGTTCTTCTATCTTTGTCAAGTGGCATATCTGTCACGGGACCTAGACACATAGTGAATGTGCTATAGGACTAGCATGAATTTTAACCACAATCTGCTGTCTTGGAGATGTGGGTTCATTATTAGAAATATTGGCGAGTGAGGATGATTACCAGCAGAATTTACTGGACTACTTATGTAATAACTGTTATGTATGTTCTGCTAATATTGAAGTCCGCCACATTTTGTGCATGAGTAAGTTTTCAATCCAAAAGTAAGAATCCCGTGTCTAGGCTGAAAACATTTTAGACTGCATCGAATTACTGAGAAAAAATAGTGCAGTGTACATATACTCGTCATAAAGAATACTCATTTAGATGATAGTTGCTATCCTAATTATGAGTTCGGTTAATATGGGCAAAACCCTCTTGGGTAGGATGAAATTTCCATAAAGTAGAGTGTTCTAATCATGGGGATTGATATCGATCTCAGGGTTGCTAATCTTAATTAAGGGCTTAACAGTGTATCCCGCTTTTGTCAAGATGAAAAATACTAGAGTCTACTGAGAATGATGAAGATCTAGAGCCTTGTAATATTTAAATCTTGTTTCCTCTTTCATTAGTAGATTGAAGTCAATCATTTGATATTCTCCTGACATAGTATTTACATATTTCTGGTGATAATTTTCTTCTGAAGTTTAGAGCTGACTTAATGTCAATGTTACAGATGAACAAAGACAAAGAGAAGGCTAAAACTCCAACCAACAATGAGAGCGAGGCTGGCGAACTATTTACAGCAGAGTCACTTGAAGAGCATGTAGAATGCAACAGGAAAGATGAGGATAGTGATGAAGATGTTTTGAAAGTTGTTGGGTAAGGCAGATTTCGGGACAGTTTTTTCTTTTTCTTTTTTTGGTTGGTGGTCTGTTTGTAATGAGATATATTGATCTGCATCATGGATAAAATCATTTTTGAGTATCAAGAGTTATCTTGTTCACTCTCATCTTTGTTTGAACCACAAGTTGAATTGATTTCTCCCTTTATATATTTTTGCCTTTTTTCTTTTGCCAATAATCTACTGTACTGAATATGTCAGATTCAGGTACGACCTTCAAAGAAAGAACGGTAGTTTCCAGTATATTGATATTATATCCTTAAGATGCGAGAGACGGGGCATGAGTTGGGAATTGACGCTTTAACACTTTGGAGGGATGGATGTGATTTGTGCTAAGTTGTACCGGTCTCATTGCCATTATACCGTCTCATATGAATTTTTGTCTTAAAATTTATATGCGGCCAGTTTTAGGAGGTTTTAGATTCGAGTCATTCTATATATTCACCAAACAAGTTTTTTGGCCCATAGGGTACAACTGAGTAATGCGAAAAAATGCGTATAGTCTACGGTATTTTATTTTGAGCAGTAGTCTACGGTAATTATTATTGTTACAGTAAATCTGCCAAATATTAGGAACCCAGTGTATACTAATGAAAGCACTTTTACTTTTCGTGTAAAAATTAGAAAGTTATTTATCAAATAATTAAATCATTTTCAGACATTCCCTTAAAAAAATTAACAAAAACACATTATTTTTTTGTTCAAGGAAGTGTCAAAATAATGTTCCTCTATCATAACAAAAGAAGAATCTGGATAAACAAAGCAAAATCAATGTATGTAATACCTATTCTCATTAGTAACCAAGCAAAGAGTTCATCTGAGACAGTAGTTCCAAGACAAAAAAACTTTTGCCAAAATGTGTCGTGTACAAATTTCCCAGATACAATATCAAGTACAAAAATGTAGAGTTACAAATGGCATTACATTATGAGATTTGTTCAAATTCTAAAGAATCAAGTCAAGTATCCACTCGAAAAGAATTGTGGAATCGATCATTCTAATTATTTGGCAAAAAATAGCGGAGGTGACGGACTTTCCACAGCAGTATCTAGCAAGCTTATTTTTTGGTACAGGTGAAAATTTGCACCATAATCTTGAGCAATTTGTATCTGTGTACGGAGATATCTAAAACAAAACGGGCCACCTACCTAACCAACGTTATTGAAGAGCCTAATCATCTTTTTTACACACGCTCTGCATACCAGAAACAGTAAATACTTGTTCATTAGTCTGAGAAGAAATATGTAAAATACAACTAGGACAACGATAATTGATAAATGCTTAAAATTGGTAAAAGCAACAGATTAGCAGAAAACTAATGAAGTAATGGATGATAAAGGAGGGCGGTGTCCTTTTGAGTAACATAGGTGACCCAAATATGCTAAAATCATTAACCAGAAAATATTTGCTCCCAAGAAAAACACTTAGGTGACATTCATAAGGGGACAACAGAAAAGGCAGATGAAGCAGTGAGAAAGAATGAGGCTTACTTAGATATTCATAAGCCAGAATCATAGAGGTCCCCCAAGCTGACATGCTGAAAAATCTTGGGCCTAGTCCTCTGTAAAACCCAGTCCATCCATCATCGGAAATCAGACTTTTGACTACTTGCCTCGCAGTGGGTCTTTTATCATGCCCAATTACCTGGAATATAAAAATAAATACAGATAAATCCAAACAATAACACATAGAAATGCTCTGTTAATTCCTAATGTGATGTTTGTTTTGGGTTTTAAAAACCAGGTTGGATAAACAAATCTAAATCCCAGTTATACCTCTTGAAATCTGGTTTTACATAACCACCACTACAACACCTATAAACGCATTACAACCTATTAGTTGTCCTTACACTTTAATATATTTAAACCATAACCCACATTATCCAATCTTTACAATCACAACCAACAATAATATAATACTACAACATCATTTACTCTTACACATTGATTTGACGTAAAGTTAAATCTCACCCTACTCAAAACCCCAATACAAATACACTCAGGATTTCAAAATCCCTTACGTTTCAAAAACCAGTTTTTAAAAATCACCATCACCTAAAAGTAATAAGATGTACCAGAGAAAGCTTACCTGTAAGCGAGTTTTGATAGTGTCCAATGGAGTTGTCACACATGATGCAGTTGCAGCAGCAATAATCCCTCCACCAGCTTGAACCAACACAATTCTCCCCTCGGTTGGAGCTGCACTGCCATCATCCAGGTGTCTGCCGCAAGCACAAAAGATAAAGTGTAGAACTATATTGAAACACAAGTTTCATAATGAAAATCAGTAACCTAAACTGAGCTGAAAAAGAATAGCATACAGCAGCTAGCTTGAATCAGAAAATATTATTTAGTTGTGTTTTTTTATTCTTCTGCATTAAATCAGACAATATTAATATAAATTTTAAAAGATTGACCATGTTCACTAGCAATTCCATGAGCCAGACAAAACGTGATAAAGACCAGTTAAGATACTAAAGGAAATTTATTTGCAGGCTTGACCTTCATGTGAGAATGTTACTTGATGATCATTATTCATAGGAAAGGTCTTAGGATAGTAGTACTTGAAGTAGTAGATAATAAACAAGCACATCCTATTGCATAAAAAGATGGTACGACATCAGAATAAATATCCAGGATCATTCCAAGACCCCTTTAGCATCACCCCGATGCTAGTTTGCATCACATAATCACAAGAAAGAATCTATAAATTATTAAACATGTAAATTTTTTAAAAGATGGTTTTTTGCATAACTGTCTCTGAAGGAAACTGATTAGTCAGAAACTGCTCTTTTTTACATTAAATTCTAATAATCCCTTCTTAGCACCAGCATTTGGAGAGTAAAAAAGTTTATTGTTCACTCAGTGCTCCTAAATTGCATGTATTGTTTCCACGTCTACATGTTTTTTGGGCACAAGTTCTTTCTCGTACCAGTCAAAAGATAAACTGCTATTTCCTAAAGATCATGACTGCTACATATATAACATTCATAGATTAATTTTTCTGTGAATTTTTATATAGGCAAAAGAACTAGTAATGGCTGAAATTTTTAGAGTGTATAATTAAGACACTCGGCTACTACCTCAGACTGTTCTTTCCATTAAATATTAGATGATTACCACCTAAATTGTAGAAATAAAAGACAAATTAGGATAATACCTCCAAATGAAGCGTTGACTTGCACCGTAGCTTGCCCACCAGACAGCACTGGATGGAGAATAGGTGAGAACAGAGAGACCAAATCCTCTGTATAACCCACGAATGCCATCAGCCTTAACAACCTTGCGAACAACATCCAAGCCCCCAGTATAGGATGCATGGCCTGAATATCCTTGCACCATTAGCCTTTGACTAACCTTTTCAGAAAATCAGTTATTTATTAAGCGCTAACAATTAACGATAAAATTAAATAAAGGGGATGATATAGTAGATATTTGATTTGTTACTGTTATTGAATGATAATTCCTTTTAATTTACAACAAATGTTTCAACAAGATTATAGATGAACTGAACCTTGAAGCCTCTTCCATTATTAACTCCATAATAAACCCTCTATAGAACTCCAAAAAACAAATAAACCAGATGAAAATATGTGAGGCATACCACGTCAACTGGTACAAATACAGCTTGGGAACAAAGAGATGCCATCATGCCGGCAACCCCATTTGCTATAGCAGCCTGTGTAGGCTCTGACAATTTAAAAGGTTCGACCACCTTAAAAGCAGAAATTTTTGTTGTCTCTAATGCTGTGAGAAATAAAATTCTGGTTGGTATTGCCCCTGTGATGACAGTGCCAAAACCTCTATATAAACCAGGAATCCCTTCCGTTTTTAGCAGGCCTTTGATGACAGAAAGTGCACTTTTTTCTATGGAGTCATGTGATGCAACTTGTAGCCTGGTTTTCACAACTGAAATAGGATAAAGTGCTACTGTAACTCCACTAAAAATCCCAGCCCCAACAACGTAGAATTTAGTTTTGTCAAGCCTGCAGGGAAATTACAGCATGAATAAACTTAAATGAATCCAAAAATGATTAAATGAGAAAGCAGTAACTTGAATATACTTTCAAATAACCGCCCAGATATTAATCAATTACACAAGTAAATGGAATTCGGAAGAGCCATTATCCAGGTCTCAACACAAATACATGATATTAGAACCACTAAAAATCTAAATGGAATTTTTTTATATGTTTTATAAACACACTTCCATTTCTTTAATGAAATTGTAATGTAAACTCCTTCCATATGCAGAGAAATGGCAAGGATAAATTGAAGGTTCACAGCCAAAGACAAGTAAGAAATGTGTGTCATTAATTGAAAAATCTCAGTCAACCAAATAAGATCAATAAACAAAATGCAATTATCGAAACTATATTTCTTCTCCTCTGGTGTAGGGATTCACCTAAAACAACAAAACCAACCACCCAATTTTCAGACTTTCAAATACAGCTGAAGCAGCAACCAATCTTAAAACTATATAAAATCAGTACCAAGCACATATGAGTTATAACAGAATGCTGCAATTGCGAGACTAACTTAAAGATGCATTTCCAATTCACACAATACATCACCAGAAAATAAAATCTCAACAAACAAACTTCACATTCTTCAGAAATTGATCCATAAAAACTCAATCAAAGAACGAGGTTCAATGAATCTTACTTGTCCCAATTAATCTCGGTTTGGCCGTAGGATTGTCGATGAGTTCCCGGCGTACCCATCGAATGCAAAACTAAAAAGAATTTTTTTTGAAGACTGAAAATAATTAGTATTTAATAAACCCTAATTGGAATAGGAGAATAATATTGGTTAAAGAAAAGGAGGAATTTCAATTGAAGGGAATTAGTAGTATGTCGTTAGGAAAATGGAGGAGGTTTCTTGTCTAAAAAGTAGTCTGAGAAGCGGAAGCCTGTTGTTTGGGAGTTGAATTGAGTCCTCATTGGCGGGCAGCGATCCACTACGTCGCAGATATAACAGAGTCGGTATTGGAAAATAAGAGTTGCGCACTTAAGCGGAATGTAATCGATAAAAGAATTTATTTAAAAAAAAAAAAAAAAGTTTCATGTACATCCAGACTATGTTTTAAAAACCGGAACCGGAAGTTGAGCCGGACGACCCCAAAAAAATATTGGACCGGGGTCGGACCGGATTGAGCCGAATTAAGCCGGTATGACGTCATAATAAATATTACATATATATAATATGCATAGTCTAAAATAAAAATCAAAATTAAAAAAAAAAATCAATGGGCTGGGTTAAGAAAAAAGAAAGATAAATGGGCTGGGTTGAGAAATTGTTAAAGCAAAAAGAAAGATAAATGAGCTGGGTTGAGATTTGAGAAGAAACATAAAGGGCCGGTCAAAAAAAAACTTAAAATCTTCTCTCTCTCTCCCTTCATTTTTTGTTTCTTCAATCAGCGCCTTCCCCATCCTTCTTCCTCATCCCAAAATCCCCTTCAATTCATCCCACAATCAATTAACAACACAGATCAACAACACTCTGCCCACACAATTTTCCACTCTATATAGTCTATATACTGATTACACATTTTCATTAATTCAATTTACCAATTTTTTTAATCTGTAAATCAAGGGTTTCTGAAACGAATGTCGACGGCCACGGGTGGGTCACAAGGCTACCACTCCTCCCCTCCAAAGAACACGACATCTCGCCACCCTCTGTGTCTTGCCTTGCCACCGTGACTCCTCCGCCATCGACCCCCACTCCCCGTCCCCGCCCCCTCCGCCATCCACGACCTCTCCGCCACCACGGTCCCCACCGCTCCTCCGCCATCCACGCCCACTCCGACTCCACACACCTGCGCCACCACCAGCCGCCACGCCGGGGCTCCACCTCTCATCTGGATCCCCAGTCCCCACCGTAAAAAAAAAATATTATTTTAATGAAAATCGGTCAAAACCATGGCGTTTAACGGTTGACAAGTTTCCTGCTTTTGACCGGTTTTTCAACCCGTTTTTCCGGTTTTAGGGCTAGCGGCCCAATAGTGGTTTTATATACTGCTATTGGGCCGGTTCAGAGCGGTTTGCCGGTCGGACCGGGTTTTTAAAACAGAGCATCCAGGTGAACTGTGCATTCGTAGTATATTATCTAACCATGTACTCCCTCCGTCGTGATTTTAATTATCCGTTTTCCATAAATAGTCGTCCTAATTTTGTTTATCCATTTCCAAATAAGGCAATAAAGTAACATTCAATACTATTTAATACTATTATTTCTCTCCATAAAACTTACTTTACACCATTTAATACTATTATTTCCCTCCACCAAACCCACTTTACCCACTTTACACCATTTAATACTATTAGCTCCTATTTTTTCTTAATCTCCGTGTCTACGGTAAATGGATAATAAAAAATAGGACGGATGGAGTAACTTATTATATTAAAAGATACAATTTTTTTATATTTAATCGTCCAATTATTTTTTCATATTAATAGTTGCACGGTGTAAATAAATTGTATTTTTCAGTATAACAAGTTATATGATTCTTAAAATACACTATGAATACACGGTGCACCTAAATGCATATAAGATTTAGCCAAAAGAAGAATAATAGTTTATTCAAATTAAATATGATTTTAATTGCGAGTAACACCCCTACGAACCAGGTCTATATAATGCACTTTAATTCAATATGATCCATTTTGATTGGGTTGACCCAAATATTCACCCTCTCTTCACTCGCATGCCTCTCGTTATTGTTGTCGTTGTCATTCTCTTCTCATGCATTCGACCTCGTTCACGTCTCATGCTTGCGCTCTCGCGACGCTCTTCTTTAATGTACGATGATTCTGAAATTTGTAAAGACACACTAATGGAGAACTTTAGCAATGAAGGCGAAGGTGAATGAGAAATTCACTAATACACATTTAGGCTTGGACAACTGTGAAAAATGACCTTGGAGAGCTGTTATAACCGCTCTTCAAGTAACAATTAATCCCAAGCTTGGGACGGTGATAAAAAAAACCGTTGTCCAAAAAATCGCACTTGACGACAAATGGTTTTGAACGGCTCAAGATTGCGGCTTAGACAAATGGTTTTCAACCGGCTGTTCAAATTCCTCCTCGACAAATGATTTTCAACCATTGCCTATATATATATTTTTTTAAAATCGATTTTTAGGCACAGACCCACCAAGCATCTCATATATAAGCCACCAAGTCTCCCAATTAATTGAGGCAATTATTAATTGAGGCAATTATTCCTCCCATGGGGGACCGAACACGGGACCTTGGGCGCCTGAAAGGATCAATTCGCTCCGACACTTTTAAGGCGTTTACTTAATGAAATTAATTCTATATGTTCTAAAAATCATTTTTTCTTACAATTTTTTTTAAAATTCTTTATTTCAATTATCTTATTTATTAATTCAATCACATTTTTATATAATAATTTTTTAATATAAATTTAAATTTAAATTAAATTAAATTAAATTAAAATTATATTTTTTACTTGTACTTTTTTTAACTACATTTCTTTTAAACTTGTAATACTTTTCCTTCTAAACAATTAATAATTTTCTATCAAAATAAATAATATTTTTCTTTAAACAAGTAATACTTTTTCATCTAAACAAAGTAATACTTTTCTTTAAACAAGTTATACATTTCTATCTAAACAAGTAATACTTTTCTATTTAAACAAGTAATACTTTTCTATCTAAACAAATAATACCTTTCTATTTAAACAAGCAATACTTTTCTATCTAAATAAGTAATATTTTTCTTTAAATAAGTAATACTTTTTCATCTAAACAAGTAATACTTTTCTTTAAACAAGTTATACCTTTCTATCTAAACAAGTAATACTTTTCTATTTAAACAAGTAATACTTTTCTATTTAAACAAGTAATAGTACTTTTCTATCTAAATAAGTAATACTTAGACAAAATTGAATTAATTTATAAGAATATTAAATATTATAGGTATTAATTTATAAGAATTAATAGTGATACAAGTTCGTAAGTGTAATATTATGAATTTAATATTATCATGAACAAGTTTTACATAAGGGTTTGTGTTAATCTCATTATATAAGACGAATATTAAAAATAAATAACACGAGAATTTAAAGAATAAAATATTTGAATTGTACATAAAAAGAATTTACAAAACAAAAAAATAAAACAAAAAATATAAGCTTTACAAAAAAAAAAAAATTAATTCACTTGGAGAGCGGTTATGAACCGCTCTACAAGCTTTACCTTGGATAACGGTTCAAAACCGCTCTCCAAGTACACTTGCACAAATGATTTATGAACCATTTTTAAGTTTTTTTGATCTTGGACAACGGTTTTTTTAACATTTTTTTTTTTTAATAGAACCACTCTCCAAGGGACCACTTGGAGAGCTATTCGAAAAAATTGGTTGTCCAAGTGGAGCTCTCCAAGCTCAAATGTGTAGTAGTGATTAGTCATAAACTCGTTGTTGCTTTTGATGCTTTAGTTTTCGAATTCCAACTTTTACAATTGAATTCAACCAAAAATAGAAATTGTGTTTTCACTAGTGAAATTAATAGTTATCCTTCATAACAATAATAGTTTTTTTAGCTTAAAAGTGATAATTTTTTTGCGTAACAGTGATAGTTTGTTGAACGAATTACTCTTAGGTCCAAATAGAGGGGTTGGATTACTCTTAGGTCCATGCCTTTATATTATTACTAGTAGGTCCATAATATAGGTATTATTTTACTCTTGTACCCTTAATATGCTTTGGGAGATTAATTAATATTTAATAATACAAAAATTAAAAATAGAAAACCCACGCATCAATCTACATCTCGTCCTTTTTCCACCACAATATTAAGACCATCTCCAAGAAATACATTTGAGGTGGCGTTTTGTCTAATTTTCTTCTCCAAAAAAGGTCTTGACAATACCAAGGCTTACAATAGAGTTAAATGATTTCCATGATAAAAATTGTGCCACATTCAACGCACGTTAAATCGTGCGCTACTTTTTTTTTCTTATTTATTTTAATTGAATTTATGTGATTATTATTAGATTATATTTATGTGATATATTATTAGATTATTATTTATGTGATAACTTAGAATAATTATGGATAACTTAGAATAATTTATGTGATGGCATATATAACTAAATTATTATTTTTACTTAATATTAAAAATCAATTATTATTGTATTCAATTAATGAAAAATAAATTAATATTATAGTTAATTCAAAAAAATCTCAATTAATTTAAAATATGTTATGAATTAAAATACTACACATAATTGAAAAGATAACATAAAATTACATAATAAAATGATGCAAACATTACAATATTGAGAACGATTACATGAAATTACTACAAATAGATAAAAAAAAAAAAACATCATAACATAATAACTATTAGATAAAAGCATACAATCATTAAAAAAATAACATACAACTAATATATATTCTAATACTCAGAAAGACCACTTCCAGATCCCCCAAGATCTGGAAATTGTCCAAACATATCATACACGCTACTACTAGTGTTTGTTATGTGGGCTTGCCTCCTTTTCTGCATTATTACTTGTTGCTCAAACATCAATGACGTACGACGTTCAGGATCCTCAATGGAGTTCGGATTGATATTCATAATTTTGTCATCTCTCACCTGTTGACGAATTCTATTTTTTTCTTGGTCTGCTTCAAGTTTTTTCTGTAGCATATCCATACCACGGTCCGATTTTTCAACTGAACTTTCAAGTAATCCCCGAAGTTTCTCATTCTCCTCTTTGATCGTTTGTAAGAAACTAGACATTTCTTCGCCTTGTTTTCTCTTTAGTTTAGACTTTTTGACCCCCTCTGGGCGCTGTGATGGAGAACCATCGCTGGAATTGTTATCTTCACTTAAATTAATAGTGAATGGAGGGGGTGAAGTAGGAGACTCCATCATATTTTCGTCGAGATCTGAAGAGACTCCACCATTTGTTTGAACTTGGGACTGCACAAACTCTTTAATAGTAGGCCAAACATGGTCGTATTTGAAACCTTCTTCACATCCTTTTATTGACATGAACATCTCATGTGCAAGTTGGTACTGCATAAGATATAAGCAAAGTTGATCAATTTCAAAATTTCCTTGGCAGGTTTAGACAAATTAGAGAATCTGAGAGGCTCATTTCAAGACTCCATGATGCACTAATTGATCATTTGTGGGAAGAATATTCCAACACTGAGTAATCAGTGTCTATTGTATTGTAATTTATATTTTAGTTGTAATTTAAGTTATCATTGTAATTTAGAATTTTCGTTCTAATATTATGTTGAATTTTCAATTTTGATTTGCTCAACAATTTTATCAATTTTTTATTTTTTATTTAAATTTAAATATAATATAAAAATTAATTTATATTAGAAATAAGTATACAAATACATTATAAATATAGATAATTATATATAACATAAAAAAATCAAAAATAAAGAATCTTTATAGAATATTCCATTTTAGTGCAAAAAGTAGTGCAAACTGCTGGAGATTTTGTGTTGGCTCTAGAATAGAGTAGTGCTGAATTAGCTCCAGAGTAGAGCCAACTGCTGGAGATGGCCTAAGATTCTTCTCTCTCCTCACAACATTCAAGAAATACTCTCTCTCTCTCTCAATTCAAAATTTGCAAACCCGAACACAAAAACCCTAAAAAAAAACCACCATCACAATGGCGGCCACCCCCCACCGCAAATGGGCGGCCATCCACCACACCACCACCACTCAACGCCGCCGTAGCCCACCACCCTCGCCCGCCGATGCTGCTATCCAGTGTGTTTGAAGAAAATTAAGGAAGCATAGCATTTCAATTTTTTTCTTTTGCAGGTTTGTGTTTTTTGAGTAAAATCGAGTAATATTTTTAGAGTTTGGATGTTGTATTTTGATGGGAAAACTCGAGGAAGTTTTTTCTTCACATACAATGGTTCTGGATTTCATGGATGATGATGATGATTTTTTTTATAAATTTTTTTGATGATTTTGTTTGGGTTTTTTCTGGATTTAATGAAATATGAGAATGAATTTATTGTTTGTGAAATTTTCTTGAATTGATGTTGGGTTTTGGATATGATATTTTTGATGAAATCTATTGTTGGGTTATAGATCTGAATTTTGGAGCTGCATGTATGTAAATTTTTATTTTTTGCAGTTTTGAAGATTTTTTATGAAGATCTGGGATTTTTGAAGATTTGGGTGATTGATATGGAAGATTTTTGAAGATTTGAAGGTCCATTTGTGAAGATTTGAGTTTGTTAATTTTTGAGGGGTCGGATCTGAAATTGGAGATGAACCTGTTCATGTTTTTATGAACATGTTCATGTCGTGATGAAGACGATGATGTGTAATTTTTGAGATTGTAATTGTAGGTTTTAGATATGATTTTTTCTGTAATTTATGTAATTGTTAGATATGAATTTTTCATATGAGATTGTAATTTCTGTAATTTTTCAATTTGAATTTTTTGGATTGAAAGATAAAAGATGAACATATTGAATTTTTTTAGTCATTTTTCAGATGTTTTGGTCACACATAAAAGAAGATGAAATTAAAAAAATGAAGAAGTCATTTATAAGGGAACATGAAATTCAAAAATTGATTTATAAGAGAAGATGAAATTCAAAAATTGAAAAGTGAAGCATGATGTTAAGGAAGTATGGGAAAATGAAAGAAAGTTGATTAGACATTTCGACTGAAATTAAAATTTTCATCTGACAGGTACATAGGGAGTTGTGCTTTTTCAGTTTTGCTTTTTCAGTTTGCTTTATCAATTGGGTTGAGTTTTGTCCGAAAATAAGGGCAATTCAGTATTTTACATATTGTCCTTTGGACCTACTAGTGTTTATTTTACAAGGTTGGACCTACTAGTATTTTAGAGTACCAATTAGGACCTAAGAGCAATCCACTCTAGTTTGTTTTGCATACAATATAATGATAGTCTTATGAATAACAATGATATTTTATAGCATAATAGTGATAATTTTTTTGTTTAACAGTGATAGTTTTTCTGTATAGCAATGATAGTTAATTTGCATACAAGTACAGTGATAGTCTTTATGAAATAACAATGATAATTTTCTACATAACATTGATCGTTGTTTTGTTTAATAGTGATAGTTTTTCTATATAACAGTGATAATTTTTTTTCTAGACTATGATTGTTAGTTTGAATAACATTGATCGTTTTTTTGCTTAACAGTGATAATTTTTCTGCGCAATGGTGATAGTTTTTTTTTACATAACTATGATAGTAGTTACTCGAAAAAATATCAATTCAGGGGCTGAAAGATGGTAAATCTATCAATTTAAGGCTTGAAAGATTTTTTCTATCGATTCAAGGCCTGGAAGATAGAAAACTATCAATTCAGGGTCTGAAAGATAGAAACTATCAATTTGTGGCTTACACATATTAAGGTCATGTTTAACACTTATACTTCATGTCCTTATTTTTTTATTTTTAGGATTCAGGGTTTAGGGTTCAGGGTTTAGTGACAAATATGACCTTAAAATGTGTAAGTCTCAAATTAATAGTTTCTATCTTTCAGACCTTGAATTGATAGTTTTCTATCTTCCAGGCCTATAAAAAAAAATCTTTTAGACCTTAAATTGATATATTTACCATCTTTCATCCCTTGAATTGATAAAACTCCTAGTTACTCTTATAATTGAGATGTTCACTTAAAAAAAAAAAGGGAAAAAGGGTCAAATAAGTCCTTAAACTTATCTCACAGGATCAAGTAAGCCCTTAAACATTATTTTTGTTCATCTAAACCATTTTTCTATGATAAAAGGGTCAAATAAGCCCCTAAACTTTATCCACAAGGATTGAATAAGCCCTTGATCTATTATTTTATTCATCTAAACCTTTATCTCTTTAAGTTGGATCAAATAAATCATTTTTTCTTCTGAAAATCAAACAGGTAGACCACTTTTCTCAATTTCTTATTATATATCAATATTAAATTTTGAGTAAATGATAATTTAAATATCTCATGCATATAATATTATTTAAAAAAAATACTTGTATATTATATATTTGGATGTTGTACGCATGTAGAAAAGAATAAAATTAAAAAGGTTTGTTTTTTAAATAAAATATTTTTAAAATATATAAAGTATTTTCTATTATTTAAGTTTCGTTATTAAAATACATTTAGTTGATCAATTAAGCTCAAGCGTGATGAATATCTATTAATTTTTTGTAAAAAAATTTAATTGAATTTAATCAATCTATTATACATTGTACATTTTAATTTCTTCATGATTTTAAACAAAAATAATAATATTTTAAAAGTTAATCACTCTAATATGTATATACTTAAGGCCTAAAATTTTAGCGTTGATTTTAAATTTTTATTTAGAGAAAAGTATTGTTTTAAATTTTTTTTATTCTCTGTTCATGAAACAACCAAAAAAATATTTTCAAAATTATATTGTATGAATAAGATATTTAAAATATCATTTACTCACAAATAAAAATTAATTTACAATAAAGAATTAAAAAAATGGCCTACATGTTTAATTTTTTAAAAAATAAGAATTTATTTCATCCAAAGTTAAAGAGAACAAGAGTTTAGATGAACCAAAAATAGTTTAAGGGCTTATTTGATCCTGATGGATAAGTAGGGAACTTATTTGACCCTTTTATTAAAGAAAAAAAGTTTAAATGAACAAAAAAATAATTTAAGGGTTTACTTGATCTGGGGATAAGTTGAAGGGCTTATTTGATCATTTTCCCAAAAAAAAATTCAGATTTTACCAACCAAGGCAAAGACGTTATCTTTGACATTTTCAACAAAACTCAATATGCAGATTTGTAGAACTGGATTTTTGCAACAATTAACTATATCCTGCGGTGGCTGCGACTTTTGGTGGCGGCGATTTCCTTCAAGCTCTATTTTATTGTTCCAACGGCGGCACAATTTTCTGGACATGAAAGATTTGAACAATTATGTGATTTTAACTGCATAACCATAAGAGGAGAACGGTGACGGAGGAAGGGTTTCATCTGCCATTAGAAATTGAAAAGGAAAAGAAACTGAAATTTACAAATTATATATGACCCGTTTTTAGTGTGCGGGTCAGGGTGGACTCGGCTTCACCATGAACCTGTTTTATATGAGTATTTATCTTTAATTATTTTTTCATATTGTTTTTAATTTATCCTTATATATGCTTAAAGAATACATAAAAACTTGTGTGAATTTGAGTTCACAGTAAACTCTATTTTGTTCAAATATCATTATTATTTAAAAAAAAAATCCCCACTGTTATGCACAAAAAGTCAAAAATTATCACATCATTGTTATGTACAAAAACTATAAATATTTGAAAAATAAAGTATTTTCTAAACAGTAACAATTTTGTACACAATAATAATAATTTTAATGCATAATGATACTCAAAAAAATATGATGTTCTTAATTAATTCCTAAAAGGAATCTCATATTTTTAGTTAAGATATACTCTCTAATTTTTCCCCCTTCTAAATATTTTGCCACACATTAATCTTTCTATGTTGACTATGTTAGGATTTAAACTGCAATTATAGAGAAATTGAGAAAAAACGAAATTAAATAACACAAATTTGGATTAACCAGTTCGTCAAGAATGACTATGTTTGGGGTGAGAGCACTATTAAACCAGGAAATATACTAATATTTTCGGTGATGACAAATAAAATGAATCAGATAGCTATCTATAAGGGAAACTGAGTCAAAACCCTAAATGCCCATTATGATCGAATCTGCTAAAAGAAGGCCCCAACAAATTGGGACGTGAAGCAGTCGATCAGGCTCCATAAACCAACAAGCTAGATCTTGTATACACTGGGAGCACCATATACTCCACAACTTATTTATACTAAAATATACAATTTATATTTTTACACATTTCAATGTAAATAAATTTTATATTATAATGTAATAAATTATATATTTTAAAATATATTTTGGAGTGCGCCTGATACATATGATAATCAATCTTCTCTGTTTCCATAATGTAATTAATGAGAATGGAAAATAGTAAAGAGAGCAATTTAGGGTAATATGTATCAAAATTCTATGTTTTTAATTTAATATAAAGTCTTTAAAATAACACCTATTATGAAATGAAATGGATAATATATAAATGGTATAAGAGAAATTCTTGTGTGAAATATTGCACACTAGTGTTATGTGCAATACAACATAAATAAGGTAAAAATTGCTTAAAATTCGCGGGTCTGGGCGGGTCGGGCGTGGGCAAGGCGGGCAGTGGATTCAAAGTTGGCGCAGACGGATATGTATTTATAGAAGAATATTTTTATCAAATATGTGTTGTAGCCTAGTGGTTCAGGTTTGTTGATAATGAATTTGGTTGCAGGTTCGATTCCTATTGTACGCATAATTTTTATTTATTTATTTTTCTCAAATTTTTGTGTGTTATTACATCTATGTATAAGTGTTACTACATTATTATATTGAATTTTATTTATTTTTTGTCAATTTTTTGTGTGTTACTACATCTATGTATAAGTGTTACTACATTGTTATATTGAATTTTTATTTTTTTTGTCAAATTTTTGTGTGTTACTACATCTATGTATAAATGTTACTACATTATATGGGTCACAATGTAACACATTATTGTTCATATGGTAACACATGAGTATTCACATAGTATTATGACAATATATGAACAGTATTACATATTACTAAAAAACATGTGTTACTACATGAACAAAAAGCGTTACCATATGAAGAAAAACGTGTTACCACATGAACAAAATCCAAGACAAGCGCTAAAATAAATCACAATCCAGAATTACAGATTTAAAGAACAATTTGATGTGTTACTACATGAACAAAAAGAGTGTTACCATATGTGAAAAAGAGTGTTACTACATGAACAAAATCCAGTACAAACGCGAAAAAAAAATTCAGTCTAAAATTAAAAATTTACATATCAGCATGAAAAAGAGTGCAGAAGGACCTGAATTTCATCACATACTTTGTGTTGAGGGGTAATCCAAACATCACACACATATTCTCTCTTCTTCTCGTAGAATACACATCGAAATCCAAATTAATTGACCTGATTTCATCCAATAATAGGAGCGAAAAAAACGAAGAAGAAGAAAGCCCATGAGATTCGCAAGAAGAGAAGAGGAAAAAGAGAAAATCTGACCGCCTCCATCTGCGCGCTAGGAAGAAGATGAAGAAGCCCATTGGCCCACCAACAATCTGCCCTAAAACCTACTACCCCTGACCCAAAAAAAAAAAAAAAAAATCCAATTGCACATATAACTTGTATGCAATATTGCATACAAGTTTTTGTCATGGTATAATGAGTTGAGAGGCCCTAAATTATTTTTGAATTTTTATTTTGAAAGACCATTGAGCTATTTTATTTTATTTTCTTTTTAAAAAGATTAAATTATATAATCTTTATTTCATAAGGTTCTTACAAAAACTTATATAGACCTGATTCATGCTATGAACTTTGTTTTTAATTCATGGCATTTAATCCTACCCAATGTATAATACGAGTCAAATTTAGTGGTTTAAAAGAATATGTTAAAAATGTGTGAAATGGGTTAAATAATCCGAGTTCATAGCATAAACCTAGTTCATGGAGATCAACTCATGTTCTTATACTACTTTTTTGTTTTTAAAAACTTTTAAATTATATAGTTTTTATTTCATAATGCCTTTTTTTTTATAGTTAATAACATTTTCTTATTGTTTGATTTGAATATAATAGTGTTGAAAAATTGGACTGTCATATCATATTTTAACGGAAAATATTAAACTGACTTAATAAAATTCATAATTTTTTTTTTAACAGAGAGGACCCAATTACAATTATAATTTGGGATCACCCAAATCTAAAACTCTAACCTAATCGAGCGATTTTAGCTATGCTGGGGTGTTAGGCACTACCAAGACTTCCTAGCAGCTGACACGTGTTACCATGTTTTTTTCTTTTTCTTTTTTTTTTTTTTTTTTGATAATATTTAAACCATAATGAATACCACTTGCTGATAACAAGCTTTCGGTTAAGAGTAAACAAATTCCAATCCTTCAAAGACAAGTATTTAATATGTATATTAATATGTGACGCACTTTTAAAGTTTTTTTTACTTAACTTACTTATTTACATTTTAAAAATTGTTAAATAAATATTTAATTTGATACACTCTTATTAAAATTAATACTGTAGTATTGAGTGTAATATTGAGATGTTTGAAACTTATAGAATAAAGAGAAAAAATAAATTTATTACCATTTATAGAAATGTTCAATTGAGTTTGGGACGAACCTTTTGACAAATGCTCAATTGAGTTGGGGATGGAGGTAATATTATTTTTTATTTTTTATTTTAGTCTATTATTTAAATATATATATTGATAAAATAAATAAAATCTACAAAAATACAAAGTTTTATGTGAGGTCTCGAGACGGAGCATAATTTGAGAATAATTATTTCACTATTTTAAACGGGTGGATATCAAATTTTTATTGCTACAATATTATTTTGAAAAGAGAAAAAAATAATCATTCGGATAAATGATCGAACAAATTAATGAGAAAATACACTATGTGTTATTCAAAGTTTGTTTAATCGAAAGTTTGTTAAGGCAAATGTAAAATATTGCAAGTATTCAACTGTAATTTAAACATAATAACAAAAAAGTTGAAATTTAAAAAAAAAAAAAAAAGAGAGAGAAAAGGATGAAGACACGTGTCATCTGCTGAGGGGGGTACTGGGCAATGTTGGGATAAAACAAGTCAGGATCTATCGGGATGACCTCATAAACACAAATTTAAATTAACAATTATTACTAACATGAATTAACCTAAGTGAATTCAAATAATAATTAATCCAACAACGACATGCAAATAATGTTTCAAGTAAATGATCTTAGCATGCGAAAATTCTAGGAGTTTACGTAAACGTACCCATTGGAGAGACGGTCTGAGACAGACATGATCAAGTATCTGGATACCCACCAAAAGTCATTCTCAAGTATTCCCAAGTCCTCGTTCAATAATCCCGATGGAAGGTTCTTCAATGAATAATTTATAAAACAAAGGAAAAATAAATAATTGTTGCACCACCTTTGTGGATTTCTAATTTTTTCAACACATGCAACTGTAGGGGATGGAAAGAATACATCCCCTTATTTATAGAGAAGGGTGGACGAAAATTAGGCTGAAAATAGGGTTCGGAAATATCTTTTCTTGATCTCCAAGAAATCTTGAATATATCTCATATATTCTTCTTTCCATGTGTATTTTTCCACAAAAATCTCACACCCTTATTTAGACCATTTTTTCGAAAATAATAGGGATCTTTCTTGAATTTATGAGATATTCTTGTATCCTAAAATACATATCTTCCATAAAATATTTTCAATAATCAAGAAAATATTTCTTCCTTTTTATTGCTCTCTAATTTTCGAAAAATCCCATTAAAGAGGTCAAGTGGGAAATTTTTTTGAATTTATGGGATAATCTTATATTCAAAGAATACTTATTTCCTTTCCATAAAATCTTTTCAAGAAAATCCTTTTCTCTCTTTTCTTTAATTATTTTCGAAAATAAGGAAAAATAATGCAACAAATATTTAATTTATTTTAAGCACCTTTTATTTAATGGACTTTAATTGGGCTACTTGAGGGACCTTTAGAATAATTAAGATGGACCTTCCAATGGACTTCTGAATTTCAATATTGAGCCACAATATTATTCAGCCTATTAATATTAATAATATCACTATATAATTAATATTGCACTATCCAACTTACCCATATTACGATAATATGACTCCTGGTTATTATTACCCATGCATGTTTAAGATTATTTAGTCTATTAATTAATTAAGCCACTGGAAAATTTTATATTAATTAATATTTTTATCCTTGGAGTAAGGACAACCCAACTTTATTATCCATACCGGAAAATTAATTCCAGTTGCAAGATTTGGTATAATAAAGGTTCCGGGCCCACCAAGGGGACCAATCAAGCAAGACGTTGCAAGCACACAATTCTCTGTATTAATTTAGCAATTATCGTTCAATTAATATTATTGCCCAAGATATAGGGTATCGAAATCGCAATAATTCTCTTCCCATTTATAAGTCAAAGCAATAACTACTAATCACACACAATCATTATCAAGTGACAGAGATTAAGAAATTAACGACCACTGAGGTCTAACTCTTCATCCCATAAGTCAGTGTGAATGAGTTTATCCTCTCTGCAAGTCCGCTTCAGCGCATCGAATGCACTAGTGTAATCTCTTGGTCAAGACAAGTCAATCTGAGCCTTACACATCAACTTCTACCAATAGATTGTTCGGATTATCTAAGTTGTGAAATATGTACTCGTTTACAAGGGACTATTAACGTGATCTTCTGTGATCTGGTATCACCACGTTAACTACAATGTAACGCGTGCTATTATATGAACGGTTTGCAATAAACATATATAACATTCAATCATATTTAAAACAACAATGATAAATAATTTATTTCAGCAAATAAGTGTTTAATACATGAGTTATACAAAGTAAAAACATACTTTCACGTATAACCCCAACATGAAGTGCCCAGCCCCCCAGCATAGCCAAAACCACCGGAACCGCAACTCGTCAAGAGAGGGACCACCACAAGATTAAAATTTATATTATTATATTTATAAATTAATATTAATATATTTATTAATTAATATCATTGCACTTATAAATTAAGATTATAATATTAAATGTTATTGATATTAATATATAAAAGTAATTATTTCAACTTATAAAAGTAGTAATGTCAATTTTGTACTGTGAACTTTCACTGAAGAGTTTGTGATAATATAATTATATTGGACGCAGTATTTCGAAGTGAACCCTAGGACGACGTAAGATTGTAGTGTGCTATAAGAAAATCAAGGAAGCCTAATTAGAGATTTGAACCAGTTGGAAATAATTATTTATAGTTGCAATGGCTATGCATATTGTGGAAACCAAATTAACAAAACTAAATATGAAGCATATGAAATCACTTTAAAAATTCCTTCAAGTTTCCAAATTTTAAAAATACGTAGGCAAAACATATAAACTAAGTAAACACGATGTACCATAATATTATTGAGATCATCTCTAGGCAGCAAACTGAACCCAGGCATTAACATCAAAAGGAATTCATTTTTGGTACAGAAAATGAATATCAAAATTCTAGAGACACACAAATAAAAGAAATACTGATACAAATTGTTAGATAAAAGCACTTAAATGAGAATTATCATTGAAAATGCCTTCTTATAAGACATTCACAAGAGAGGGAATATACTACAATAAGTTGGAATATGAGATGAACCCTATTGGTGTTGAGCCCTTCAAAGAGTATGATCACAATTAAAGAAGTAATGATAAATAATCTCATGCAGAAAAAAGACAGTTGCACGGTTGGCAAATGACATGCTTTTAGCATAAAAAGTTCAGAACTGGAGGATCATTTCCAAGGCTGCAGATGAATTTCTGATTTTGTCGAGGATCTAGGATAAGTAAGCAGTGTTTGAGCGATGTTGACAAAGTTGCTTGCTTTTTCTATCACAATCACCATCTTTTCCAAGACGGGCGCCCTCCTAAATAGCATCCTGGCCAACGTGAGTAGTGGTTCACCATTTGAATCTGCAAAGTTGTTAACTGTAATCGTCTTTAGATGCAATAAGTCGCCATCCAAATCATCCTTTGCAGCTGGATCCAAATTGAATTTTTTCTGAAGGACAGACACAAAAAATTAAGTTACGATATTGAATTGGGAAAATTATTCTGAGGTACAAAATTTTTGGGAAAATTACTCTGAGGTACAATGTGCAAAAACACTTTAGTTCAAACTAGATACTAAAGTGCAAAATTGTTTTTGCACATTGTACCTTAGAGTAATTTTCCCAAAAAAATTGTACCTTAGAGTGAGGACCCCTATTGAATTCAAACTTCAAATAATTGAGTACTTGAGTAATATACCCAAGGCAGGATCTTGGACTAACTTTTAAATTAATATTTTTTATAGATGATCTCAATTGAATTTCCCAACTATATCTTCCCAACCGTGCGTAATATGTGGTAATGGTTTGCTTTTAGCTAAGTACAATTTAACCCCACAAAGGTACTCCATCCAATTTAACCAATTTTGATCATAATGGTTTTACGTGGTAAGATTTAGATGTGACACATAAAAAATGTGTTGACCAAGATTTTTCAATGTCGAAAAGTAATTATATAATTACAAATGGAAGTTGTAAACTGTGATTGAAAGATACTGAACATCCAGTTTAGATGCTCTCTCTCTCTCCCCCTCTCCCTCTCCCTCTCTCGTTTTCTATTATATATTTAAACTCTAACTTCTCCCTTCTGATTCCTGATCATATTTTGCTCCTTCAATAAATTACCAAGCAAAGCTGATTTCTTAAATTTTTACACTCAATATCTAACCAAACTGTACTATCCAATAACATTTGAATATATACACATTTGAATATAAGCCACAAAAATTGAAACTAAATATTGCCACGGATGCTCAGGCAAATTATCAGGAGACGAATACTTACACGTGGTCCGATAGCCTTCTAAGAGCAATGTCTCAAGGTTTGGTGAAGATTCGAGCATCCCAATAATCCCAGAAATGTTGTGCTCATAATGACTCCAAGAAACTATTTTCAAATCTTGTAGCCTAAATTGTGGAAGCTGCCATCCATTCACCACCATATCCGACAAAACCTAACGTGCAACCATCAAGCATGAATAATTAGGTTATGATTTACTCTAAAACCGAAGTACAGTTACTTCCATAGTCTGTTCCATGGTTCATGGACTAGTTTACGGCGAAGAAGAATGCTAGATGAGCAGGTCAAGCATGAAAGATCAGGTTATGATTTACACTAAACATGAACTATATAGATATCAATTCAGTTATTTCCATAATCTTTTTACATGCTGTGGACTAGTTTATGGTGAAGAAGAAGCAAGTGGGAAACTCTAAAGAAACACTTAATACGGCATTGAAAATATAAATCCCAATAATACAATCCATACAGCATACCAAAACAAAGTGAAATCATCTCAAGTCCACTCATATTCTAAAAGTGTGGAAAGCGAAGAAACAAAGAGCATAAAAACGCACCTCAAAGCATTCACGTCCTACCCAAAGCTTCTTAACGTACTTAAAGTTTTCAAGGAATTGCTTCGCATAAGAGTAACTATCATTAACTTCAAATAAATCATCTTCATAGAAATCAATGGAAGCTGAAACAACAGATGAGATGCCTTTTAGCTGCCACTGTCTACCTAGAGGAACCAGCGTGATAACCAAATCGTGTTAGGGTGCCGATATTTCCAGAAAAGATTCAAACCAAGAATCTTCTATCCTTAGACTATTAAGACACCGAGAAGTGATCTCCAATCGATTGAATCCCCCGCATTGGTATAACCCCAAGTCATACAAAAATGGACAATTAGATACAATATCATCAACTAAACTCTGATTCAACTCCACTTCATCAAGGGATAACCTAGTCAAAGACTTCCACCCGATTGCACTCTCAGAATACAAAATGCATTTACACAAATACAAATTCGTCAAGGAAGAACAGGAATATATAACCTGAGGCAGTTTATAGTTGCATATTATCAACTCAAGTTCTTTCACCTCATTTTTCACAGAAAACGCGACCCAGACATCAACATCAGAAGCAAAGCATTTATCATAGTCCATGAAATTAACCATAATTTTTTCCAAAAAATCCCCCTTCCTAATATCAAGTGTCTTATTAACCCAGGACACAAAATCGAGCTGTTTTTTCTTACGCTCCGTTCTACTTAATTCCAATTCCAGCTTATCACTGAATTCCAGCTTTGGCAACTCGGCCCAAAGAAATTTCCATCTTTTCGACAACACACTAGTAATTCCAGCTCCCTTAACCCCTAGAAAAGACAGAATGTGAATAAGTAGTAAATCTGGCAAATCACTGAGCCTATCAACTTGCATCTCCTTAATCCGTTTATCAAAATATATCAGTGTATTTTTAATACTACACTCTTCTCCTTCCCCAAATTCTAGGGTATTTTCACCAAATCCTTCGTCGCTCATCGATTAATTCAACAGAAGGTTTATAAGCAACTAAATTTAAAATTCAGATATAACTGACCGAATAAAATCAAACCCCTGACCGTATCATCGGCGAAAGCGTCGATTTTCTCACTGAATTCCCGCCATTTCCCCCTTTTTTGCTTCACTCTCGAACCCTTTTTCTCAGAATTCAGATATGAGATATGTAATGTTTCTCTCTTATTGGGCTTAGTTATTCTATAACCTATTTAAGTTAGCCTGCTTTCTTATTGGGCTTTAAACAAAGATTATAAGCCCAACACCAGCCCAAGAAATGGGTGACGTTAATTAATTAATTATGAAAATAACTCTAACTCGTGCATCATACTTATATCCATATTCACCTTATACCAACGACACTGTATATATATTTAATTTTTTCCTCTCAAAAGAACACTATATTTTTTTACAAGTTACAATGGTGTTAATTCTCGAAGATAGTGTCGTTATTCAAGTCGAGTCGAGTACTTAAAGTTTGAATACTATTCGAGCCGTTCTATTACATTAGCAAGTTGAAAATAGAATTATACTTGCAAGTCATGATAATTTTAAGCTCGACTCATTTGAAAAAATGAGCAAAGCTTGATAGAGTTCAAGCTCGACAGTCACATAGCTCAACAAATGAATCTAATAAGCCTAAATAATTTATATTTTAAAGTATGAGAGAGAATAAGTGAGTGAAATAAAAGTGGTAGTATAATTGGATTGAATTTTATAAAAATAGATGTATAAGTATATTTTATAAGAGTTGATTTGAAAACTGGATGTGAAAAATCTCAATTAGTATATGACTTGGATTGCAAAGTTCCAAAACAAACATACTCTGAGGTTCCATTTGGATGGATGGATTTGAAATCCATGGATTTCACAAACAAATTATACTGTCCAATAGATTTACAAATACTTAAACTGGGAGTTTAGGAAAGAGAGTGAAAGGGGGAGAGCAAAGGGAAGTGGTAGAGAGAATAAAATTTCAAATGACTAGGTTTTGATGAGAAAATGAAATCCATCCATTTTAAATTAGACTCTCAAATCTAAGTATTTGTAAATTCACTGGAGAGTGATGATTTGTGTGTGAAATCCATAAATTTTAAATCCATTCATCCTAAAAAATTTGACAATAAATTTACAAATTCATAGGTCCAAATATGTCCATCCAAATGGAACTTTGAATCTTTGACATTAGTCATGACCACTCTTTTGAACTGAAAATAATCATTACAAAGGTAACACTTGGGCAAGCACGTACAAATAAGTGAAAGTATATGTATTTATTGATATATGAATTGATAATGAAACTCAAATTCACTGTAATTTTATTTTTCTAGTGTAGTAGATACATTTCTCTTTATTGGTGACAAGATAAAAACATGAGAAAATAACTATTATATTCCAATTTGATAGAAATATTGCAAGTAGATTTCACCTACTTTTTGATATTACTAATAGGTTCAAAATGTATGTAAAAAGACATTAATACCCTCAAAGCCCTAAACATCTATCCCTCTTCTCTCTCAAAAACTCATGCCCATTACTCTCTCTCTTCCCACCCAAAATCGGCAAACCCACATCTCTCTCCCACTTTCTCCGCCTTCTTCATCCCTTCCCCTACCACTTGAATGCCGCGATCGCCACCACTGCCGCTACCACCTGAACGCTGCGGCCGCCACCGACTGGACCTACACGTCGCCGCCATCACATCCTCCACCACCATCCTCGTTGAACTGCCGTCGCTCCCCCCTCCGACAACGGACCCGACCCACCCCCGTTGCTTCCCCCTCCGGCGAAGAAGTCGACGATGTTTGTTGGTTTTTTTACGATGATTTGCAGTTTATGTGTTGCGATTTTTTGAATTTTTTGTTTCTTTTGTTGGTCTGATTAGCAATTTTATATGAATGCTCCTTCTGGTTTTGCTAATATGAAAACGAATTTAGACTACAATTTTGGTATTTAGTGCCTCTGAAATTCGTGTTATTGGATGATCCTTGAATATCTAGTTACATGGATGATCCTTCTGGTTTATTTCTGGTTTGGATCTGGGGGAATTTATTTTGTCTTATTGAGTGTTTGTTTGTTTTTAGATCTGTTTGAGTTTGGAAAATCGAAGGCAATGTTTGCTCAATTTTTGACTGAATTGGGGATGGTTTTGTGAGTTGTTCAATTTTAGGGTGAAGGAGAAAAGGAAACGACACACATAGTTGGGGATTTGGATGTTTTGTTGTGTTAGTTTGGTTCAAAGTTGACTTTGAAGATGCTGAAGATGCAAAATTGAAGATGGGGGAAGAAAATGAAAATGGATCTGCTGTCTTTCTGAATTTTTTTTCCAGATTTATATCGTATGTTTCACGTATGGATCGATATGTTCATGGATCGTATATTAAATGATATTTATGCGTATCGCGCGATATCGAAAATATATAAAAAAAATTAATTTTTAGGCGAGGATATATATTTCATTTTAGATATGTAAAAATATTTGTCTTATGGATAAAAAAAATTAAATTTGTAAATGAAATAAAATGAAATTTTGAAATTTTTGAAATAAAATTTTAGATATGTAAATAAAATGTGTGTAAAAAAAGATGAGTTTATTAAAGAAGGTGTTAAAAAAAAGATTTTGGGGAGTAGTATTTTGGAAGAAATGAAGACTCATTTAAGGGCATTTATGTCTATTTATCTACTTTTGAAATCTAGTAATAATGTTTTTAAAAGTTGGAACCTAGTAGTAATAAAAGTGGTCAAATGGAACCTAATAGTCATCCACTCTAAAAACATTTATTGAGAATTATCACTGAAAATGCCTCATTCACGAGTGGGGTTAATACAAAATGACGATTGCAGCGTTGGCAAATGACATGCTCTTAGCATTAAAATTTCGGAAGAGGACGATGGGACAGATCAATTTCCGCTTTTGTTGAGGATCTAGGATAAGTAAGCAGCTTTTCAGAGATGCTGACAAAATCGCTTGTATCTTCGACATCAATCACAATCGTCATCTTTGCCAAAGCAGGTGCCCTCCTAAGCAGAATCCGTGCTAGCGTGAGTAGTGGTTCACCATTTGAATCTGCAAAGTTTTCTACTCTAATAGTCTTTAGATGTAATAAGTCACCATCCAAATCAACTGTTGCAGCTGGATCCAAATTGAAGATATCCTAAAAAGACGGACAAAAAATATTAAGTTTAGAAACTATATTCAAACTTCAAATAATCAAGTATTTGTGTAATATACCAAAGGCGTGATCTTCAACTAACTTTTAAACAAATTTATTGCAGATGATTTCAATTGAATATCCAAAATAAATCTTCTCATAGCATCCCCAATGGGAGGCTAATATGAAGGCAATGACAAATTTGCCTCCAAATCCCCTTCTAATGGGGAGGCAATTCATCCGGCAAATTTGATGGAGATGAATAGTGTTAGGCAAATTTGCTGAAACACTATTCATCCGGCAACCTTATTTTCCTTTTTTTTTTTTTTTTTTTTTTTTGTTTTAATTAGGTTTTTTGTTTTGTTTTCTTTTTCCTTTTTAATTTTAATTAGTTCTTTTGTTTTTGAGTGAATAACATAATGTATTGATTTAATTAAAATATAATCTATACCTAATTGAAATATAATAAGACAACATTAAATAAAATACCAAATATTAAATTACAAAATACAATAATACAATAATAAAACTTCATAATATAAAGAAATACCAAATTTTAAATTAAAAAACACAAACATGCTAAATTTGAACACACAAAATCATAACTACCCATACAAAATATAAATTAAACATGAACATGAATTCAGTTGTTGGTCATAGAATGATACACCGTGATCGAGAAACCGCAGATCGTAATCTATTTGATGATTACTTTGCTGTCGATCCAACATACAATGAATCAATGTTTCGTCGGCGGTTCCGCATGTCTCGAAGATTATTTCTTCAAATTGCTGATGATGTTATAAAGCATGATGATTATTTTGAACAAAAAAAGTGATGCAGTTGGTAGACTTGGTTTGTCTACACTTCAAAAAGTAACAACAGCATTTCGTATTCTAGCGTATGGAGTTACAACAGACGCAACTGATGAATACATCAAAATCGGAGAGTCTACTGCAGTTGAATGTGTAAAATGATTTTGTCGTCTTTGTTGTGGAGCCGTTCTTCTCGAGATATTTTAAGATCGCCGATTTAGCGATGATGTTGCAAGGCTACTTTTAATAGGTGAGCAACGTGGGTTCCCGGGAATGTTGGGAAGTCTTGATTGTATGCATTGAAGTGGAAAAATTGCCCCACGGCATTTTGGGCAATATCGCAGTCGATGATGGTTCACCATCGATCATTCTTGAAAGCATTCTTTCGATTATGATCTTTGGATATGGCATGCGTATTTTGGTATGCCAGGATCTAATAATGATATCAATGTATTGGAGAGATCTCATCTTTTCTCTGATCTAGCTAGAGGTATTTCTCCTTCTGCGCATTTTGTTATCCAAGGGAAAAAATACACAACGGGGTATTATTTAGCAGATGGAATATACCCCAAATGGTCAACTCTTGTGCAAACCATTCGCGAACCACATGGTAGGAAGAAAAAATATTTTGCACAAAAGCAAGAAGCGTGTAGAAATGATGTGGAACATGCATTTGGGGTCCTCCAAAGTCGGTTTGCAATTATAGCAAATCCTGCTCTATTTTTTATGACCGGTTATTTGCATGATGTAATGATCACATGCATTATAATGCATAATATGATAATCGAGGATGAAAGAGATCTTAGCATCCCGATTGTAGAAGCGAGAGAAGATACAACTCCACAGGTAGAAAGGGCAAATAATGAAAATTCGACTTTTCAAAATTTTCTTAATCGATACAGGCAAATCAAGAATGCTGATGCTCATTTTGAACTTCGGAATGCTTTGATTGAACATCTATGGGAAGAATTTTCAAATTCGGAAAATTAATGACTATCGATATGTAATTTAAATTTTTTAGTATTGTATTATGTTGTTTTTTTTTGGCATTATGTGGTATTAAATATGTAATTTTCTTTAGTATTAATATGTGACTGTGATAAATTGTGTTATTGAACTTTGATTTTTATATCATTGAACCATTGTGCTTTAATTTTTTTATTAAGTACATGATATTTTAAGTGTGTGTAATTTTTAAAGATTTAAATGTAAATATTAAATTATAAATTTGATAATATACAAATATTAGATAAAATTAAATATAAGTTGATTAAATTAAAAATATTCCAAGAGAATATTCTATCTGAGTTAAAATTTGAGTGTTATGGTTGGGAGTGATTTTATGGGGAGAGGCAAATTTGTCTCTCCCCATTGGGAATGCTCTCACCATGCAAAATGTGTGGTAGTGGCTTGTTCTCAACTCCATGAAGTTTAAACCCACAAAGGTACTCCATCCAATTCAAGCAATTTCATTCATAATGTTTCACGTGATAAGTTTTAGATGCAAGCATACAAAATGTGCAAGTGTGACCAAGATTTTTCAATGTAGAAGACTAATGTATACAATTACAAGTTGAAGGTGTCTCTCTCGTTTTCTTATATATTGAAACTCTCTAACCTCTCACGTTTGATTCCTGATCATCTCTTGCTACTTATATAAATTACCACTAAAATCTGATTTCTTAAATTTTAAACTCAATATGTAACCAAACTGTCAATTCTCCAGTAACACTGGGTAAATAAAATATACACACATATATCAAGATGTAAGCCATAAACTTTGAAACTAAAAAGACGGACACAAAAAAATTAAGTTCACAAACTGAATTTAAACATCATATAATAGAGTATTTGTATAATATACTCAAGGCAAAAAAAACATCCCAACTAAATCTTCCCACCCCACAAGAGGTACTCCATCCAATTCAATGATGAAACCTCTTGCGAGGCGTGCTAGAAATCTTGAATGAATGCACGAAATATACTAGCAAAACACAGTAAATCGCTGCTAAGTTTCAATATCAGAATTCAGCGTAAGAAAAAAGAACAAGAGTCTGAAACCCTAACTAATAACACACGCCCGGCAAAACAAGCTCGTGGGCTGGGCCGATCAAAAGTCTAATTAAAACAAATATGGAAAGAATTGAAGTAATGAAACAAATATGGAAAGAACTGAAATAAAGAAACAAATAAAAGTCGCCTTCAATTCTTCATCTCTCTTCTCCTGCGACGCTCGTATGTGTTGCCAAAATGCCTCAATGGCTCAACAGGGGTTCCATCATTCAAGCAATTTCATTCATAGTGTTTCAAGCCTCCCTCTCTCCCTCCTTACCACAAAAAGCTGATTTCTTAAATTTTACACTCAATATGTAACCAAACTGTTAATTCTCCAGTAACACTTGGGTAAATATATATATACACATAAATCGAGATGTAAGCAATAAACTTTGAAACTAAATATTGTCACGCATGTTCATATGTTCATGCAAATAGCAAGAATCGAATACTTACCCCCTCTGTGTCATAGCCCTCCAAGAGCAATGTCTCAAGGCTTGGTGAAGAATCAAGCATGTCAATAATGCCAGAAATGTTGTGCTCATAATGACTCTCAGAAAGTAATGTCAAATTTTGTAGCCTAAATTGTGGAAGCTGCCAGCCATTCACCACCATTGTCGACAAAACCTAAGACCAAAGTGTAAATGTCGAGCATGAATAATTAGGTTATAATTTACTCTAAAACAGAAGTATATAGATACCGATTCAATTACTTCCATAGTCTTTTTTTACATGGTTCATGGTCTAGCCTATCAGGAAGAAGAATGCCAGATGAGCAGTTCAAGCATGAATAATTAGGTTATGATTTTCACAAAACATGAACTATATAGATATCAATTCAGTTATTTCCATAATATTTTTACATGTTTTACAGACTAGTTTATGGTGAAGACTAGCAAATGGGCAGTTCAAGCAAACACTTATATTGGCATTGAAAATATAAATAGGATAATACAATCATAACTGAAATGATATTTGCAGCATACCGAATCAAGTCCACTCATATTTTGAAAGTGTTGCATATCATAAGAATGTTAAAGAAACTAAAATCATAAAAAACACACCTCAAAGCATTGGTGTTCTACCCAAAGCTCCTTAACATGCTTAAAGTTTCCAATGAATTCCTTTGCATAAGAATGACCATCATCAGATTCAACAATGAAATCAATGGAAGCCGAATCAACAGATGAGATTGTTTTTTATCTGCCAATTTCTTCTTTGATAAAGCACCTTGATATCCAAATGGCATACATAGAGTGCCGATATTTCCAGAAAAGGTTCGCTCATAAATTCTATTGTCAGGCTATTAAGATATCTAGAATTGACCTCCAATCGATTGAATCCCAAACATCCTACTAAATCCAACACACACAAAACTTGACACTTAGATAATATATCATCAATTAAACTCTGATTCAACTCCACACCATCAAGGACTAACCTAGTCAAAGATTTCCACTCAACTGTACTTTCAGAAGACATATTGCATTGACGCAAATGCAAGCTCGTCAAGGAAGAACACGAATACAACAGCTGAGGCGGCTTATAGGAATACCACATCTCGGGCGGGTTATAGTAAGAATCAGCGGCGGCTATCAAAACAAGTTCTTTCACCCCACTTTTAACAGAAAACTCAACCCACTCATCAACAACAGAAGCAAAGAAATCACCGGTGAGCACGAATATAACCAGAAGCTTCTCCAAATAATCCGCCTTACGAATTTCAAAGGTTCTATTAACCAAAGATACCAAATCGAGCTGCTTCTTCCTAAGCTCCCTACTACTAACAATGTCATCACCGAATTCCAGCGTTGGCAACTCCGCCCAGAGAAATCTCCATCTCTTCGACAACACGCTAGTAATTCCAGCCCCCTTCACACCGAGAAAAGAGAGAATGTGAATAAGTAGTGAATCTGGCAATTCACTGATCCTGTCAATTGTCGTCATTTCTATATCACTTTAAACACCACATTTTCCTCCTTCCCCAAATTTTAGGGCATTTTCATCAAACCCTTCGTTGCTCATCGCATTAGTTCAACAGAAACAGCTATAATTGAAATTCAGATCTTAATTGAGCGGATCAAATCAAACCTCTATCTGTATCATCGGCGAAAGCGTCGATTCTAACACCGCATTCTCCGCCATTATCAAACCCTTCACAGAACTCAGAAACTCCCCCTAGATTATTGTATAAACCTATTTATATTAGCCTGGTTTCTATTGGGCCATAAATTATTTAACATCTTTTTATTGGCTTTCCTGTATAAACTAATGAGCCCAAAACTGGCCCAAGAAAAGAGTGACATTAATTAATGAAAGATAAGTACATTATGTAGTAGATTTTTATATTTCAGTTGGGACCAATCATCCAAAATTACGTGAATGTTTTAAGTAAAATACTCTTTATATAACACTAATTCTGTAATTCAAATAGAAATTCCTTCACGTTTCATGTTTAAAAATCACTTTAAAAATTCATTCATGTTTCCAATAAAATCACTTTAAAAATTCCTTCAAGTTTCCAAAACATATAAACACGATGTACCAAAATATTGTTGAGATCATCTCTAGGCAGCAAACTGAACCCAGGCATTAACATCAAAAGGAAAACATTTATGGTACAGAAAATGAATATCAAAATTCTCCAGAGACACAAATAAAAGAAATACTGATACAAATTGTTAGATAAAAACACTTAAATGAGAATTATCACTGAAAATGCCTTCTTATAAGACATTCACAAGAGAGGGAATATACTACAATAAGTTGGAATATAAGATGAACCCTATTGGTGTTGAGCCCTTCAAAGAGTATGATCACAATTAAAGAAGTAATGATAAATAATCTCATGCAGAAAAAAGACAGTTGCACGGTTGGCAAACGACATGCTTTTAGCATAAAAAGTCAGAACTGGAGGATCATTTCCAAGACTGCAGATGAATTTCCGATTTTGTTGAGGATCTAGGATAAGTAAGCAGTGTTTGAGCGATGTTGACAAAGTTGCTTGCTTTTTCTATCACAATCACCATCTTTTCCAAGACGGGCGCCCTCCTAAACAGCATCCTGGCCAACGTGAGTAGTGGTTCACCATTTGAATCTGCGAAGTTTTTAACTGTAATCGTCTTTAGATGCAATAAGTCGCCATCCAAATCATCCTTTGCAGCTGGATCCAAATTGAATTTTTCCTAAAAGACAGACAAAAAATTAAGTTACAATATTGAATTCAAACTTCAAATAATTGAGTACTTGATTAATACCCAAGGCAGGATCTTGGACTAACTTCTAAATTAATATTTTTATAGATGATCTCAATTGAATATCACAACTATATCTTCCCAACCGTGCATAATATGTGGTAATGGTTTGCTTTCAGCTAAGTGCAATTTAACCCAATTTAACCAATTTTGGTCATAAATGTTTTACCTGGTAAGATTTAGATGTGAAGCATAAAAAATGTGTTGACCAAGATTTTTCAATATCGAAAAGTAATTATACAATTACAAGTTGAAGTTGTAAACTGTAATTGAAAGATACTTGACATCCCGTTTAGATGCTCTCTCTCCCTCTCCCTTTCTCGTTTTCTATTATATATTTAAACTCTAACCTCTCCCTTCCGATTCCTGATCATATTTTGCTCCTTCAACAAATTACCAAGCAAAGCTGATTTCTCAATTTTTTACACTCAATATCTAACCAATCTGTACTATCCAGCAATATTTGAATATATATATATATATATATATATATATATATATATATATATATATATATATCAAGATGTAAGCCACAAAAATTGAAACTAAATATTGCCACGGATGCTCATGCAAAATTATCAGGAGTCGAATACTTACCCGTGTTCCATAGCCTTCTAAGAGCAATGTCTCAAGGTTTGGTGAAGATTTGAGCATCCCAATAATCCCAGAAATGTTGTGCTCATAATGACTCCAAGAAACTATTTTCAAGTCTTGTAGCCTAAATTGTGGAAGCTGCCATCCATTCACCACCATATCCGACAAAACCTAACGTGCAAGCGTCAAGCATGAATAATTAGGTTATGATTTACTCAAACCGAACTACTGTTACTTCCATAGACTGTTCCATGGTTCATGGACTAGTTTATGGCGAAGAAGAATGCTAGATGAGCAGTTCAAGCATGAAAAATCAGGTTATGATTTACACTAAACATGAACTATATTAATATAGATATCAATTCAGTTATTTCCATAATCTTTTTACATGCTTTGTGGACTAGTTTATGGTGAAGAAGAAGCAAGTGAGCAGTACAAGGAGGAAACTCAAAAGAAACACCTAATACGGCATTGAAAACATATATACCAATAATACAATCCATACAGCATACCAAAGCGAAATCATCTCAACTCCACTCATATTCTAAAAGTGTGGAAAGCGAAGAATTAAAGAGCATAAAAACGCACCTCAAAGCATTCATGTGCTACCCAAAGTTTCTTAACGTACTCAAAGTTTTCAAGGAATTGCTTCGCATAAGAGTAACTATCATTAACTTCAATTAAATCATCTTCAAAGTAACAAGTTTCAAAGAAATCAATGTGAGCTGAAACATCAGATGAGATGCCTTTCAGCTGCCACTGTCTTCCTCGAGGTTGCAGCACGATAACCAAATCGTGTAAACAGGGTGCTGATATTTCCAGATAAGATTCATACCAAGAATCTAGTACCATTAGGCTATTAAGACATCGAGAAGTGATCTCCAATCAATTGAATCCCCAACATTGGTCTAACCTCAATTCATACAAAAATGGACAATTAGATACAATATCATCAACTAAACTCTGATTCAACTCCACTTCATCAAGGGATAACCTAGTCAACGATTTCCACCCGATTGCACTTTCAGAAGACAAAATGCATTTACACAAATACAAATTCGTCACGGAAGAACAGGAATATATAATCTGAGGCGGTTTATAGTTGCATATTATCACCTCAAGTTCTTTTACCTCATTTTTCACAGAATACGCGACCCAGACATCAACATCAGAAGCAAAGCATTCATCATAGTGCATGAAATTAACCACAAAATTTTCCAAATAATCCCCCTTACGAATATCAAGGGTCCTATTAACCCAAGACACAAAAGCGAGCTGCTTCTTCTTACGCTCTGTACTACTTAATTCCAGCTTATCACTGAATTCCAGCTTTGGCAACTCGGCCCAAAGAAATTTCCATCTTTTCGACAACACACTAGTAATTCCAGCTTCCTTAACCCCTAGAAAAGACAGAATTTGAATAAGTAGTAAATCTGGTAAATCGCTGAGCCTATCAACTCGCATCTCCTTAATCCTTCTATCAAAATGTTCCAGTGTATTTTCAATACTACACTCTTCTCCTCCCCCAGAATGTTCTTCCCCATCTTCTAGGGTATTTTTACCAAATCCTTCGTCGCTCATCGCATTAATTCAACAGAAGGTTAAAAACAACTAAAATTAAAATTCAGATTATAACTGACCGAATCAAAGCAAACCAAACCCCTGTGCGTATCATCTGCGAGAGCGTCGATTTTCTCACTGATTTCCCGCCATTTCACCCTTTTTGCTTGATTCCTTCACTCTCGAACCCTTTTTCTCCGAATTCAGATATGTGGTGTGCCCAGGTTATTAGCACCACCCTTTTTAGAAAATGCACCACCCAATCAGTTTTAATATTTTAATATATAGATAAATTGACAAAATTAACCTTTCTCCTCTCACTCTATTGTGATTGCATACACCACATAAAATTGCTGCAAAATAGAGCACATCCGACGAGAACAACGTCTGAATAAATATAACCTCAAAAACTTAAAAGATTTAAAAGTAACATGTGTTCAAGATTTACAATCATGTCCAAATCTAAATCTCACTAAAAACACAAAAGAATGTACATTCCCTCCCCCTCCGATTGGGGCTGTCGTTGCAACCACCATCGCCCACCGTCTTAAACTAGAATAATGACAGGAATCTCATACCATTAACACAAAATATGTAAAAATAAAAAAAGAAAAGTAAAATTTTCAGGAAAGAAGTTTGAAAAAGGCAATTCGGAAAACATTTTCGAAAAAAATGACGGATTTCGATAACAATATTCGAAAAAATACAAAAATTTCAGAAAAAAAAAATTTAATTCAACAAAAAAAAAATCAAAAATAGACAAATATTTCGGAATTTTTTTCTGAAAATCGTATACTTTTTCAAATAACCAGATAAAATGAGAAAAAAAAATCATACACAAAAAAAATTACCTTCGTTGCTGCAGAGGTATGTTTGGGAGGTGGGGAGTCGGTGGTACAGTGAGCGGGTGCTGGAACAGGGCATGTTTGCTGCAAGAGGAGGAGACGTAATTGTTAGATTGGAGGGTGGGTGTGTGGGTGGGTTATGGGTAGACGGAGAGCGACGAATCTTGCTGGTTCAGCAGTCGGCGCGGTTGATCGTAGGGTGTAGATATGCACGTTTTTTTTCTCCAAACAATGAAGGGAAAGATCAAGAGGAATGAGTGGTATTTTAAGAAGTGAGGTGAGGATGTATGATCCTACAAGGGTGAAGTCATCTACGTGGTGTATTTCCTAAAAAAAAAGGGGTGCTAATAACCTTGGCCATGTGGTGTTTCTCTCTTATTGGGCTTAGTTATTCTATAACCGCCGCCTTTCTTATTGGGTTTTCAACAAATATTATTAGCCCAACTCTAGCCCAAGAAAAGAGTGGCGTTAATTAATTAATTATGAAAATAACTCCAACTCGTGTATCATACTTATATCCATATTCACCTTATATCAACACTAAAAAAAAATTTCCTTTCAAAAGGACACTATATCTTTTTTAAAAAGTTATAATTGTTGGGTTATGGAGCTGATCGACTGCTTCACGTCCCAGCTTCTCGGTGATCAGAATGGACCTTTAGAGTCTTGACAGTCTCGACCAGAATGGGCCTTTAAGGTTTTAGTCCAGTTTTGTCTATAAATTTTTATCTGATTCGTTGTAATTGTTATCACCGAAATATTAGTACATCTTCTGGCTTGGTAGTGCCCCCAGACGTAGTCATTCCTGACGAACTGAGTAACAAAATCTGTGTTATTTAATTTCGTTCTCTCTCAATTTCTCTATAATTGCAGTTTAAATCTTAACAATAATGGTGTTAATTCTCGAAAACAGTGTCATTATTCGAGTTGAGTCGAGCCTGAATACTTAAAATTTGAACACCATTCAAGCATTTGTCAAGTCAAATTCAAGCCGCTCGATTGCATTAGCAAGTTGAAAATAGAACTATATTTGCAAGTCATGATAATTTTAATCTCAGGCTTTAAGCTCAACTCATTTAAAAAAAAGGAGCAAGGCTTGACAGAGCTCAAGCTCCACAGTCCTATAGCTCAACAAATGAATCTAACAAGCCTAAATATCATTTTAGTAGTTTAGTTATTGTCACTTTACAATGAAAAGTCAATAAAGTCTTTAAATACAGAGTCTAGCTAGTCTATTTCGAGTGAACTCGTTATTAGCAACTAGAGTTTGGTTCTTTTTATTTATCTGTAAAGGATGAGAGTTCGAGCCTTCACGAGCTACCCGATTCGAATAACAATTCTAGTATAAAATATTCATGTATTTTAAATTGTAGAAAAAATGTGGGACATTAAAAAAGTTTCAAAAAAATGTGATTAATCCATAAGAATATCAAAGTTGGGGAATTTAATTACAATTTAGACAAAACAAAATTCAGATGTACCTCTCCATTTACTACTTTTCAGAAATAAATCCTCCCAAATTTCTTTTCAGATACAGTTCAATAAAACGGGAATAAAAAGAAGTAGATTCTTGTCTGCCGAATAAGAATAATTTTTGTTTTACTCAATATGGTAATCTTAACATTTTATTCATGCACCAATTGTATATAGATAAATGACCCGATGCAATTAATCTATGCAAATATAAGTTCATGATTATGAAAGATAATGCATTTTGTCTTTAAAATAAACTTATAAACAAAGTACAAATTTACAGTAAAATGAAATTATATATTCTGTAACCAATAGTAAGCAAACCAAAAAATCGAAAATTGGGAGGTTGTCAATTCTATTAATTTCTGTAGACGTCATATATATACTTCTAGAAGCATGTTTATACAAATATGGAGAAAAAAAAATCACAAATGGTCATGTAACTTTGTCCGATTCTAGAAATAGTTATGTAAGTTTTTATTTTATCAATTATGGTCCTTTTGATTTCAATTGTAGTCCTTTTCGCCGAAAATTTAAAAATTTTAGCCGATAAATGACCGAAAATATGATGTAGCACACAAAATAACGCAAAAAAATAATAATCAAAATGACGGGTTCAATGAAAGGAAGATAATAGTATAAGTTTCGACCCTCGCCTCAACATAAATCACTTGAAATTAGCCACGATAATGAATGTAATTCGTGATTTTGAAGTTGCGATTCACGAGGGAGGTGTAATAAAAACATGAAATTTGATCGAAGATTTTTCTTCCTTGATGAAAGAAAGTTCAAATGAGAGTGATGACGACCGTCAATGTGATCAAAATAAAAAGTTATGTCAATTTTCTGATCAAATTTTAAATTTTTCTATTAAAAATGACTCTGATTTAATCAAAAAGAATAGCGATTAATAAAATAAAAACTTACATGATTATTTTTAGAATCGGACAAAGTTACATAACTATTTGTGATATTTTCTCTACAAATATGTCTTATAATTAATAATTATACGAAAAATAAATATCATGACAAAAAAGGTAGGCCCCGCGCCATATATTTATTTTGCCAGTTGTTTCTTTCTGTTGGGAAATTGGAAATTCCTCTGCACCGACAGTGGCAAGGCTTAATTTATCAAATTATTAATGGATTAAAAAATTAAATAAAAAAATAATCAAGTTGAATCGTGTTTAGGAAGGTGGGGTGTCAAAGTATTAGTTGTACTTTTGTATGTATTTTACCATCTTCATTGTCGGCAACTTCAAGTATTTTATATATATATATATATATATATATATATTGTGTGTTTTAATAAAATTAATGTATTTGTTCGGCAGACAAGAATCATCATTCAGGATCTACTTCTTATCATTACTTTTTATTGCATTGTAATTTGTATCTCAAAAGAAATTCAGAGGTTTTATTTCTAAAAACATAAACGTAGAAACCAGTATAAATTCCTGAACTTTGATATTCTTAATATCGTATAGATTAATAGATTTTAATAATGCTTTTTAATAATTATACATTTTTTTCTACAAGTTAATATACGTGACTATTTTCGGCAATTTAACACTAATGTTTTACAAAATGTCGTCGTTAGTGGAGTTGTGTCACCGTTTTATTTTATTATTTTAACTCTATGAAAGCTCCACTAACTCGAGTAACATCCTTGTAAATTAGGTCTATATATAAATTATATTATTATTATATACAAAAATTATTAATATTATATACAGCAGTAAGAGTTTTTATAAATAATAGTGATACTTAGTGAATTCGAGTTCATCGTGAACTCGGGATTCATACAAATTTTTGTCCATTAAGTTTTCCTTTTATTGAGAATTATGAAGACTACGTCAATTGAATAGTTGGATGATGTTAAAGAAAATTGATGTAAGGTGAATATGGATATATATATATATATATATATATATATAATATAAATATTCTAAAACGACTATGACAGATTTATAACCATAAGTATAGAATAAACATAATCGAAAGTAAATGCCATCTGTTAATTTGTTTTTTTAGACGGTCTTATATCGATACGAATTTTTATAAAATATACTACCTCCGTCCCATAAATATATGCACACCTATTTTATTGTCGAGTTTTTGTGAGCGAGTTGTTTATTAGTATTTTAAATGATAAAATAATTTTTAAAGAGGAGTATTATAGATCTACCTCTCATCTATCAGATCATCTTTAAAAATTATTTTATCATTTCAAATACTAATAAAAAAACTCGCCGCAAAAAAACACGCGAAAAAAAGAAAATAAGATATATCTTATATTTTGAGATAATATATATTATATGATGTGTGCGTTTATAACTTTATACTAATCACATTTTAAAGCAAAATAGCTAAATAAGGTGTAAATTTTATTCTCATAAATGAAACCTCTCAAAGAGGACTTTTTCTTTGTTAAATTTGAATAAGAAATGCAAAATGCAAAATGCCGAATATATAATTACACAATCTAGATGTGGTGTTAATTGGGAATCAAGCTTTCATAATATATTTGTGTTGCACATGCAAACTTCGTCCTTGTTCTAACTTCTAGCTCTAAAATAATATATTCCGAATAAAATGTTTTTTCAAACACAAAATAAAGATTAGCTTTAAGATGTTTTGATTGAGAAAAAAATATAATTTGAAATTGAGAATTTATTTTGGACAAAAAAGGATTTTTATTCCTAAACAACACAAGCAATCAGATTCTCTTGTAAAAAGAAACAAATTCTCGTACCAAATAAATGGCGAGAAACGAAACCATCAATCCACGTTAAAATAATGAATCAAAAGTAATACATTGTTTAATTATTATTATGAATCAACTTTATCACTATTATACATAAATATTATCACTATTGTTACATATAAACGCCATCACAATAAAGGTAGATCTTCGGGTTGGGATAAGATGTAGAATTGATTCACAGAACCTTAAATCCACATAAATTTGCACAAAAAATGTGTATCAACAGAAAATTACCTTAAGCCAATAAAATGATCATGTAAACTTCGTCCCACAACTACCCCAACCCACCCCCTGGATTTTCTTGCATGCCTAAAATTGTCGGTTGGCCACTCATTTTCATCCACACATTATTACATATACAAATCATTCGAATTAGTCATTTACTCGGTTTTAATATGGCATCAAATGGTCAATTTTAATGAAACGAATAATATTTTATATAAATATTAGGCTGCATAAGAAACTCATCATTTTGTTCCATATCATTACTAATATTCACACATATATAACGTCTGTTATGAAGTAATCAACAAGCTAACAACCCATCTTAGATTAACCCTTTTATTCAAAATCAGAAAGAAAAAATAATAATTACGACAAATAATATAACAAACAGAAAAAGACAGGAAAATAAATGAATAATCTTTTCCAGTGAGTTGCTCACTGGGTAGAAGACTTTAATAAAGTCCAGTTTAGCTCTTCTTAATACAAGCTTTGCCACCCCCATTTCCCACTTTATCTCCTCTCTCTCTCTCTCTCTCTCTCTCTCTCTACATTTGAGCTGCAGATCTTGCGAGAGCAAGAATTTCTGCAACCACAAGAAATGAATCTCTGCTTCAATTTCACAGTTTCCACCGTTTTGCTACTGTTCTTGCTCTCTTCTTTCAGCTTTCCTTCAACAGGTAATTGCTGATTCTTGTTTATTTGTTAAACGTGTTTTAATTGTCTGTGTAATTTGATGTAACTGTTGCCAGTTTCGAGTAATGGGCAGAAGGGTCTGTTTTGATTGTCAGAAAGAATGGATCTTTGAGTTAATTGTCAGATGTGTTTTGAGATTGGATATGACTGTTTTTGTGGAAGGGGAAGTTTACATTTAGCTTTAGTTATCCTGATTTAATTTCAATAAAAGATTCGGTAATTTGAAATGGCAGAGTGTGACTGAGTATCTTGATTCTTTAGAGTTTAGAGGGCAAGAATTAAAATTGAAAAAAATTAGTAACTATTTGCCAAGATTGTTCTAGTTTACTTTGATCTTCAGTTTTTGGTAATTTTGTGTAATAGAAGAATTGGTTTTGAGGGGTTTCCGTTCATCATTTTGATAGATTCAAGCTTTTGTACCTAAATTAGTACAATTTGGAGTTTGATTGTTGACATGTAGTACTTGTGTATCTCTGAAGTTTCTTGATTTCTGAATATGGTGAAGATCTGATTTGTGATTACGAACATACGATAAGAAGCTAGATTTTGAGGCAAATCTGTTTTGTTCTGTTCTGTTATTCTTTCAGAAGCTTATGATGCACTCGATCCTAACGGAAACATCACGATAAAATGGGACGTCATCACTTGGACGCCCGATGGCTATGTGGTGAGTACATTTACAACATAGGATAGAAAGATATTCTAAATATTCAATTCTTGCAATGTGATCTGATTAAAGTTGCACTAAAAACGAACAGGCTGTTGTAACGATGTTCAACTTCCAACAATATCGTCACATTCAAGCCCCCGGTTGGACTTTGGGATGGACTTGGGCTAAGAAAGAGGTGATATGGAGCATGATGGGAGCTCAGACAACGGAGCAAGGCGATTGTTCCAAGTATAAAGGGAATGTTCCGCATTGCTGTAAGAAAGATCCGACGGTGGTTGACTTATTGCCCGGAACTCCTTATAACCAACAGATTGCAAATTGTTGTAAAGGAGGGGTGATTAGTTCGTGGGTGCAAGATCCAGGTAATGCTGCCAGCTCGTTCCAAGTTAGTGTTGGTGCTGCGGGGACCACAAATAAAACCGTGAGAGTGCCTAAGAACTTCACTTTGAAAGCGCCCGGACCTGGCTACACTTGTGGGCCCGCGAAAATCGTGAAGCCTACTAAGTATGTTACCTCGGATGGAAGGAGAGTCACACAAGCGATGAGTAAGTTAACTCGTCTTTCTTATGTGTCTTCACATAATCTTCTTGAATAATAATAGATTACAAGTCAATGAAAACATTTGTCTGAATCAATCATGATAGGGTGAGTCGGTTCGGTTACCCAATCGCAACGAAATTTCGTAACAGAAATAACTGATATTTGTGTGATTGTTAACTGAAACCCTCTGAAAAGAAAGTAAAAACCAAATATTGGTCGAACTGAATTTTCCGGTTCGGTTTCAATGATCAACCTAACTACCGAATTTTATTTGGTTCGGTCGGTTATTTTGGTTATAAGCGAATAGTGGTTCACCCCTTTATGGTGAGATGATCCATTTCTCTGATCCAAACATGGTGTGATGTAGGCTTAGTTTGTTGTTGTTGTTGGTCAATCTGAACAAATTTCGTTTGAGGTTTCGTAATTACCCTATAACTATTACCGATCATACTTGTGAATCAATTTTTTATATTCTTATTCTTGGTGTTTCTGTTCTTGCAGTGACATGGAACATTACATGCACATATTCACAGTTTCTGGCTCAGAAAACTCCATCTTGCTGTGTCTCCCTCTCGTCCTTTTACAACGACACTATCGTCCCTTGCCCAACTTGTACTTGTGGATGCCAAAATAACGCCACTCAGCCAGGAAGCTGCGTTAAGTAAGTTCTTCCATTTCCTCCCTTTTTCTCATAAAAATATCACTTGGTTCACAAAAGTTTTATGGTGAACTTGGTAATATAGTTCAGCATACAAAGTAATACCTTTATCTCTCTCTCTCCCTCCCTCTCACCAATTTTTCGCTAATCTTGCGTTTCTCTTTATCTTTTCTTCGTTGCAGTCCAGATTCACCATACCTTGCCTCCGTGGTTTCAGACAAAGGGAAGGCTAATAGCTTAGCGCCTTTAGTCCAATGCACGAGTCACATGTGCCCTATTCGTGTCCATTGGCACGTGAAGCAAAACTACAAGGACTATTGGAGGGTCAAGGTCACGATTACGAACTTCAACTATAGGATGAATTACACCCTCTGGAACCTCGTCGTCCAGCACCCCAACTTCGATAATTTGACGCAGATATTCAGCTTCAACTACAAACCACTAAATCCATACCAAAATATTAGTAAGTTATAATGACATCTTTTTGAGTTATTCTCTTGTAGATGCATACTTATAAATTATAATGAATCTATCGGTTTTTTTACGTTTCAACAGACGATACTGCAATGTTGTGGGGCGTTAAATTCTACAACGATTTCCTCATGCAAGCTGGCCCTCTAGGAAACGCGCAATCAGAGCTTCTATTCCAAAAGGACAAATCCACTTTCACTTTCGAGAAGGGTTGGGCTTTTCCTAGAAGAATCTACTTCAACGGTGATAACTGTGTGATGCCACCACCGGAGGCGTATCCATATCTACCAAATGGCAGTACACGCCAAAATGTCTCGTTGCTTATGCTGCTGATCACTCTCTTCGTATCTGTAGCTACCCATTTTGCTTGTGTTTAAGAGTGTTATGGTGATTTCAAAACGAGCATTCCCATCTTGGCATTTCCATCTGGGGCTATAGAGAACGACGAAGGATTTGTATACCTCAGGTGCACGACTTCAGTGGGACGTAAAAGGTTCGTGCTTCCTGTAGTTTACGCTCGATTTTACAGAAATATATTTGCCTTTATAGTTGTTAAACATGTGTTTTTTTTTTTTACCACTAGATACTATGATATTGTTCATATAGTATGTTATAGAATTGTAGTGAGAATAAGAACATTTGGTAGATTGCAAATGAGTGTAATGCACTGATAATTATTCTTTTCTCAGTTTTGTATTTTGTTATTTTTCCCATGGTATAATATAATGTACACTCCAAGCTTCATTATTTCATCTTCAAAATCTTCTATTTTTCTCATCTGATGCCAAAACTTCAAACTTCATAAACTCTCAAAATTGGGAAACCCAATTAACAGGTTGTTGGATTTTTATTCCATTAAACATCCCAATATCATCTGCATTATACATCAAGTAATCATCTAAAAGCACTAAAAAGGAGAGTTAATAGTCGAAAGAAAAATACAAGGTAGGGAACCCCAATGAACACGAACAGGGCTTAACAGGGGTTTAAGTCCATTTGTATAATTATTTGGACATTTTGGATATATAGAACGTATTATCATTAGACAAAAAACATATGTGCATCAACTTTACCATGCAACAGGTAGAATTTTGTTCAAAATTTATTCCATTTTACATTTTTACTAGATCATGGGCTCACAATAAAATTGAATGAAAAGTATTAATTCATATGAATAAAAGTGTCAAACATATTAATTCGTATACCAAACAAACGTTATACTTTTCAACACAAGCTAAAAAAAAAAAAAACTGTTTGGTTGGAAATTAATTGATCAAAATTACACTAATTTCACGATTCATTGATGCACAAGAAGCGTTACTTTTATTATTATTATACGATCGCATAGAAAATAGTAAATATTGGTTTTATTTCATGATTTATATATTCTTCTTTTTTTTCGAAACAACGTGATTTATATAGTCTTGATATTATATAATATTAAAAAATATAGTGCAAGATGGCGATCCCTCTCTAAGTCTGTTTTGTATACTAATGAAAGTCAATTGTGTATCTCTTACTTAATCTAATTAAAACAACTTAATTTCTAATTTTTTAAGGTTTCACTCACAGATATTTAAAAAAAAAAAGTGAAAAGAAAAACTAAAAACGAAAAAATGGGGAAACAAGAGTCAAGAAGAAAGAGAAAACACAGGCTTGGGTTGAAGAATTCATCAACCATCCAAAACTACGCCTACACACGTGCCGACCCCCCCGATGACGCACGTGCCACCACGTACCCACACTCCCTAACAATCCACAATAAGAAAAACTAGAAGTTATAACCCAAGTAAAAATATTACCACACTTGCTATCATCTTTTCACCACTAGTAACAACTATTCCCACCACCTCTCCGTACATTTTCTACCAGCATGTCCGCCGTGCCGGCGCCGCTGAAAGATGAGCTGGACATCGTGATTCCGACGATCCGGAACCTGGATTTCCTGGAAATGTGGAGGCCGTTCTTCGAGCCGTACCACCTGATCATAGTGCAAGATGGGGATCCATCAAAGACGATTAAGGTCCCCGATGGATTCGATTATGAGCTCTATAATCGCAACGATATTAACAAGATTTTAGGCCAAAAGGCCTCTTGCATTTCCTTTAAGGACTCTGCTTGTAGATGCTTTGGGTATATGGTTTCCAAGAAGAAGTATATCTATACCATTGATGATGACTGCTTTGTAAGTTTATCTTCTTAAAAATTTTTTTAGATTCAGATTTATTAATTTATTGGTTTCCAATTCCAATATATGTTTGCCGATACGTATTGCATGGATCATACATGAAATTGGGCAATGTCGATCGAATAAAAAATTGTACATGTTAAAGCAAATAGATAAAAGGGCTAAATTGATCATATTAGCCTCAAATTTAAACAAGAAGGAAAAATATTCCAATTCAAATTAGAATTTCACCAATATGCATGTCCATTATTCAGAGCTGCATCTAGGGCAAAATAAAGTCTTACTAATCAATTCAATAGTACTTGGTTCACAATTGATATTGTCAGTTTTTTAGACAAACAAAGTAGGCTACATAGCTGGAGATTTTAGTTCAAGAAAACATAACGAGACTCCCTCCTTCCCAAAGTTATTTACCCATTTACTTTTGGTATGGACATTAATATGGGAGTTGTTTATTAATCTTTAAAGTGATAAAGTGATTTTTGGTTAAGGATATTGTAGTCTTCCCCACTTAATTATTAAAATAGATGATTTTTTATGGGTAAAAGTAATGACATGGGATGTTGGGAGGAGATAGTTGAAAAGGGTATAATTACTTTATTGCCTTTTTTATGAAAATGAGTAAATAAGTTTGAGATGGACTTTTTTAAAAAAATAGGTAAATAACTTTGGGATGGAGGGAGTATAATTATACTCAACTTAATTCTCTGTTGTGGCAAGTGGAGATAATTAACTTTCTGAGTAATACTCCCTCCGTTCTATTGTTTATTCACTGTTTGACTCGTGTTTTAGCGAATAAGTTGTTTATTACTCCTTCAGTCCTAAACTCAATTGCCACATTTTCGTTTCGGGGGTCCCATACTTGATTACCACTTTCCTAAAATGAAAATACTCACTTTATCATTTTATCGCATAAAATATTAATAAACAACTCTTTTTAACCTCAATTACCCATCACTTTATCACATAAAATACTAATAAACAACTCTTTCTACCCCAACACTTTATCACATTTTCTTAAAATCGGAGCACACAGTAATGTGGCAATCGAGTTTGGGACAGAGGTAGTAATATTTAAAATGGTAAAAAGATTTTTAAGGTGGGGTATGATAGTACTAACCCTCATCTATCCTACACCTCCTTAAAAGTCACTTTATCATATTTTATATACTAATAAAGAACTCGCTCCCTAAAACACGTGTCAAACAGTGAATGAGCAATGTAAAATAGGAAGAAGGGAGTACCTTTTAGTATTCAAAGTATCACTATTTAAAAAAAAAATATTTTTTTGTTATTATTTCAGAATCAGTAAACAGTATACTAAGTTCACCGCAAAACTTCCATATATTTACAGAAGTTTTGTCCATCAATTCCCATTTCATGAGTTGATATTTTGGTTGATTCTTTGTTATTAAACGACAAATGTGAAAATAGGTTGCAAAAGATCCTACTGGGAAGCAAATCAATGCCCTAGAGAAACACATCAAGAATCTACTCTCCCCATCAACCCCCGTCTTCTTCAACACCTTGTATGATCCCTATTGCGAAGGCGCCGATTTCGTTCGTGGCTACCCCTTCAGTCTCCGTGAGGGAAAGCCCACCGCCGTCTCCCACGGCCTCTGGCTCAACATTCCCGATTACGATGCTCCAACGCAGCTCGTCAAGCCTCGTGAGAGAAACACCACGTACGTACAAAGTCTTTGATATAAAGAATCGTCCTTTAACTTAGGCCGTGTCCAATTTCAGTCCGGTATTTTTTCACTTTTGCAATTATGACCCTTTTGGTCTAAATTTTGAACAAAACATACTGGACTAAAATTGAACATAAAAAAGGACACCAAAATAATACAAAAGTAAAAAAAACACATGACCAAAATTGACACCTGATCAAAATACAGGATTAAAATTACTGGACATAAATTATAGACGATTCTTGATATTAACTCAACAACGTCGTGTGTGACATGAAATACACGACGAATATTTGAATTACTTTTTTTCTTTATGAGTTCATTGTTGTGGATACATGGTATAGGTATGTTGATGCAGTGCTAACAATACCAAGGGGCAGTCTGTTCCCAATGTGTGGCATGAATCTCGGGTTCGACCGGGATCTAATCGGACCGGCTATGTACTTCGGCCTAATGGGAGACGGCCAGCCTATTGGTAGATACGATGATATGTGGGCTGGTTGGTGTGTTAAGGTATGACTAATATGAATTGAATACATATGCTCTATTTTATAGTAGTGCTCTAAATAAGCCTAGTTGAATATTAAACACGCAATTGTTCAAACTTGTTCGAATTATTTTAATAGTGCAGTAGGCCTCTTATTTCGAATAGGCAATTCATCTTGTCCACCTATTACCAGTATCTCGTGTATTAAATGATACCATCAATTAACACGTGAAACAATCATTTCAATATTTTATCAGGTGATATGTGATCATTTGGGATTGGGGGTGAAAACAGGGCTGCCATACATATGGCACAGCAAGGCCAGCAACCCATTTGTGAACCTGAAAAAGGAATACAAAGGCATATTCTGGCAAGAAGAGATCATCCCTTTCTTCCAGAACGCTACTCTTTCCAAAAATGCGACAACTCCGCAGCTCTGTTATCTTGAACTGGCTAAACAGGTTGAAGAAAAGCTCGGCAAAGTCGACCCATATTTCGTGAAGCTTGCGGACGCAATGGAGACTTGGATTCAAGCTTGGGATGAACTCAACCCTCCCAAGCCCCAGTGATACTTTTTACAGTAATCACTTCTTTTTTTTTTGGTTAAATGTTGGAGTGGTTTTGATCGAATAAAGAGTGGGAAAATGACAAATTTTTACTGTAAAATCTGTAGGAAGGAGAGACGGGGGGTTATTTTTACGCGTGACAGGCGGGATTGAAAACATTTTTTAATAAATATTTCATGAAACAAGTAAAATGTGATTATAATTTGGCAAATATAAAAACAGCGCCGTTGCCGGGGATCGAACCCGGGTCACCCGCGTGACAGGCGGGAATACTTACCACTATACTACAACGACTTGCTTGTTAGATTTTAAGTATGTTTATTATATCTAAGAATATTAAGTACAAATGTATCCAACCACATTCTTGTTAGGTTTCTTCTTGCAATATCAAATGATACTGTTCTATAAACATAGAGTTGGTTTTACGAAAATATAAATTCAAAATATTATTCGACTTAAATGATATAGTATGACTTTTTTTTTTATTTGGCTACGGAAGGAAGCAAGTTGATAAATCTACGTCTTGGAGCAAAAATAGACATTAATAATCAAGGGTTAGTGTGTTTCAAAAAAAAATAAAAAATCAAGGGTTAGTTATTTCTATTTGTTGACCTTTATGGATCAGATATTCTAATAGGCTTGCAGTAGCATGCCTGTTCAGTTAGAATAAAAGACAACTAAATTAAGTGTATCCTTTTCTCACTTAATTACCCATTTATATTTTGGTGTCACTGATTTTCTTTTCAATATGTTTCATGTCTTGAATGGTGAAAATGACTTAAAATTCATTAATTAACTTGAAATGCTGGCTTACATTTTATTTGTTGACGGTCGGGTCTACTTATAAAGTTCAAGATGATGGATACTTTTTTAATTTAAATCACATTTTCTTTCATCTTTTTTGTTAAGTACTCGATATAATAAATATATATACAGGCACCAGATGATATTATACGCATTGTGTGCGTGTTGGTGGTATATATATATGACAAAATCTTATACACGGCTCTACTTCCAAACCAAAATCAGAGAAAAGGAAACAAGGAATCAAGAACTGAAATAAGATAACTACTGATGTCACGAGTTCATGTAATTGTAGACTAACATAACAACACAACTATCAACTTCATAAGTATAACAAGTAATACTTTTGAATGAAACGACTAATACTGACAAACTTGTAGTACGTTTTAATGAAACAATTATTACTGACAAACTAATACATTATAATGAAACATGTGTTGTATATCATCAGACGAGGTACGTAAATTCCTTGCACACTTCTTGCAGCGTAATGTTTCGATACAACAAAAAGATTTGGGATACATATATTATGCGAAAATACATAAAGGTCTATGCTTTGGAGTGAAGCATAGCATAGCATACCTTACCTTGGAGAGGATGGAGCATTTGAAGAATTCGAAAACCCAGAATACACATTCGAATGTGTCTTCGTTAGATAAGCAAAGTTGGAAATCGGCGACAAACAAGGCACTCTTTCGCCTTTCCTCAAAAGATTCGCCAAGTCGAACCTCTGCAAGGTCAACACAGCTCTAGATTCCTTCCACACGAAAACAAGCAACCCGTTTTCAATAACAAAGAGTGAACCGGGTTTAGAACCCGGATACCTGAACCCGTACCCGTTTGCAATACCTTCTCCCACAAAAGACTGTCTAACATCTTCATCACTAACCAACGGGAACGTCTCCATAGACGGCTGTGCTACGTTCACTATAAACATAGCTGATCCATTAGGGTGGAGAACATAGGATGTACCTTCTAATATCTTTGTAGCAATTAGTAGCTGCTGCCCTGGTTCAGGCTCTTCGTAAGAGATCAACAGCAAGAACAGAGCTTTACCGGGCTTGTCTTCAGTGGGCCGCCCTGGAGGCCACCCGAATGTCCCTCCCCATAAACCGGCATATTCATGACTCGCTTTTGGTGGCCGTACAGGCAACTTATAGAGAGCGAATCTACTGTCGTGCATATTTGGCCATGCTCTGTAAGAAGATAGTTTCATAGACGTACCACGTAAGCCCAGCCCGATTGTATCACCAGATCTCAGAAATTCGTGTAGTTGGACATATTTACCCCTCTCGGAGGTGGAAGCAGACTTCTTCTGAGATTCTTGACAACCATTTTTCGAGCTTGATGATTTCCCGAGTATCTGTTTCAGACCGTTCTTTAGAAATCCAGAAATCGTCTTACCCTTAGCACAATGAGATTGTTCATCGTCTCCATCTCCTGCCCGAGAAGTAGTCGGGCAGCAATTGAGCCTCTTGCAAACGTCACTTGATCCTAATTCGGTAGGATTTAAAGGCGATTCTGAGCCGGGCCCACCACCGCGCTTATACATTTGCAAAAGCAACAATCTCCTTTCATATAATACCCCTAAATCCCTCTCCAAATCAGCCACATCATCAATACTCAAACGGGGAAACAATAGCACATTTCCCATCTCAGGGACAATTTTACGAATTTGGGTAGTAACGAGATCAAGAAGCCTCCTCCTATCACCAAATCCCAAACGACTAAACGACATCCCAATATCTCTCTGTCCAGCTATTCTTTGTGACTTGGAAATTTTACTACTCGTCCTATACAAACTTCTCGATAAGTCCTTATCCACTACTTCATGAGCAAAGCTCTTGCTATAAGCAAGCTTTCCTCCATTTCTTTGATGCCTAGGCTCAACCTCAAGCAAAAGCACATTAAAATGTCTGTCAATCGATTTCAGCAAACCAGGATAAACATAATCAACCCCCCGTTCCCTCCCGTGTAAAAAGAACGCCGTCCCCCCCTCATAATCACAAAGAATTTCGAAAACAGGCGTCCACAAGATCGGACCATCTTCAAGCCCTAAATGACCTACCTCTTGGGGGATAATCCGGCATCCAACAACCGAACAAAAACCAGGCATAACATAAACAACATTGCCCAGCTCAGGATTCTGGTGAACCCAAATCCCAATCATTGGGTGGATATTCACCAAGAACCGGCATAGGGCCTTGTATGAGCTTACCCCCTTTCTCCATTCAATTAGGGTATTCGAGGGGATTATCCCCAATTTATCACATTGCACAAACCACACCTTATCAGAAGCTACAACAGAATGCAGATCTCTACAGCTTAAACCAAGACTACACACATCTCTGGGTGAAAGGGATCTAGTGATTACAGAAAATATATCATCGGGTAAACCGAAAAGCAAGCTCGATTCAGATTCACACTCATCAGGCAACATATTTCACTTTTGAATCTGTTCCCCCTTTTAATTCGATTTTACACACTAATTAATCGACAAATAATAACAAACATCCAAAACAATAACTCGATCTAATGAATCGTATTCAGATTCCCAGCAGCTAAATCTACAATCGCCTATTGTATGAGAAATTAAAAGGGACCGATTGAAACTTATAGATGCACGATGCGGGTGTTGTTGACTGGGAGATTATACATAAATAAATAAAGGAATTTACTTGGATTTTGGGCATGGTAGTGAAGCAGAGTCATCCACCATTGAAGAGATCGAGCTTTCGTTTACTTGGTCAAAAATTAATCGCCATGATTGATGATGGTGAAGGAGAAAGTGGGGCCATGTGGAATCTTGATATCGGTGCAGTAAAGTCGTGGAGAAATGAGAAAATATTTGGGGTGGGTAAATTTGAAGCATGTTGAATTCAGCTTCAAAAAGCACCCATATCTCGCACCGCCAAGTCCAAGCGTACTCAATGATGCATTCACGTGTTTATTTATTTTTTGAGAAACTACATGTTTATTTATTCTGGTATATATTAAAATTAGTATTAGTTTCGTGAAAGATTTTTTTATGTAAAATAATTAATAATAAATTTTTTAACATTCTTTTTGTTGGGATATTTTAGTTTTGATGAATTATGCCAAAACATTATCAACTTGTGTTATTGAAGCTAATTTACGAGATAACAAGTTGAGGGAACGAAGAACAAATTGAGGGGAACTCACGAAATCGGGGCGTAGATGATCGAGATCGACGAGGTCACAGACGAGACCGATCGAAATCGGATGAGTTAGATGAGTTCCGAAGTTAACTGATGAAATTTGTGCAAAATCGGAAGAAGAAAAAAATTTAAATCCACCGATCGTAAGATCGGATGACCGAAGAAACAGACTGATCGGATGATCGGAAGAAAATAGAGTTGATATGGTGATCGAAGAGCGGATAAAGCCGATCAAAAAGAAATTGACCAGAAGATCGGAAGAGAAGGTTGCGGATCGGAAGAGGAAAGCGGATGAGACCGATCGAGATCGGGACGCGTGATCGATATCGGATATGAAGATGAAGCGGATGATCAAGATCGACGTGATTGAGATCAAATGTGCTAAACCGATATGCTAAACCTAATGTAATTGACTGATGCTATCCTCGAGATATTGATCTCGAAGAAGTGTTGATCGGATCGGTCGGTGATCGGATCGGATAAAGAAGAAATCGATAAACAGTCAAAAAGTGACTGAAGGTCGATGTGTGCGAATTCAGAGAATCGAACTCGGTCGACGAGTGTCAAGATACTGATCGACAAGGTCCGGCCAAGAGAAGTCTGTTGAATCAAGTATCCCGAGGCTCGGATAAACTTGAGGCTCGTATGAGAAATCTGAGACTCGGATAAACCTCAAGACTTCGAGATAGAATCAAGACTCAAGATGTCTCTCAAGACACCGAGACTCAGAGAATCTGAATGATTCCAAGGCGAGGAATCGAGGAATATAGCCATAATCACCGACGTGGACCAACGAGAGGGACAACCACAACCAAAGAAGTTCGATGTACTTACAAGAATAGTATGGATTTGAATGTGATTCTCTCCAACCAGAATATTCAAATCCACACTATAAATACAAGGTCTTTTCATCATTCTAATGTGGGATGCGTGGAGATTATAAAAGACGAGATGCTCTGAGCCAAAGAGAGTTATACCCAAAGCATTCTCACCCTAGAACACAAGTCCAGAGATATACAAATATGTTCAAGAGTGTTCTAGAACCCAATCTAAGAAACCCACGATGTATCCTAGCTTAGAGAGATTTTCCCAACCTTAAAGATTGAGGCTAAAACAAATGTAAGGGAAAATCTCACCATAGTTGGAGACAACACCAAACCCAAACCCCATTCTCGTAAAGAGATAACTAAAGTGGTGAAGTGAGGTAGTTGTTAGGGCAATCCCGAGAGGGTGATAAGTCCCAGTGGAAAGTGTGAACTCGTTAAACATCTAGAGGCGAGCCCCGAGAGGGTGATAAGTCCAGAGGCGAGCCCGAGAGGGTGATAAGTCCAGAGGCGAGCCCGAGGGTGATAAGTCCAGTTGGAGTGAGAGCTCGTTAAATATCTAGAGGCGAACCCCGGAGAGGGTGATAAGTCCAACTTGAAGGAATTTCCCAGAACAGGGAGAGTGGATGTAGGAGCTTGAGTCTCCGAACCACTATACTTTGTTGTGTTCTTTATTGCTTTATGTTCTTATATTGTCATATGCATTCGATTATAAGCAAAACACAACACATGAGCTTAAAAGCGAAAAATCTATAATCACCATTCCTTCACCCCTGTTTTTATATGCATCGCACGTCATGTTTTGTTTCCGCACGCGCAAAATGGGTTTTTCACCGGGCCTAACACTTTTGTTATTTTAATATATTTATGGTTAAATAATTGGTAACTAATAAAATACTAAAAATAAATGAGGCACACTTGCATAAGACGGTCTAACGATGAGACGGGTAATAAGTTGGACATTGACGCTTTAACACTTTGGAAGGGGTGAGTGCGATATGTGCTAGATTGTACTCCTTCTCATGCATGAGACCGTCTCATATGAATTTTTATCAAAATAAAAATATAATATAAATATGCAAAATATGATTTTATATGTTATTATACTTGATGACTCTATAAAAAATAAATAAATCCATAAATTTAAATTTTAAAAATATGTATATATATGCACTTTAAATTACAAATTAATTTGTAAATAACATTTGTTGTATACTTGCAAGGTCTCCCATCCAAACCGAGCAACCAAATTTTCATTCTTTTTTATTTTATTTTACCTTGAGAGTGCAACATAAATGTATGTGTGTGAAAACTAATTTGAGAAAAAACAAACCTACACTTGAAAGAGATGGATACAAACTTTTATTTATCGTCATTCCAAAAAATAATATGACTGAAAATTGCTTCCTCTTACACTTTACAGACATTGTTTGGTCTGAATTACTTATCATTTTTGGGATGAACTTTTTATTCTCGGTTTAAAAAAAATATATTATTTATGCTTTAAAAATTATGATTTCCCAGCATTGTGACAACCAATCTCGTGATATTGCACAAACCTGACTTTTCGTCAATATTCTTGAGAAGCATTACATGCATTCCTACCTTCAAAATGAAATAGTGGTTTGGTAGTACTTAACACTTAATATAGAAAATCAATAGATAACAACTTTCCATTAGCTCTAGATTGAAACTTCATTTTGCATACATTATTAAACTTTGATCAAATACCTCAAAATTTTATTTAGCTTAAATTAATTATATTCAATAATGGTAACATTTTTAATATTTTATATATTTAAAATACAAAAATATATTAATTTACTATGTAAATTATATTTAAAAGAAAAAAAAATGTAACTATTTGACACCGAATAAAAAATATTAATACATTAACAAAATAAAAATAATTTAAAAATAAATTAATTTTAAAATCACAAATTTTTAAACACACATTTGTAAATAATATTAATTATAATTCTGCATGATTTTCCATTATAATCGAAACAGTGTTTTTAATTTTCTTTGCTCTTCACTCTTGAGACAACATTATGTAGTTGAACGGGAAAAATATTTTTTATGTCTGTAACTATCCAGGTGACAATTTAAGGAAAAAAGTTTCAGTTTAGGAAAAAAAGTTAGATAGTTACAATTTAGCAAAAGTATGTCTGTAAGTCTTGAGTTTATACAATTGTCTATAAATTGTGAGTTTCTGCAAAGTAGGACAGTATATTTTAAATTATTGGAAATTTGGGCCAGTCTGTATGAGAAAAATAATTTATATTTGCCAAAAAAAAAAATGTCCTACTTTTATCAAACTAAAAGATAATATCCTATTTTTCAAAATCGAAACTTATTGTCCTTCCGTTAAGTTGACACTTCAATAAACAATTTTAAAGATATATTAAAATTGACAATGTATATAATTCTAAACTAAATAATTGAATGCATTCAGTTAAGTTGAAGCAAAATTATTATTTCACTATAAAGTTTACTAGCGCTTTAGTGTTAACATTAGTAGGGTTAAATTATCTGATTTTATGTTTATATTTGATTGAGTTTTAATTTTTTTTTTAAACGAGTCAAATATGTAATAAAAATAATTCTCCACATAAAAGAAAATGTGTATTTTTATACTGAGATATATTATTTTAATTTTGACATACAATATTTTAACACTAAGTAGCAAATAAAATAGCATATATTTGCAAAAAAAAAAAAAAAGTTAATGTCCATATTTTGCCCAAAAAAAGGTTAATGTCCTATTTCTGCCAAAAAAATAAAAAGTTAATATTCTACTTTTCCCGAACTGGAGAAGTTTATTGTCCTTAAATTGTCACCTCCCCTAAATTACAGGTATTTTCCCACAATTGACCATGTGCAAAAGCTTACTTGGAAAGGTATACATTTTACTTTAATAATAATGAGAGGAGGCTAAACATATTTTCAAATAAGTATTTTCTCGTACAATTATCCACATATGTATGTACTTAACATTTCACGTTAAACCCTAAGTTTTGCAATGAAAGAGATTTTAAATGGTAGCTACAACTTCACTTGTATATATAGTAGAAAATATACCTTTTTGTATTAAAATCATGTGAAAAGTGAGATGATACCTAAAAATAAATTTGTCATAATCATCATCCAAAAGAAAAAGGGTTCCCACAATCTCAATGGATTAATCAATAGTATGAAAATTCACTTATATATAAAATAAACTTGAAATAATTATATAAGGTTAATTTCAAAAACATGCATTAAAAACACCATATCTCTATTAATTAACTCTAAATTCAGAAAAATGAAGAAGAATTTCATTTAACTGCTTAATCCGCAACTTTCACTATACAACAAATCTCAGATCTGATCTCAATATTTTTTCTCTTCTTCTCCAAGAAGCCACTGATATCCTAAAAAATGGTCATGAAAGAGTTGGGGTTATACGTGAAATATGCTTTTACGTAATAACGAACTCATGTAACTCTTATTTACTGAATATAAAATGTTTCATCATTATTGCTTTAAATATAAATGAATGTTAATTATTTATTGCAAACCGTTCAATATTAGTATATTACATTGTAGTTAATGTGGTGATACTCGATCACAGAAGATCACATTAACATTTCCTTGTAAATAAAAGTACAACTTCACAACCTAGATAGAATTGAACACTCCATTGGTAGAGGTTGAAGTGCAAAGCTCAGATTGACTTGTCTTGACCAAGAGATTGCACTAGCACATTATGATGTGCTGAAGAGGACCTACAGAGAGGATAAATTCTTCTGTACTGACTTAAGGGATGAAGAATTAAACCTCAGTTGTTATTGATTTCTTAACCTCTGTCACTTAAATAGAATTGTGTGTAATTAATATTTATTACTTTGATCTGTGTTGGGTTTAGAGTCAGACAGTGATTCTATACTTTGCATTTGAGCAACGTGTGCAAGCAAGTCTTGTGTGATTTGTCCCCTTGGTGGGCTCAGAAGCTTTTGTTGGGATTATACTGGAAAGTATGCTTTTTACTTTGTATAATCAAAACTGAATTTCAGACTTATTTGCTGAAATAAATTGTTTATCACTGATGCTTTAAATATCATTGAATGTTACATATATTTACTGCATAATTGTTCAATAAATCGTATGTGTTACATTGTAGTTAATTTAGTGATACCAGATCACAGAAGATTAAATTAACAGTCCCTTGTAACTAAAAGTACGCCATTCACGACCTAGATGGAAATGAACAACCCATCGTGAAAGGTTGAAGTGTAAGGCTCAGATTGGCTTGTCTTGACCAAGAGATTACACTAGTGCATGACCGATGCACTGAATAGGACCTACAGGAGGATAAATTCTTCAGAACTGAACAAGGAAGAATTAGACCTCAGTGGTTCCTTATTTCTTAATCTTCGTCCCTTAAATAGGATCACGTGAGATTGGTAACTATTGCTTTGACTTATCATGGGTAGCGAATCAATGAGATTCAATACTTTTTATCTTGGGCAATATTATTAGTCACATGTGATTGCTAAGATTTAATACGAAGAATTGTGTGCAAGTACACTTGTTTGATTTGCCCCCTTGGGAGGTTCATAAGCTTTATCATACCAAATCTTGCAAGTGGAATTAGTTTCTGGTATGGATAATAATGTTGAACTGTTCTTTGACCAAGGACAAAATATATTATTTAATGGAAAGCTATTTCAGTGACTTGAATTAATTAATGGGCTAGATAATCTTAAACACGGGAAATAATAACCGGGAGCCATATTGACTGTAATATGGGTTAAGATGGATAGTGCAATATTAATTATGTAGTGGGATTAATTAATATTTATGGGCTTGAATAATATTGTGGCTCAATATTAGATATTCAAGGACCATTAGAAGATCCAATCTTAATTCTCCTAAAGGCCCCTTGAGTAGCCCAACATATAGTCCATTAACTGAAAAAGGTGATTAAAATAAAATAAATATTGTTGCTTATTTTTCCCTTAATATTTTCGAAATTTATAGATAAGTTGGGAGAAAGATTTTCTTTGAATTTTGTTATGGAATGAAGATATGTATTATTGGAATACAAAATTATCTCATTAAATTCAAGAAATCTCCCACTTGGTTATCTATAATGTGTTTTTTTTTTAAATATGAAATATAGTGGGCAAGAAAGATTTTCTTGATTTTCTTGAAAAGATATTATGGAAGATATGTATTTTTTGAAATACAAGAATATCTCATAAATTCAAGAAGATCCAAATCTTGGAATCTTGATACTCTATATTTTCGAAAATCCATAGCAAATAGAGAAGGTGGGATTTTGTGGAATATTATAATTATGGGAAAAATAATATAGGAGATATATTCAAGATTTCTTGGAGATCAAGAAAAGATTTTTCCACATTATTTTAAACCTAAAATTTCGACCACCTAGTCTCTATAAATAGGGGATGATTATTTCATTCCCAAGTACAATTTCATGTGCTGGGAAATTAGTAAATCCACAAAGGTGGTGCAACATAATTTATTTTCCTTTTGTTAAATCGTTCACAAGAATCCTTCCACCGGATAGTCGAACGAGGGCTAAGGGAATACTTGAGAAGTCCTTACGGATAGTCTATTCAGCCACACCGTTGCCATCCCAAGAGGTACGTTCACGTAAACTCGTAGAATTCGCGTCATCGTAGGTTTTACGTGAATTATTATATGCATGATATGTTGTTGGATTATTATTTGAATTAATAGAGGATTAATTCATGCTAGTAATAATTATAAGAATTAAATTTGTATTTAAATATTCACCCTAATATATCTCGCGTGCAACTTATTCCCCAATTGGTATCGCATCGAGCCACGGTTTCGGGCTCTGAATTTTTTAAATTGTAATTTAATTAGTTGACATTAAATTTGAAATTGGATAGTAGAATTGCTAGATCTGTTTTTCAGGTATCCAATTGTCATGGAATTTAATGTGTTTATTTATGCATGCATATAAATTGTGGTTTTAATTCGATTCGTTCGGATTCGTTTTACCTCGTGAGAAAATTCACGAGTAGATTAGAATTTGTTTGATTTGATCAATGTAATAGACTAGTCTAGATCTAGGTTTATTTATTTTTTGTAAATAAATTGTAACCGGATTGAGAAACGAGGACGGAGACGAAGAATTAAAGGACAAAATCCGAATCGGGCTTAAGGCGGCGTCGTCGTCGAACGCGCTTAAACGCCAGGCACGACGCGCGACGCGACATCGCCAGCAGTACGCGACGCGACGCGACACGCCAGCAGCACGACGGGCGCTGGCGAGGCCGAGGGCCGAAGCGCACACGAGGATCTCGCCACGAAGCACGGGCGGGCGGCGACGCTGCACTGCCGCGGAAGCTGCGCAAAGTGACCGAGGCGTGAGCCGGGCGCGCGAAGCGCCGGATAAGACAGCCATGCGCCGCTGCCGCCTACCGAGAGCCTTGTCGCCCTCGCCGAGGCCGCCGAGGCGGATTTTAGACGCTGCCCGCCAGCGCCGCCGAGGTTAACCCGCCAAGTGGCCGGGAACGGATGCAGTGCCAAGATCTCTTCTCGGTTCTTGAGCTACTTGGCGTGGCGTTTTGAGACGGAGTAATTTTTTCGAGACGATCGAGTGAGAGAAATTCAAGACAGTGTTTCTTCAAGATCAAGCCAAGAAAAATCAAACCATGACAATTGGATCATTTGTGCCCAATATGTTTGTTTTTCTGTTTTGCTTGATTTATTTTGTGCTATCTTATGCTTTATTTAATTTGTTTAAATATGTTTGCATGAGAGTTGCCAAATGAAAAATCTCAACTTCAAAATTACTAAGTATGTTTAAATAATTAATTGACAATTTTATTCCGGATAATAAAATTGAATTAATTTTGACCTCCATGATTTATTTATTTGTGAATTCTTTTGGAGAAATTCCCCCCACGGGGACGGTCAAAAGATAGCTTTCACATGAATGAATTCCAAATGGATGATTGTGGGTTATTACTAGTGGCGACGATGACCCTCCCCACGAGGCTCGTTCAAAGCGAAATAATAATCATGTATTTAATCATGGTTATTACTTAGGTATAAAATTAATATGCATATACTTCCCCGAAGTCCCTGTCAATTTTATATTGGTCAAGTGGGAGTCAACTATTAATCTGGATATTAAAGGTTTGTAATTGTTCTTGTTTGTAACCTGCTTAAATGTGTTTAAATAATGACCCACCCCACGTGGCTTATTTAAACTATTTTGAGATGTTGGCTGATGCATGTTCATTTTTTTTTTTGAGATTTTAATATGATGCATGTGATCGAACCTTGTGATATATATTTGCTTATGCATATTATTGTTTATTTCAGTTCATCATGTCGCAACCTTTTAATCCACTGTTATATACACTCAAAGAACACCAATTAACTGGAGATAAATATGTTGTTTGGAAACGGAATATGAGTTTTGTCCTTTCGGCACAAGAACATTTTTGGGTTCTTGATGTACCCAAGCCCCGTATGCCTACTGATGAATCTGATGCGGAAAGACACTTGTATAATATTTGGGAGCAGGCCAATGAACCCATGAAACATGTAATCTTGACTTCACTGTCTGATGATTTGAGACACATTCATGAAGGTGTTGAGTCTGCTGCAGAAATTATACAAAGTCTTGAGGAAATGTTTTTAACAAAAGACCGCATGATCAATCAGTTTAAAACCGGCGACTTGGCTAGGCTAAAAATGGTTGAGGGAACACCCGTAAGGGAGCATGTTCTCAATTTAAAACACCATTTTGATAAACTTGCTTATCTCGGTACTAAGTATTGTGAAGAGGCTCAAATCGAATTTCTTTTCCTAACTCTACCAAGGTGTTTCGATGAGTTTTACTGTAGTTTTGTGATGAGCGATCACATGTTTACTATGGATACTCTACAAGAAGCCTTGGAGATTATAGAGAAGCATTTGGGAAAGAAAGACGAAGCATTGGTGACCAAAAGTCTTTTCTCAAGATCTAGGCCAATGGAAGGCAAATCTCAAGAAAAGGAAAATGGTCAGATCCAAAGCAATCTCATCACTAAGAAAAGTAAGAGAAAGATAGCTAGTTGGATGGGTGTCAAGAAAGTACCAAAATGAAAATGCTTCAAGTGCGGTGAAAAGGGACATTGGAGGTCAGTCTGTTCCAATCCTAAAAGGATTGGAAAGAAAGGTAATTCTCACACACTAGTTGTTGAAACTTGCTTAGCGGCGTATGCCTCCCATTTATGGGTGGTGGATACGGGATCCACTGATCATGTATGTTTCATTTTACAGGGGTTCAAGCGGACCCGACAACTTAGTGGGAGTGAGATCCTCATCACACTGGGCGATGCCACGAGAGTGGCAGCTGAAGCAGTGGGAGAAGTGCACCTGTCTTTTGAAGACATAGTTTTAATTTTAAGAGATGTTCTTTACGTTCCGAGTTTTAGAAAGAATTTGATTTCAGTTTCTAAACTTTTTCATGATGGATATTCGGTTACTTTTAATAAAGTTGCTACCATTTCTCTTTTTGATAAATTTATCTGTCATGGAACGTTGTCGAATAATCTCTATACAATTAACTGTGCACACCACTCACGAAATGCATCCTATAACACATCAACTGTTTCCGAGAAAAGAAAACGTTCATCAGACGTGAACGAGACACTTCTTTGGCATCTAAGATTGGGTCATATAAATCCAAAGAGGATCCAAAGGTTGGTGAGAGACGGTTCACTGGAGCTTCTCCAAGTTGAACCGATTCCAACCTGCGAATCATGTTTGGAGGGTAAAATGATCAAGAGGGCATTTGGAGCCAAGGGGAATAGGGCCAAAGAAGTGTTAGAGATCATTCACACAGATGTATGTGGTCCAATGTCAACCAAAGCAAGAGGAGGTTATGAGTATTTTGTCACTTTTATTGATGATTACTCAAAGTACGGTTACATTTTCCTTATGAAGCATAAATCTGAGACCTTTGAGAAATTCAAAGAATTTAAGGCTCAAGCAGAGAATCATAGGGAAAAACGTATCAAGTCTCTACGATCTGATCGTGGAGGCGAATACCTCAGCGATGAGTTTTTAAACTACTTATCTAATGAAGGGATTACATCCCAGCTCACTGCACTCGGAACCCCTCAACAAAACGGGGTTGCAGAGCGAAGAAACAGAATTCTTTTGGAAATGGTTAGATCTATGATGAGTTATGCGGATCTTCCCAAGTCGTTCTGGGGTCATGCCTTGGAAACAACGGCTTACATTCTGAACTTGGTGCCATCCAAATCAGTTCCCAAAACTCCCAAGGAATTGTGGACCGGGCGCAAGCCTAGTATGAGACACATGAGAATTTGGGGGTGCCGGCCTACGTGTTGGACAAGGAAGCCGGTAAATTGGATCATCGATCAGAATTAAGGTTGTTTGTAGGATACCCCGAGGGAACAAAAGGGTGTATGTTCTATGGTCCCGAAGATCAATAGGTGGTAATAAGCACCCACTTTAGATTTTTGGAAGAAGACTATATGAACGAAAGAAGACCCAGAAGTGATATTACCTTAAATGAGCTAAGAAGGCAAACCTCAATGCCATCTGTACTAGACGATATACCAAACGACACGTTTTCACAACCGAAGCCTCGTCGTAGTGGGAGGGTTGTTAGACAGTCCGAGAGATTCATGGGAATAGGAGAGTCCTCGGACTTGATTCCCGGACAAGACGAATCAGACCCATGGACATATGACGAGGCATTCCAAGATAAGGATGCAGATTCTTGGCAAACAGCAATAAAAGCCGAAATGGGTTATATATTTCATAACAGAGTGTGGGAGCTAGTCGAACCACTTAGTGGGGTCAAACCCATTGGATGCAAGTGGGTATATAAGAGGAAAAGAGGACCGGATGGGAAGGTTGAAACCTTCAAAGCAAGACTAGTGGCGAAAGGTTATACTCAGAAAGAAGTGATCGATTATGAGGAAACTTTTTCGCCCGTAGCCATGCTTAAGTCTATCCGTATTCTCTTATCGATTGCTGCGCATTTCGACTTTGAAATCTGGCAAATGGATGTCAAGACAGCTTTCCTTAACGGAAGTCTTGATGAAGAGATCTATATGCAACAACCCCAAGGCTTCATTGAAACAAGCCAAGAACACCTAGTTTGTAAGCTCAAGAAGTCCATTTACGGACTCAAACAGGCATCCAGAGCTTGGAACCAATGTTTTGATCATGTTATAAAGTCTTATGGGTTCGATCAAAACGAGTTCGAAAGTTGTGTGTATAAAAAGCATGTCGGAACTGCATTGGTATTCTTAGTACTATACGTAGATGACATTCTGATCATCGGGAATGATGTGAAGGTGTTATCAGACGTAAGGGCATGGCTTTCAAAACAGTTTGATATGAAAGACTTAGGGGAAGTTCGACACATCCTTGGGATCAAGATCACTTTCGAGATCGCAAAGAAAATGATGATCGGGTTATCGCAAGCTTCATACATAGACACTGTCTTGAAACGCTTCAGCATGCAAGATTCCAAGAAAGGCTTCGTACCTTTCAGGCATGGAATCCATCTATCCAAGAAAATATTTCCTAAGACGCAAAAGGAGATAGATGACATGAAAGACATTCCTTATGCTTCGGCTGTCGGAAGCCTTATGTATGAAATGCTGTGCACGAGACCGGATATCTGCTTTGCCGTAGGCATGGTGGCAAGATATCAAAGTAACCCGGAAAAGAGCATTGAATGGCGAGCTAAAAACATTCCCGGTATCCGAAAAGAACTCGGGATAGAATGTTGGTTTATCGGCCAGATAGTCCAATCCCCATCTCTACCACACGAACTCGGATTTCCAATCGGACATAGACTCGGAAAAATCTACCTCCGGTGAGTGTGTTTTGCATGGGGAGGAGCCGTGACATGGAGAAGCGTCAAGCAGAAATGCGTCGCAGATTCTACCATGGAAGCCGAATATATAGCTGCTAGCGAGGCAGCAAAAGAAGCGGTTTGGCTCAAGCACTTCCTAGTGGACTTAGATGTGGTTCCGAATTTTCCCAGCAGAATCACTGTTTATTGTGGCAATGCCCGAGCAGTTGCAAATTCAAGGGAACCAAGAGCCCACAAAGCCAGCAAACACATTGAAAGGAAATACCATCTTATACGAGATATCATTAAGAGAGGAGATATAGATGTGGCAAAGATAGCGTCTCGAGGACAACTGGCGCATCCATTCACAAAGAGTGCGCCTCAATACATTCGAGACATGTGGAAGGAATGGGTGTCAAGACCGTTGCCAATCTGCTTTGAGTATAAGTGGGAGAAATTATTAGGTTCGTGTAGGTGACATTAGATGTCACAGACTACACGAGACATTTTGTAGTATACTTAAAAGCAGACTTTGAGTATAAGTGGGAGATTGTTGGGATTATACTGGAAAGTATGCTTTTTACTTTGTATAATCAAAACTGAATTTCAGACTTATTTGTTGAAATAAATTATTTATCACTGATGCTTTAAATATCATTGAATGTTACATATATTTCTTTGCATAATCGGTCAATAAATCGTCGTGTTACATTGTAGTTAATTTAGTGATACCGGATCACGAAGATTAAATTAACAAATCCTTTGTAACTAAAAAAGTACGCCATTCACGACCTAGATGGAAATGAACAACCCATCGTGAAAGGTTGAAGTGTAAGGCTCGATTGGCTTGTCTTGACCAAGAGATTACACTAGTGCATGACCGATGCCTTTGAATAGGACCTACTGGGAGGATAAATTCTTCTTAATCGAACAAGGAAGAATTAGACCTCGGTGGTTCGTTATTTCTTAATCTTCGCCCCTTAAATAGGATCACGTGGGATTGGTAACTATTGCTTTGACTTATCATGGGTAGCGAATCAATGAGATTCAATACTTTTTATCTTGGGTAGTATTATTAGTCACATGTGATTGCTAAGATTTAATACTGAAGAATCGTGGTGCAAGCACGCTTTGTTTGATTTGCCCCCTTGGGAGGTTCATAAGCTTTATCATACCAAATCTTGCAAGTGGAATTAGTTTCCATATGGGATAATAATGTTGAACCGTTCCTTGACCAAGGACAAAAGATATTATTTAATGGAAAGCTATTTCAAATTGGCTTGAATTAATTAATGGGCTAGATAATCTTAAACACGGAAATAATAACCGGAGCCATATTTATTTGTAATATGGGTTAAGATGGATAGTGCAATATTAATTATGTAGTGGGTTTAATTAATATTTATGGGCTTGAATAATATTGTGGCTCAATATTAGATATTCAAGGTCCATTAGAAGGTCCAATCTTAATTCTCCTAAAGGCCTCCTGAGTAGCCCAACATATAGTCCATTAACTAAAAAAGGTGATTAAAATAAAATAAATATTGTTGCTTATTTTTCCCTTAATATTTTCAAAATTTATAGGTAAGTTGGGAGAAAGATTTTCTTTGAATTTTGTTATGGAATGAAGATATGTATTCTTGGAATACAAGATTATCTCACTAAATTCAAGAAATCTCCCACTTGGTTATCTATAATGTGTTTTTCGAAAAATATGAAATATAGTGGGCAAGAAAGATTTTCTTGATTTTCTTGAAAAGATATTATGGAAGATATGTATTTTTTAAAATACAAGAATATCTCATAAATTCAAGAAGATCCAAATCTTGGAATCTTGATACTCTATATTTTCGAAAATCCATGGCAAATAGAGAAGGTGGGATTTTGTGGAATATTATAATTATGGGAAAAAGAATATAGGAGATATATTCAAGATTTCTTGGAGATCAAGATAAGATTTTTCCACATTATTTTAAACCTAAAATTTCGACCACCTAGTCTCTATAAATAGGGGATGATTATTTCATTCCCAAGTACAATTTTATGTGCTAGAAAAATTAGTAAATCCACAAAGGTGGTGCAACATAATTCATTTTCCTTTTGTTAAATCGTTCACAAGAATCCTTCCACCGGATAGTCGAACGAGGGCTAAGGGAATACTTGGGAAGTCCTTACGGTTAGTCTATTCAGCCACACCGTTGCCATCCCAAGAGGTACGTTCACGTAAACTCGTAGAATTCCGCATGCGTAGGTTTTACGTGAATTATTATATGCATGATATGTTGTTGGATTATTATTTGAATTAATATAGGATTAATTCATGCTAGTAATAATTATAAGAATTAAATTTGTATTTAAATATTCACCCCGAATAGATCTGTGCAACTTATTCCCCAACAGCTTTATCATACCAAATCATGCAAGTGAAAATTTATTTCCGATATGGATAATAATGTTGAGTTGTCTTTACTACAAGGACAAATATATTAATTAATATAAAACTTATCAGTGGCTTAATTAATTAAGTGATTGGATAATCTTAAACACGAGAAATAATAACTAGGAGTCATATTATTGTAACATCGTAATATAGATTAAGATGGATAGTTCAATATTAATTTTATAGTGGAGTAAATTAATATTAATGAGCTAAATAATATTATGGCTCAATATTAAGAAATTCAGAGCCCATTGACGGTCCAATCTCAATTCTCCTAAAGGCCCCTCAAATAGCCCAATATAAGTCCAATTAATAAAAAGGAGAGAAAAATATTATTGCCTAATTTGTTCCTATTTTTTTCGATAATTATGGGAAAAAGAAGAGGAAAGATTTTCTTGAAAAAAATATATGGAAAGAGATAAGTATTCTTGGAATAAAAAATTATCCCATAAATTCAAGAAATCAAATCTAGATTCTTGTCTCCTTGATTTTTTTCGAAAATTACTATAAGAAAAGGAAGAAAAATTATTTTGTGATTTATATGGAAAATAAAATATATGAGAAATGTTCAAGATTGTATCTTTGGAAGATACAAAGAAATTTCTCATATTCCTTTTTAGGGCACAATTTTCGTCCCCCATAGTCTTATAAATAGGGGATGGTTTTTTCTTCCACAATACAATTCAAAGTTTGGAAAAATTAGAATCCACAAAGGTGGTGCAATAATTTTATTTTCTCTTTTATTAAAATCGTTCGTAATAATCCTTCCACCGGATTACGCATGTGGACGTGGGACATATTTGACAAGGCAATTTGGGTTGATCCATCGTCTCAACGATTGTCACTTCAAGAGGTACGTAATTTCGTAACTCCTAGATTCCGCATGCTTAGGATTTACGTGGATTACGTGTACGCATGTTGTTATTGTTTATTTAATTATTATGTTGAATTAATTTAGGATTGATTCATTTTAGTAATTAATTGATTAATTTAAATATGTATTTAAATACACCCCGAATAGATCTGGGCACCCCGTATTTTCCAACAGAAAGATGCTCCAATTCAAAAAAAAAATCGTTAGAGTTTTTGATCGAGTTCATTAGAAACTATCATATCACCTACACAAAGACAAAACAAATGACACATATATGCACATCAATTCACCACTTAAATGTTCATCATATCATTACAAAAAATAATAAGACACCATAATGAATAAAAATAATGAGTTTGTAAAAGACAAAGGAGTAAAATATTATGCGATGTTGTGTTCGATATAATAAATCAGAATTAATCGAACATCAAAGAGTGACACGTGTAATGTTTGAATATAATAATCATGCCCGGTGGATGAGTTACTTTTTGTTCGCCAACTGATCAGAATTGCTCGGCCAGTCTACCGAACAAACATAACCAGGTCAGTATGTTCGAACTCAAATCTCCTGAAGAACTGTCTTAAAAGCGACGAACAGAAAGTCCAACCGAACAAAAGATTAATTCTGACGATTAAAAGAGCGTCCTACAGACGACGTTTGCACAAAGATCAATCTAGAAGATGAAGTCAGAAACGTGGCAACACCACCGGAGTTCTTGCATGATCCAAAGAATCCAGCACATGCTTTACCAATCCAGCTCATGCTTGACGAAGTACGATAAATGGAAGAAAAAAGAAGAAGAAAAGGGTTGGTTCATAAAATAATCCCAGAAAGATAGCCTACAAAAAAATCCCCTGAGAGGTGAGGAACAGAAAAATTAGAGTGTTCATCCACATATATGAAAAACCCTAGAACTCATTCGATAACCTGCATCGATTCATCTTCGTAAGATGTATCAAGAATCTATGCGTGTAAAGCTCATAATGCTACATCCTCGGCTTGGTATGCCCCCGAGTAGTCATATATTATTTAACCGGGTCAACAAATTCATCTTATTTATCGTTTATTTTACACGATATGTTTTGTTTTGCGAGTTGTAATTAAATTAGCCACATAATATTCATCAATCAAAACGACTCGCGACAATTGGCGCTTAGAAGGAGGGTAATTTTCGAATCCGCATCCAAAAACCAACCCATACACAAAACCCCTAGTTAGCCGAGGCGTAAAAAAAAAATATAATGCCTCAATCTAGGAACACCCAAACGGAGAGGTCTTAACAAAGCCGACCATATGACCGAAAAAGAGGCCCAAATACGACCTTCATAAAGATCGTGCAAAGGAAACTATTAATCTTGAGGATATAGCCAATAATCCGGCGGCCACTACAAAAGCAATCACTTTCTTGCTACGAGCACAGAAAGAGAGGGCAGAAAAAGAATTGGCGAAGTTAGAGGCTCAAAAGCAGGAAGAGCAACACTCACATACACCCGACAGCAAGCAAGCTAAAAAGAAAACCGCAGAAATGACTAGTAAAAAAAAAGCCGAGGATACGTCGGATGACGAAATGACCTCAAGGGTCTAGACCATCAGCGTTTGGACGTTTGAGGCTCTCCGCCAAAGACCGAATCGGCAATAATAGGCGACGGGATCCAGGAAAGAGACATCCAATAGAGGTGCCCGCGCATTCAGATCTACAAAAGCATCCGCACACCGAACAAATATCGGCGGGAACAAAGTTGTCTATCCATCACCGATTGGGTAGTCAAGGACAGACTTGGAGAGGGGGACTGCCCCATCACGAGCATGATCCACGAGATCCTCATGATGGGAAACAGCCCCAATCTAAGTCTATCAGTCCCACAAAGTTTGCGGAAATGCAAAAAGCCATCGAGGGATTACAGGCCGATCTGGCCGCGACTAAGGGCCACCCTCGAACGAGCACAAGATTTTGTTCGCCATTATCACCAAATCCGATCATGGCGGCGAAGTACAAGAGAAAGTCGCAAAGACCCGACCGCCAATTCCCATTTTCGATCTTTGAAATCGGATCCTCATGTCCATCTCAAAGAAATTTTTCGGACTTTATGATCGCGATGGGGCGACAGACGCGACGCAGCGGTCTTATCATTCCCCATGACTTTGGGTGATCGAGCACATAGGTGGTTTACCACTTTACCCGCTAAGGCCCATCACATCTTTTCGCATAACCGGGACGGCAATTTTTGTCCCATTTCTCGTCCCATGTGTGCTGCATACCTCGCACCAAACAAAGGTTGGCGATTTTTCCCAATTAAAAGGTGAGTCCGACGATCATACATAGAAAGATTTGATAAATGTTTATATGATGGAGCCCCAGGTTGAAGAGGATGCTAAGATCCTCGCGGTGGTCGGAGGCCCCGACTTTAAATACTGAGACATGTGGAAGGCCATGCATCAAGATTGGCGAACTCAGTACTCGAGTTTAGAGAGCAGCATCTAGAATTATAGCCATGCAAGATTTGCTCGCACAATCACAATTGAGACGAGAGCCTATCGCTAGGAAACCTTTCGAAAAAGAAACAATGAATGAAGGGGGCTCTGATCCCCCCACCTCCTTCAAACCTTTTGAACAAAGAAATGAAGCAAATGCCCTACTGAAGTCTTTTTGGGCGTTTTGGCGTAAAACTATCTTTAATCAAATTAAAGATCGGGACATGTTGGACAAAAGCCAAGAAGAATTGTAATGGATAAGCGTCGACTTAACGCTTCCAAATCAGTAATTATCACGAGTACATCGCAATCTGACGAAAATTGCCGCGATTTACTCGCCAACTTTGGAAGCTATATGAAGAAAATCGTCTTTCCCAGTTCTTAGAAAAGCCAGCGAACAGGGATTCGCGAACAGAAAGGACAGAAGACCGAAGGGGAAAGCGAAAGGCCGAACAAACATTTGACAGTGATCCCGAAGAATCACGTAAGAGATCTGAAACGACCAAAAGAGGGCCTCCTACTGTGGGAAGAGGTCGAGAAAGTCAAGAAATCCAAATGATTAAATCCCGAATATGGTCCCGTGGGTGGATGTTACCAGCGCCAACGTTATCTAACAGACGTAAAAGATGGAGATCGTGTGCCATGCAGAACATCCATCAGGTAAAGGTGGCGAGCACATCATCCAGTTCCCCACCTACACACCAAATCATTTTCTCGGAGGACGATCTCGACGGGATTATAACTCCCCACAACGACTCCTTAACCATCAGTGCTCGTCTCCTTGGGTTGAAGGTACATCGCCTCTTAGTTGATACTGGGGCTTATGCAAACATTTTGTTCGTTAATACCCTTCGCCAGATGGAAAAACAAGTTGGGGATTTGAGCAGTTATATTGAACCATGTAATCATACTATAATGGGTTTTGGGGAATCTGTAACCCGACCCTATGGTATGATTAGGTTAGGAGTCGAGCTAGAATCAACTTTGAATCCGGACATTAGACGAACTAGAATGTTAGATTTTGTAATCGTCGATGTTCAGTCCACTTATAACGGGTTTCTAGGTCGCCCGTTTATTCAGGAATTCAAAGCGGCCTGTTCCACGTATTACTATTGTGTTAAATTTCCGACACAAGATGGAACGGGGAGTGTAAAAGGAGATCAAAAGAAGGCTCGAGATTGTTTGCTATCGTGCGTACCAGAAAGACAAAGTATCGTCAATATGATGGAGCGAACACGGGAGATTGATAAGCCTAGCCAGCGAGCAAATATCTCACCGAAAGATCTTCCGACAAACATAAGTTCGACGAGCATAACCATTCGTGCGAGCACAGAAGGCGCGAACATAAACTTCGGGGAGACAACTAATTCCCCCGATCTCCTAGATCAAATGAATATTGATCAGCCGAACGAGCAATCGGACCTAGAGCCTCGCATAGGTTTTGAACCCATGGAAGTTGATGATGAGCCCCGAGGATCCATTCAAGACCCTCGGTGGAAGCAAAAACGAAAGCAGGCGACTCCTGTTGAGCAATTGGAACCAATCAGTATCGACCCGAACAGACCTGAGTTAGAAGTGTTCGTTGGTTCAGAATTACCTGAACCAATCCGAACAGAAATAATTACTTTCCTTCAAGCAAATTTAGATGTGTTCGCATGGTCACACGAGGACATGGTTGGAATAGATCCAGAGCATGCCTGCCACTCCCTCAACCTTGATCCAATACAAGCTCCAGTTGTCCAAAAACGTAGAAAATTTAGTCCGGAAAAATATGCGGCGATGAATAATGAAATCAAAAAGCCGCCGACAACAAACCGATCCGAGGAGGTAAAATGCCCAAGATGGCTTAAGAACCACATGCTAGCTTCGCAAATCAAATGGATCTTGGAGATTGTGTATCGATTTCACCGATTTGAATAAGGCATGTCCAAAAGATAATTTTCCGATGCCCCACATTGATTATTTGGTTGATAATCTGTTGGGTCATGAACTCATGACATTTATGGATCGCGTTCATTTGGTTATCACCAAATACCAATGCATCCGGACGATCAAAAAGAATACAACGTTCTCGCAGTTGAAAAGAACATGTCTTTGTTGTTGGCACGCATGCCATTCGGATTAAAGAATGCCGAGCAACGTAATCAACGTTTGGTGAACAAGATGTTCGACGAACACATCGGCCGAACAATCGAGGTATATATCGATGATATTGTGGTAAAGAGCGAACATAAGGAAGACCACATCACCCACCTCGCACAAAACGATTGATATATTGAGGAAGTATAATATGAAGTTAAATCCCAAGAAATGCAGTTTTGGGATTCATTCAGGGAAATTCCTCGGACATATGGTTAGTCAACGGGAATTGATGCAAACCCATCAAAGATTCAAGCAATGCTCGATATGCAAGCCCCCAGAAATGTGAAAGAGGTCCAAAAGTTAACCGGACGACTAAACCCCGTAAAGTCGGTTTATATCACGAAATGGGGATAAATGTAAACCTTTCTTTGATGCATTAAAGAAGGGAAATTTCGATGGACCGAGCATTGCGAAATGCATTTGAATCATTAAAGCAACACCTTGCAGATACTCAGACACTGTCTAAGCCTATCCCAGGCGAACAACTCTATCTCAGATCTTCTTTGCATCCCCGGATCATGCGATCGATCTTTGTGCTCGACTGGGCGAAAGAGACTACACATTTACCCATTTATTATGTTAGCCAAGTGCTAAAAAAAGCCGAGCTCCGTATCCTCCATTGGAAAAATTAGCAGATATCGCCAGTAATGAGTGTCGCGAAAATTGCGACCATATTTTTTTCGACCACTCGGTTGAGGTATTGATTGCGCGTTTCCATTGCGCCAAGTCCTCCAACCGACCGAGATACTTGGGCGGTTGCTCAAATGGGCGGTGGAGTTAGATGATTCGGCATTACTTTCGCTCTCCACGAGCAATGAAGAAGGGCCAAGCTATGGCCGATTTCATGGTTGAGTTGACATATCCACAAATTCCTGACGAAATTGTCGATCAACCATGGCACATGTATGTTGATGGATCATCAACAAGTTCAAGAGCCGGAGCAGGCGTAGTTCTCATCAGCCCAACTAGGCAAACGTTTACAACAGCCATTCGATTTGATTTTCCAGCTACAAATAATGAGGCTGAATATGAAGCTTTGATCGCTGGACTACAGATGGCAATGACAATGGGAATTCAGAGGCTGATGATCTATAGCGATTCTCAGGTAATCGTTTATCAAGTAACAGGCGAGTATGAGGCCCGAGGCGAACAAATGGCACAATATCAACAACTAGCAAAAGAATTGCTCGAGCATTTTGACCAAGTATTCATTGAACAATTACCACGATTGGGTAATTCGTTCGCCGATGCTTTGGCACGCCTGGCAACAGCAGAAGGAGTGACGAACACAACAGACATTGTGATCGTCACAGCCTATACGCCATCGGTTCGAGTTGCGATCGCCTGCATAACAAGCGAACAAGAAACTTGGATGACTCCAATAATGAGTTATTTACAAAAGGGACTTCTCCCTGAAAATAAAGCACAAGCTACTCGCCTCAGATTACAGTCTGCTCGATATACTATTATAGACGAGCATTTGTACAAAAGAAGCTTCTCACTTCCACTTTTGAAGTGTGTTACTCCTGAAGAGGGACAGGTACTTCTGCAACAAATCCATGATGGAGTGTGCGGAAATCATACAGGTGGGCTCGTCCTGGCACATAAAATAATCAGGCAAGGTTATTATTGGCCAACCCTTAGAAAGGATTCGCTTGCATATGCTCGTGCATGTTATCAGTGCCAGGTACATGCTCCACTCATTCATAGCCCACCTGAAGAATTAGTATCAGTTTATAGTCCATGGCCATTTGCTAAATGGGGGATCGATTTAATCGGCCCATTTCCTCTTCGCACATCGTGGTTAGATATCTTTGTGGTAGCCGTTGATTATTATACTAAATGGGCAGAAGCTGAGGCCGTTGTCAAGATCACCGAACAAAGGATGTGGAACTTTGTTTGGAAAAACATCATCTGCCGATTTGGGCTTCCCCAATCATTGGTCACGGATAACGACAAAACATTCGATGGAAGTGAATTTAGACAAAATTGTGCTCGCTGGGGAATAAAAAAGCACTACTCAACTCCATATTATCCCGATCAAATGGTCAAGTCGGTTGTCAATAAAATTATCAAGCATACCCTCAAGGCTAGACTTGATAATTCCAGGGAGGATAAATTTGAAGAATTGCTCAAATATTGTGGGCTTACCAACAACTTTCGAACATCAACTACGCAGAGACCCCTTTTGCTTTAGCATTTGGTCGGAAAAAATTTGTTATACCAAATAGAAAATCAAAATTCCAAGTCATCGAACAATGACTTTTCGGAGAGCATATTAATGATCGGTAGCTAAGCTCTGAATTCGGACTGTTGGAAGAAAGAAGGACGGAGGTGATTTCAAAAATGCTATGTACAAAAAGAGATCGAGAAGTTTTATAATTCCAAAGTCCGAATCTTGGCGCAGTTCAATGTGGGCGAAATTTGGTTTTAAAAAGCGATCGATGGGGGTACCCAAAGGTGTGTTCGGTCGAGCATGGGAAGGTCCTTTCGAGTCACGTAACGTTTACCAAAATCGGGGCATATGACTTGGAGGACTGAATGGAGTCCCATTGTCTTTACTCGTGGAACGTTAAATTTGAAAAAAATATTATCAATAAAGGTGAGTATAGTATCGGCGAACAAAGTTAAAAAAAATTTAAAAGCGAGCATATTGTTGGCGAACACAATCGGCCATTCAAATCAAATGAGAGTAGGGCGATCATAAAAGAAGAATATATTATTTTCGATGCATATCTTCAAGAAAAAAGCTGGACAACACTATTGACAGACAGGAGATACGTGTCAGAACGAGTTGTCAATAGAAGATACGTGTCGGAGCAAGTTGACAAGTGGTGGCAGCCATGCAGGGATGAGTTAATTTTTTGAGCAAGAGCATCCAAAAAGCGAACGGATGTCAAAAGGAGAGCAAAAAATAGAGAGCTAGCACCGATTATCTATGCCAAAGACTAGGTTGGGACGGTTCTATAAATAGGGGCATACTTATGGTTAAGAAAAGCAGGAAAAAAGGAAAAAAAGATGAAGAAGAAAAAAGAAAAAATACTGCGATTCTCAGAAGGAAGACGGTTTAGTATGCCCCCAGACGTAGAAGAATCCAGCTCTCGATTCAGCAGTCAATTAGCTGAATCGAGCATATGTCCGGATACGAGCTTTTTACCTCACATTCGTTGTGAGCACAGGTTGAAGCCCGTTCCCGGACTCAAGATGCTTTCGGAAGAGTCATGGTTGCCACTCCATCGTTACTTATCGCTACGCGATGACAAAGCCCGTAGTCCCCTATGAATCCCCAAAATCTCCTCCGAAGGGGAGGATGTCATAGAGTCCACCCAAAATAAGATCTTTGATCTTGATGCTCGTGCATCTACCTTGGAGGGACGGAATGGTGCGAGCTGAAAGTTTTGCTCGCACCTATTTTAGGCGAGCAGGAATGCGCGCCACATGCTCATGCCCGCGGCCGCCCGCATAACCACAACTTGTCCAGGAGGGACAAAAGTTTATGCTGCTGCTGCTTGAGCATGTTACAAAAGAAGAAAGGGTAGACAGCCTGATGTGCCACATCCTTGTCAACATCAATTCATGGACAAGGTGAGGCCGTTTCAGTTCTACTCAAGACAGATTTAAATTCAAAACCCCGTCCGATAACAATAGTTGTGTAATAGATAGTCTTCTTCAGCTATGAACGATGTAATAGAATACAAAGTGTTGCAAAAAGAAAAAGAATGATATATGTACTTTTGTTCGCTAAAGATTTTCTAGTTCAGGCCTATTTGAGGTCGCACCTAAGCCGGACGACCCGAACAAAGACGAAACGAGCCTGTGTCTATGTTCACCGACGAACGAATTCAGATTCTCGATTCCCCGCAAAAAAAAAGCGAGTAATGGGTACGCCAGTCGCGATAAGCCGACTAGTACTTACAGATACCCGTAGAAGACGAAATGGGTGACGAAATACGTGGTCGCAGACTAAATAAGACGTCCGAGTAATGGGCGTGATCGCGACCTAAATAAGACGATTACATGACATAAGAAAGGGGGTTCATAAAGTAACCCATCCGGTCGCACCTAAATAAGACGATCAACCGATTGCAACGTCAATAAGACAATCAAAACCGAAAAGAAGTCGAGGAGCGGGCATAGCCAAAACCCAATGTTCAATTCATTCAAAGAAAAGAGGCAAAAACCGGAAAAGCAATAAAAGCGAACGTAAAAAGCAACAAAAGAAAATATCGTGCAACACAAGTATCAACATTCATCCTCAACAAACGGGTTAGAGGAAACAATTCAATATGAAATTCATTTGTTCAATTGAAGAAATATTCTACAAAAGAAGAAGTATCAACAAGAAACAATTAAAAGATATATTGTTCGAATTAAAAAGTGAAGAAGACAAAAAGTTACACAAGTCTTACAAAGAAAAAAAGACATCAAGGCATAAAGTCAAAATTAGGGGTAGATGGAAGAAAATGTCGAACACATTATGTTCGGTCCCTCAACAACCTTCAGATGTCCGGGTATCGATGCTCATTTGGGAGGCGACTTTGCTCGATTCTGAGAGGTTCTTGCTCGTCCCCGCACTGATTGATCCCGCATTCGGTGTGAAGATTTTGATCGGCAACCTCGAAGAGCAATAACGTCCCGAAGTTCTCCTCTTCATCCTAATTGGATCGTCAATTTTGATCCCTTCGGGAAGAACGGAAAAAGTCACACGCACCATTCAAATCCGACATTGGGAGGTTGCGATCCGGAGGGTTATCAACCGTGCTTCTTGAAAAGTTGATATGAGGGGGGCAATTTGTTCATTTGTTGAGAGTGTGGCGAAACGGACGGACAAAGATCGGCAAAAAAAGCAAAATATCTGAGAAATTAGACATGGAGTCAATATATTCGCCATCATGCAACTTAGAGTTTTTGAGGCCTAAACGAGTGTTAGTTTCTTCAAAGAATGATGAGTCATTGGCCAAGTTCGTCCCTCTCACTTTCCATTTTTTCAACACCGGCCAAAGTTCTACGCTCAACATTCATTTCTTCTTGAGCCCTTCGTATATTGATCACCTCCTCCTGAGACTGATTCAGTGCCTCTTTTGTGTGACGAGCATCCTCTTGAGCTAGGCGAGCATTCTCTTGAAATTGGCGGGCATCCTCCTCGAAGGCATTGGCGCCAACTTGTCTTAAAACAGTTTGCTCTCGAGCCAATTTCATTCATCCCGGACCTGCTCACTCAATCACTTTGTCTTGAAGTTCTAAATCAAAGCCAAATAATTGGCTTGGATGTTATCGGACGAGCATAAGCTTTCAAGAGCGACCAAAGACCGACCTAAAGCACCAGCCCCAAACGATAGTTTCCAAGGGGTGGGACCGTCAATGAACTCCTCCAGATCAGTAGTCCACGCTCGAACAGGAGTCTGACAAGCTTTTTGAACATGCTCCGGCACGCCTGGAACTTTGCGAACACTCGGCGAGCAAAAGTAATTCTTTAGGTCGGGCATTAAGGGCGACAACCTGCTCAACCTACAGTATATACATATTTGACCAAGTGAGAATAGAGATATCGACCAGAAACCAAAGCAGCTACTGAGCGAGCAAAATGTACCGCACCACGCCGAGCCGGATCCCATCCCAGAATGATTTATCTTCGGAGATCGTGGCTCGAGTCTATCGGAGTCCATGACCGGAGGTCCAAATTGAGGAGGAGAAGATGTGCCAACTTCCATTTCGACAATCTGCAAAATGGGACCAACAACAGAAGCGGCCGCTCTGATCGCCTCGACGGTAGGGGTCCGAGTCGACCTGACGGCATCAGTGCTTGTTTGAGTTTGCTCGGTTGGCCCCTGTTCGATCAGCCCTTGTTCGCTCGGGCCCTGTTCGCTTGGCCCCTGTTCGCCGATCTCCACCCTTGGTCTTTTCGGTGGTGGAGTTTGTTCGCCAGCCCCATGCTCAGCCGAACGGGAGCCCCTCTGTGCTCGACTTGATTCTCCAGGACCGGATGAGGGTCGTTTGGCCTGCTTCCTCCCCCCTCTACTGTTCGGCTGAGCTTCTCCTCGGCTTTGAATCCGAAAGAAGTTCCTGTGGCCTTTTTCTTCGAGCCATCTCAGTGTGTTCAGACGTACTCACAGCGATGGTCACAGCTGGAAAAGCTATAGATAAAGCGAAATCAGAATCAACGGGTGACAGCGAACAAAAAGACACAAGACTTATACAAAAACAAAAGATAATCCTTACCGGAAGGATCAACAGCAACAAGATGATGAGGAGGCACGAACAAACCTCCTTTCTTTCTCTGTTCGGCAGTGTTCAAAGTTATCACGGATCTTTCTGAACGAGGTTCCAGATCAATCTGCCAAACGCTACTGAAATAGCCGTCGTTTGTCTCCTTATCCGTCGCGGCTGGAATCCCTGAAATAAAAAGTGAGTTAAAATCAGTTCAAATTGAAGAATGAAAGATACAAAATCACTTACTTCGGTACACTCCGAAGTCAGTGGGGATGTCCAAACGAGCATTTGGCTCGCTTCCAGAGACCGGGCTTTTCCAATCGCCCCCTACGAACCAGAACTTCTCTTTCCAGTCACTGATTTTGTTCGGCACATCCTCGATAATTTTGCACTTGGCGTTAGCTTGCATAAACAACCACCCATGTTAAGCCCTCGGACGAGTCAAGTGCACTAACCGAAAGCAAAGTTCAATTTCCGAAGGATAATACCTTGGCTTCATTTTGCCGAACAACGCCAAAAACTCATAACCATATGCCATCCATTCGGTTTAAAAACAGAATGGAGATATTCCATTCCACGAGCAAACGGGTAATTGCTTGGATGGAGAGGAAATCGAAGACCAGCCTCCATCCATGGTGTCCAAATTCACGGCAACACAACCCTCGGGGGGTTGGTCGGCCCGCCATCGGGACCGGGCCCCGAAAAAAGACATCCTTAGGGGTTTCATAAATTCTATCAAATTGGCGAGCATATCTACATCAATTATGCTCGCCATTTTGCTCGCCGGGTACTCGTTCTCTACACTAATCCTATGAGGTTGTTCGGCAAGCCAAATTATAACGAGCATTATACTCGCTATATGTTGGATTTGTGAGGAACACCAACAGTATACCAAGTTCGAGTTTTGCCCACCATCTACACCTATGTTCGATTCGACTAAATTTGCGATTCTTAAAATTTCCCCCCCTCACAAAGAAAGATCATTTCTATCTACATCAACATTATCAATAGCCAAAGACCTAATTTGAATTTGGGGCGAAGAATTATAATCAGAATCGTCCGACGAATCATTACGGGGTAAACCCCTATCCGACTCCGTTTGGGCTTTATCGGTCGGAAGAAAAAAACGGTAAATGGTTGCGAAATTGCCAACGGAATCCTCGAATTGAGGCATTTGCCTCCGATGTACTTACATTATAACGGGGGATTCTACTAATGGGGGAAGGCGAAGGGGAACTATAATGGTCGGATTGAACAGAGGAATTCGAGCAAGAGGCCATGATTATAAAGTAGAAGAAGAATGCGGCAGTTACCTGAATGATTTTCTTCGCCGGAACAATGAATCCTTCGCCGGAAACTTTCGAATGCGGAAGACGATAGAAGAGTAGAGGAAAAAGGAAAAAATTTTAAAGTGGAGAAATATGATTTAAATAGACACCGGGTACTAATTCGAAGTTTCAGCGCGGAATTCGAAGCGATGCCAAACATGGCCCAATCAGATTTTAACAGCCGGGCCCAATGTAGAATACAAAGCGACCGGTTGGGGGTATTGTTGTGTTTGATATAATAAATCGTAATTAATCGAACATCAAAAGAGTGACACGTGTAATGTTTGAATATAATAATCATGCCCGTGGATGAGTTACTTTTTTGTTAATGTTGATCGAAATTGCTTTCGGCGACTTTACCGAACAAACATAACCAGGTCAGTATGTTCGAACTCAAATCTCCTGAAGAACTGTCTTAAAAGCGACGAACAGAAAGTCCAACCGAACAAAAGATTAATTCTGACGATTAAAAGAGCGTCCTACAGACGACGTTTGCACAAAGATCAATCTAGAAGATGAAGTCAGAAACGTGGCAACACCACCGGAGTTCTTGCATGATCCAAAGAATCCAGCACATGCTTTACCAATCCAAATTTCATGCTTGACGAAGTACGATAAATGGAAGAAAAAAGAAGAAGAAAAGGGTTGGTTCATAAAATAATCCCAGAAAGATAGCCTACAAAAAAATCCCCTGAGAGGTGAGGAACAGAAAAATTAGAGTGTTCATCCACATATATGAAAAACCCTAGAACTCATTCGATAACCTGCATCGATTCATCTTCGTAAGATGTATCAAGAACTGTACGTGTAAAGCTCATAATGCTACATCCTGGCTTGGTATGCCCCGGAGTAGTCATATATTGATTTAACCGGGTCAACAAATTCATCTTATTTACTGTTTATTTTACACGTATATGTTTTGTTTGCGAGTTGTAATTAAATTAGCCACATAATATTCATCAACCGAAACGACTCGCGACATGCGAGAAAGAGGTAACTAACTGAATATTTTCATGAATTCTACCAAAAGATATATCTCTTAAAATATTACTCCATTCGCCCCACTATAATTGTCTCGCTTTTCTTTTTGGACGTCCCACTATAACTTTTTCATTCCATAAAAGGAAAAAGTAACTCCACTACCCATAATTTTTATCCACACTTTTCACACAATATTACAAAAAATGACACTCACTGCCCAATTCATTACTCCACATATCTTTTTCCTCTCTTCCAATACCCAAAACTACCCTTCATTTTTATTATTATTCCTTAAACAAAACAACAAAAAGAAACGGGACAATTACACCGGGACGGAGGGAGTATATTTTTCTAAGACAACGAATGGAAGGATTGAAGCACGGTATATATATTAAAGGGTCTAAGTTGGCTAGTGTTTTTTACATAAGTAAGGTAGCATGCACATGGTATAGATCAATCAATTATTCTGAAAGAAAATTACTTTTTTAGGTTTTCAACTTTTTTTTTCCTTCTTCATAGAAGATTAGACAAATGTTAGTAAAAGTCCTACCATAAAAAGCAGAATAATAAATAAAATAAAAAGAAAAAAAATTTCACCAAAATTCAATGTATCATAATAAATTCAAGTTATTTGAAATGTAAATAATCGATATTTTTCCATTAAAATAATAATAATATCCATTAAAAAACTAATAGTGTAGAAATTAATCATGATAAGATAATATTCATTTTAGTTCTTTAATTAAATTAAATTTGTAATTATGGATAAATAAATTATATTATAATACTTATAACCAATAAATTCAATAAAAATTTCAACCAGAAGTATAAAGAATTCTTCATATTGTTCATACGCTTTACAATTTTCAAGAATATACTGCTAATAAATAAATAAATAAATATTCCTCTTAATTTGTATATTCAAATATCTTGTCAAAAATAAAAATTCATTAGATTGTCTAATGATCAGACGATTTACATCTACTAATATTTTGGCACACGTACATTATTTAAAAAATATTTTAAATAAATTAGACTGGGTTTTAATAGGCTTTTTAGACTGGGTGATAAAAAAGAAGCGAAGGTGAGCGAGATGGGTTTATGGGGTAGTGAGGGATGGACATGGAATCTAAGTTGGAGTCATGATTTGAGAGCAAGAGATGAGTCAAGGCTTAATAATCTGTTACTTTGTCTAAAATTCGAAGGAAGATGTTTGGAGCTGGATTCCTACTAATAAGGACATTTTTTCACCAAAAAGGCATACATGCACATGTTCGAGCTGAAAGAGGAAATCATCGACAATATAAAAAAATCAGCCTTTATATAAATCTCTTTGGGGCAGCTTTGCTCCTAAAAGATTTCAGGCTATCGTTTGGAGGATGTTGAAACAACAATTGCCTACCAAAGATAACTTGATGAAGAGATCTATCATTCCAACAAACGACGATCCTCTTCGCATTCTTTGTGGGGAAAAAGAAAAGGAATTTTCACACTTAATCTTCAGCTGCAGCTTCTCTTCAAAAATTTGGAACAACATTCACAAGTGGATGAGAATTAATATAGTTATGCACAGGGACCCATTTGTCAATTTTCTTCAACACGGAGCTAACTTCGATCTTTCTTCCCAAGGTAACATTTCTTCGACTATATGTATTGGTACGGTTTGGTTTATTTGGAAAGTTAAAAATAAAAAGTTGTTCGAACAAGTGGAACCGGACACAAGGAAATTATCGAAGTAAATCAACACAAGATCTTGATCGTGGATAGTGACAAAAAATCCAAAAGAAAGTAATATTCAGTATTTGAATTGGCGTAATAATTTTCTTAAAGAAATTAGCACATTAATGTAATAGGAGCAGTTTTTTTATATTTAGTATCTCTCGGGACGTCGTATCTTTAGTCCTCTTCATTTTGTAAGGGCGGGTATACCCCTTCTACCCTATTTCTTACATAATATAATTTTCTTTGGTTGTTCAAAAAAAAAGTGTCAGCCCCATTTTAAACTTTAGATCAAATTCAATTATGAGTAGGTCTTTTGGATTTACGTGAACTTTATCTTTCGAGTGTCACATCCGTGTATACTAAATTTTATTGTTTAAATAATGACATTTTTATATGGATAGTAGTGAAATTCGAAAAAAATAATTCTCATTTGTTGACAAAATTCCCATAAACTTTGTTGACAAAAGTTTTTGTCTACAACTATTATGTTGAATTAGGTGATGTCTGTTTTGAGTTTTAAAATAGAGTTACTATGAATTTGCAATATGTAAATTTTTTTGTATCAGTTACACTATTAAAATTTCCTAGTATTAGTTTCAATTTAATATCCCAACCAATTATTAATTAAATTTGATTTTAATTCAATATTTTAAATATTCAATTTTACGGAATCATCACTATAACTCTTATAAATCTACTATCACATATTTCAATATGATCAATTATCTCCCCGGACATTATAACTTAAATCACAAGGGGGGTTGAGCTTAAAAATAAAACTTATTGGGTCAGGTGGGGTGAAGTTTGTAAAGGCAAATTCAATGGGTGTCTAGGGATTAGAAATTTGAGCTGCTTCAATAGGGCATTAGTGAAGAAGTGGATTTGGAGATTATTCAATGAACCTAATAGACAGACTATGGGTGATAGTTACTAGATCTAAATATGGTGGGTTGGATTCTTTTGGGTGGAGATTGAGTAGGTTCCGAGAGGGTAGAGGGAGATAGGGGAACACGTCGGGATGATGGAGAGATATTTGGGATTTGTATGAGGGAGTTGGAGGGGAAGGGATGAAATCGGAGATGAAAAGGGTAGTGGGAAACTAGGAGAATAAGGAGTTTTGGTTTGATGTTTGGGCGGGGGAGTCACCTCTGTGTGAGAGTTTTAATAGGCTTTTTAGACTGGGTGATAAAAAAGAAGCGAAGGTGAGCGAGATGGGTTCGTGGGGTAGTGAGGTGATTGGTGTGAGAATTGCTTGAAATTTTTTGTTTAATTGCTCAAATTTGATAGGATTTCATGCATTTTTCTACATTAATTTGACTTAATTGCACTTGAGATGAGAAATGATATGACTTGTTGATTTTGTAGGAAATTGATGAAAAACGAGCAAGAATTGAAGTAAAAAATTGTTTTGATCCAGAAGGTTATTTGAGAAGAGGGTTGAACCACATGAAGCTCCTCGAAAAGACGGTTGCAACATAAAAAGAATCAACTCAATCGGAGTTTGGGAACACGAGTTATGAGCGAAACAAAAACGGCGCGCAGCAGGAAATAAACACTCGGCCCGGTTCGCGAAAATGAGAAATTGCAGCCCAGATTGTGGCCCAAATTCGAAAAAAGCTGGCCCATGATTGATTAATTCCATATACTCAGCCTACAAGACTTGACCGAGTAAGGAGGGTTGACCAAAAAGAATTGAAAGCAAGCTGCCGCAACAGTAGCAAAACAATGATGCAATTGCTAATGCTGGGACCACATTTTCACTAATGCTAAAAGCACGTTTCCAGCGCCATGAGAAAAGACGCATTTGAGGAGATAAATGGGTATTCATTTTCAGCGATTTTAAAAAAAATATGTCAAAACAACAGTAGCAGATTTTAGGGCACGGGGGATTCCATTCAGCCACTTCTCATTCCACCATTGGGGAGCTTTTCTCACACACTTTCACATAGTTTTAGGTGTTCTTAAATTTCTTTATTTTCTTGCAAGTCTAGAGAGTTTTATGGTCCATTCAAGTTGTAATCACCCCCATTAAGTGAATTCTATCATTTTCTCTCTTTATTTAGCTTTTATTTCATTATTTATGGAGTATGAAACAATTTTAGTCATGTGTTTTGTTCTAAAATTCATGGGCTAATCATTTTATGTTTTGGGTATTTGAAACCATGTGAATATTGAGTTGATATTTGTTTATTGTCTAATTTATTTTTCTATTTGGATGATGCTTCTACTTATGGGCTTTATTGTGTTTTAATTGATTTTCTTCTATTAGACTATGTGTGAGATTATGCTTGTTATAAACGAGAGTTGCTTATGCATGACCAAATGCATATTTGAGGGTTGAAAATTGATTGAATGCGTTAATTACACTATCTATCCATTCGAGAGATGGTACTTAGTGTTAGAACTCCCATATTTAGACGTTTAATTTGGACTTAGGTTTGAATTAAGTGGAGGATTAGGGAGTGACCTTAGTACTAAGTGGGGACACCTTATTGCAAGGCTATATTACCCGAAGGAAAACGGTTTCTCTTCATAGCATTTACTCTATTGAATTCATTGAGAATCTTGAGTAATTTGTCCTTAGACATCCAAATAGAAACATTCTCTTCATAGCATTTACCCTATTGAATTCATTGAGAATCTTGAGTAATTTGCCCTTAGACATCCAAATAGAAAGACATAAACAATACCCTTAGTATCATTAAGTGGAAAATATCCAAAGCATACCTCTCTTATTTGCACTTCTTTGAAGTTAGTTGTTAGTTGTTTATTTTCTTGTTTGCTATTAATTGTGCTTAGTCTAGAATCAAAAACATTTGTCCATATGTTTTATACATATGTTTTAAATTAAATATATTTTTATACATATATTTTAAATTAAATATATTTTTATACATATATTTTAAATTAAATATATTATTGTATCATATATTTTAAATTAAATATATTTTATATATAAAAATGAGATTTTCCCGAAATATCCGATTTTACCCTTTGTATCCAAAACATAAAAGCCTAGTTTTTTTTTAATTCCTTTGTATCCAAAACATAAAAGCCTCATTTTTTTTAATTGTGAACTAACATGTAGTATTAATAGTGATCATATTCATGTGGTATTAATAATCAGGATTCATCATACCAAGAATTATATTTGTGACATTAAAATGTACTCACTCAAATCTAACGAATTAAATAAGTAAATGATTTGATAAAATCAATGTTTACAATATCACAAATACAATCACAAATATTAATATTTTTGTAAATTCGTAATTTCACTTTTGATCAATATCAACAAATTTTAAAATTATAATGCATTCTTCAAACAAAATTGCCACAAACTTTCAACTAATCCCATCTCATTCTTTTTTCTTCGTGTTACCCTTCTTTCTTGGAGTATCATGATGAAATGCATGAGGCCTACACATAAACAAGGCAGAACAAAAATTTACATATTAGCCTAATGAATAACATTAATTTATATATTAGCTTAATTAGCACCAAATATAGATGATCGGCCAAGAGCAAGAAAAGAGGGGAAAGCTCCTTCTTCCTTCAAACTCTCCCAACTCTCTCCATTTTCCTCAATGTGTTTTCTTCTTGTGGATCAAAAATGTCAAGACCAAACTTGGAATGGGGAGAAGGGGTATATATATAGAGAAAAGGGGGGGGGTCGGCCAAGGTGGTAAGAAAGGGGAGGAATGTAATGATGGGGGTTAGTAACATGTCACATAGGAAGCATGGCTCTAATAGTGTTCCCATTAAATGGGGAAATCCTACTTTATGGTTTTGGTTGATTGCCTTGCAGGTTTTTGGACGAAAATGGGGGATTCATTGCAGATTTTGGGCTGCCAATTATGGTAGCCTTGATTCTAGAAGCGATTTGGATTCCGTCGGTGTATTTTCTGTATTTTTCGGTTGGGTTTTTTGTTCCGAAAAATATTTTAAACGTACCGTTAAACTCGCACGATTTTTAGGATTCCATTTGAAGTTCTCCTTTCTCATTTTGAATTCTTTAAATTTTTAACATTATTAACCGGTCTGTTTTACGGATAAAAATCCAAAAGTGCTAGTAGGGTTTTTCGGCTCGAAAAGCTCATCTGTCACCTGAAAAATTTAGAAATTTGTACATATATTTTTAAAAACAAGTATAACATTTATACACATTAGAAAAAATAAACAAATAAGTCCTAAATGGATTCGGGTTCCTACATCCTACACCCCTTAAAAGAAATTTCGTCCTCAAAATTTACTTACTTATCCCGAAGGCATTGGGGTACTTAGCCAGGATCTCATCCTCTCTTTCCCAAGTGGCTCCCTCCTTTCCATGTCTGCTCCACTGTACTAGTACTAGAGGTACTTTTCGGTTTCTTAGAATGTGGACTTTTCTCCCCAAAATAGTCGTCGATACTTCTTCGTAAGTCAAATCGCGACTCAAACTTAGGTCTTTGAAATCGACAACGTGATCTGGGTCGCTTAGGTATTTCCTAAGTGTAGACACATGAAATACGTTATGTACTTGCGATAACTCTGGCGGTAGGGCTACTCAGTAGGCTATGTCTCCGACTCTATCCAAAATGTCGAAGGGTCTTACGAAGCGAGGTTTTAGCTTACCTCTCTTGCCAAAACGAATTAGTCCCTTCATTGGTGCGACTCTTAAGAACACCTTATCACCGACTTCAAAGTGTAGATCTTTTCTTCGCGTGTCGGCGTAGGACTTCTGACGGTCCTGGGCTATCTTTATTCTTTCTCTGATCCGGGAGATGATCTCCATAGATTTCTCCACAAGTTCGGGTCCTAAGATTTTTCAGACTCCGACTTCGTCCCAACAGATAGGCGACCTGCACATTTTTCCATAAAGTGCCTCGAACGGTGACATTTGTATTGTAGCTTGATAACTGTTGTTGTAAGCAAATTCCACTAGAGGGAGATTCGCTTCCCAACTTCCTTCAATATCCAGGGTGCAAGCCCTCAACATATCCTCCAAAGTTTGTATTGTCCTTTCTGACTGACCATCTGTCTGAGGATGATATGCAGTGCTGAAGTTCAACTTAGTCCCCAAAGCTTGTTGTAAGCTTTTTCAGAAATTTGAGGTGAAACGGGGGTCTCTATCTGAAACAATTGAGACTGGTACGCCATGCAGTCGGACTACTTCTGCTATGTACAATTGTGCAAGCTTATCCATTGAGTAGGTCATACGGATAGGAATGAAATGGGTTGACTTTGTGAGTCTGTCTATCACAACCCAGATAGCATCGTGATTTTTAATTGTCTTGGGAAAACCCGTGATAAAATCCATAGCGATGTTCTCCCATTTCCATTCCGGTATCTCCAGCGGATTCAGTAGTCCTGATGGTCGTTGGTGATCTGCTTTAACCTGCTGACAAGTCAAGCATTTTCTCACGAAATGAGCTATTGATCTTTTCATTCCTCTCCACCAAAAGTTCTCCCGTAGTTCCCGGTACATCATTGTCTCTCCAGGGTGTAATGGGTATTGTGGGCTTCTCTTAATAACTCATTCGTTAGTTGATCTGTCTTCGGCACACAGACCCTATTCCTGAACATCAAAGTTCCATCAGGACACACGACGAAACCTTGAATGGTTCCTTTCTTTGCTCGTTCCTTCATTTTCTCGAGGAATTTATCACTCTCCTGTGCTTCTTTGATTCTTTCTCGCATCGTTGGTTGCACTGTGAGTGCAGCTATTGTCGCGTTTGCACAGCAATGGTTGGAGAATTCTAATTTTAATTGGGAAAAATCTTTGAGTAGTGATTCTTGCTCAGTGGGCATGTCACTGAGTGTCGCACTTCCCTTTCTGCTCAGTGCGTCAGCCACGACGTTCGCTTTCTCAGGGTGATAATGGATAGTGCAATCATAGTCTTTCATCAGTTCAAGCCATCTTCTATGTCGCATGTTCAATTCTTTTTGCGTAAAGAAGTACTTCAGGCTCTTGTGGTCTGTGTATATTTCACACTTTCCACCATACAGGTAGTGTCTCCATATCTTCAGAGCGTGAACAACGGCTGCTAACTCCAAGTCATGCGTAGGATAGTTCTATTTGTGCGTCTTTAGTTGGCGGGATGCGTACGCAATGACCTTCCCATTCTGCATAAGGACACAGCCCAATCCTGATAAGAATGCGTAGGTGTAGATCACGAATCCTTCCGACCCGTCGGGAATAGTCAGTATCGATGAGGAGGTTAACCTCTTTTTCAGTTCTTGAAAACATTCCTCACATGTAGACATCCAGACAAACTTTTCATTCTTCTTGGTCAAGTGTGTCAGCGATTTCACAATGCGTGAGAAATCCTGGATGAATCTCCGGTAGTATCCTGCCAGGAAACTTCTTATTTCGTTGACATTCGTTGGGGCCCTCTGTTGGGGATAACTAGATGCCCGGATCTATTCGAGGTGATTATTTAAATACATATTTAAATTAAACAGTTAATTACTAGCATGAATTAATCCTAAGTTAATTCAACATAATAATAAACAACATGCGTACACATAATTCACGTAAATCCTAAACATGCGGAACTAGGAGTTACAGAATTACTAACCTCTTGAAGAATCAAACGGATGAATCAACCCAAGAGTCTTCCCAAATATATCCCCAAAGTCCACGAACGTTATCCGGTGGGAAGATTTCAACGAACGATTTTAATGGGAGAGAAATAAAATATTTTGCTACCACATTTGTGGATTTCTAATATTTCCAACACATGGAATTGCACTTGGGAATGAAGAGCTCATCCCCTATAAATAGGGAGGAGGGGGGGACGAAAATTAGGGTTAAAATTTAGGAAGAAAATCTTTTCTTGGTCTCCAAGAAATCTTGAATATATCTCCTATATTCTTTTCTCCTTAATTAAATTTTCCATAAAAATCTCCTTCCCCTCTTCTACCTATATTTTCAAAAATTACACTAATAAAGGAGTCAAGATTTGACTTCTTGAATTTATGTGATAATTATGTATTCTTACAATAATTATCTCTTTCCATAAAATATCTACAAGAAAATCAAGACAATCTTTTCTTCCTTTAATAGACAAAGTTTTCGAAAATTACTCTTGGAAATTAGGCAAGAATGTTTTCTTCTCTTTCTCATTAATTGGACTTTATTTTGGGCTATTTGAGGGGTCTTTAGGAGAGTTAAGATTGGACCTCCAATGGACTATGAAGCTATAATATTTTGGGCCAAATATTATTCAAGTCCATTAATATTAATTTACTCCACTATAAAATTAATATTGAACTATCCATCTTAACCCATATTACGATTTCACATGTAACATGGCTCCCGGTCATTATTTCCCGCTTTTAAGATTATCTTATTCCATTAATTAATTAAGCTACTGAACAAGCTTTATATTAATTAATATCTTTGTCCTTGGAGTAAAGACAGCTCAACATTATTATCCATGCCGAAAATAAATTTCCACTTACAAGATTTGGCATGATAAAGGATATGAGCCCACCAAGGGGACAAATCAAGCAAAGGACGTATTTCTTGCGCGATTCTCCGTATTAAATGTCGAAGAATCGTCATGTAATTAATAATATTGCCCAAGATATAAGGTATCGAATCACATTGACTCTCTTCCCATCATCGATCAAAGCAATATTTATTAATTTCACACGATCTTATTTAAGGGGACGGAGATTAAAAACAACGCACCATTGAGGTCTAATTCTTGTATATTCATCATCAAGAATTTGTCCTCCTCAGTGGAGTCCTCATTCAACAAGACCTATATCTTGCTAGTGTGATCCCTTGGTCAAGACAGACCAATATGGGTCTCACGCTTCAACCGTTCATGATGGTTCGTTCATTTCCATCTGGGTTGTGAATTTGTACTTAATTACGAGGGCTGTTAATTTGATCTTCAGTGATCGGGTATCACCAAATTAACTACAACGTAATACGTACTGTCTTATTGAACGGGTTTGCAATAAACATATATAACATTCATTCATATTTAATGCAACAATGATTAAATATTTTATTTCAGTAAATAAATAAGAAACTTCAGTTTGGTTATACAAAGTAAAAATATACTTTTCAGTATAACCCAACACCCTCCAGTCTACTATGGCTTCCAACTTTACAGGATCCATTTCAATTCCCTTTGCCGAGATTATGTGACCTAGGAACATCACTCGGTCAATCCAGAATTCGCACTTGCTGAACTTGGCGTGTAATTTTTCACGTCTCAGCGTCTCCAAAACAGTCCTGAGATGCACTTCATGATGTGTTCTATCCTTTGAGTAAATCAGTATATCATCGATGAATACAATGACAAATTTGTCTAAGTATTGGTGGAATACTCGGTTCATCAAATCCATGAAAACTACGGGTGCATTTTTCACTCCGAAAGGCATCACTGTGAACTCATAGTGTTCATACCATGTTCTGAAAACCGTCTTTTGAATATCACTTCCCTTGACTTTCAGTTGGTGATAGCTCGATCTTAGATCGATCTTTGAAAATGCTGACGCATGTTTCAGTTAGTCGAATAAGTCCTCAATTCTGGGGAGAGGATACTTGTTCTTGATGGTTAACTGGTTTAACCCTCTGTAATCGATACACATTCTGAGTGATCCATCTTTCTTCTTCACAAAGAGTACAGGTGCTCCTCAAGGCGATATGCTCGGACGGATATACTTCTTATCCATCAGTTCCTGTAGTTGCTCCTTTAATTCTTGTAACTCCTTGGGTGCCATTCTCAGACGGGCGCCTTTGACACTGGAGTGCAAAGACCGGTGTCAAGTCAATTGTGAATTCTACTTGGCGATCTGGGGGTAATTCAGACAGTTCTTTAGGGAATACGTCGGGATAGTCGTTTACGATTCTCACAAATTAGTGTCGTTGTGGAGAGGTTGACTAGGTATCCCTGACAATTCCCCCTTTGTAGTAGTTTGGCAGCTTGCATTGCGGAGAGTACCCTCACTCCAGTCTTGGTCTTCATTCCCTGAAAGGTGAAACGTTGGCCATCCATCGTTTCGAAATCTATTTCCCTTTCCGAACACCTTATTGTTGGGGTTATCTTTGAAAAAGTATGCTTTTTTTTGTATAACCAAACCAAGTTTCTTATTTATTTATGAAATAAATCATTTAATCATTTATTGCATTAAATATGAATGAATGTTATATATGTTTATTTCAAACCCGTTCGATAAGACGAAGACGATACGTTGTAGTTAATTTGGTGATACCCGATCACCAAGATCAAATTAATGACCCTCGTAATTAAGTACAAATTCACAACCCAGATGGAAATGAACGAACCATCATGAATCGGTTGAAGTGTGAGACCCAGATTAGTCCGTCTTGACCAAGGATCGCACTAAGCGCATTTAGGTGCTACTGAATGAGGACCCACAGGAGGACAAATTCTTCTGTCTTCAATATAAAAGAATTAGACCTCGATGGTGCGTTGTTTCTTAATCTCTCGCCCCTTAAATAGGATCGTGTGAAATTAATAACTATTGCTTTGACTTATGATGGGAAGAGAGTCAATGCGATTTGATACCTTATATCTTGAGCAATATTATTAATTACATGACGATTCTTTACATTTAATACGGAGAATCGCCGCAAAGACGCCTCTTGCTTGATTTGTCCCCTTGGTGAACTCATATCCTTTATCATGTCAAATCTTGCAAGTGGAAATTTATTTCCCATTTTGGATAATAACGCTGAGTTGTCTTTACTCCAAGGACAAAGATATTAATTAATATAAAGCTTGTTCAAATGGGCTTAATTAATTAATGGACTAAGATAATCTTAAACGCGGGAAATAATGACCGGGAGCCATGTTATATGTGAAATCGTAATATGGGTTAAGATGGATAGTTCAATATTAATTTTATAGTGGAGTAAATTAATATTAATGGACTTGAATAATATTTGGCCCAAAATATTATAAATTTTCATAAATTCATTGGAGGTCCAATATTAATTCTCCTAAAGGCCCCTCAAATAGCCCAAAATAAAGTCCAATTAATGAGAGAGAGAAGAAAATATTCTTGCCAAATTTCCAAGCTATTATTTTTGAAAATTTTGTCTATAAAAGGAAGAAAAGATTGTCTTGATTTTCTTGTAGATATTTTATGGAAAGAGATAATTATTAATTATCCCATAAATTCAAGAAGTCAAATCTTGACTCCTTTATTAGTGTAAAAATTCAAAAATATCAAGGTAGAAGAGGGAAGGAGATTTTTATGGAAAATTTAATTAAGGAGAAAAGAATATAGGAGATATATTCAAGATTTCTTGGAGACCAAGAAAAGATTTTCTTCCTTATTTTCCAACCCTAATTTTCGTCCCCCCCCTCCTCCCTATTTATAGGGGATGAGCTCTTCATTCCCAAGTGCAATTCCATGTGTTGGAAATATTAGAAATCCACAAAGGTGGTAGCAAAATATTTTATTTCACTCCCATTAAAATCGTTCGTTGAAATCTTCCCACCGGATAACGTTCGTGGACTTTGGGGATATATTTGGGAAGGCTCTTGGGTTGATTCATCCGTTTGATTCTTCAAGAGGTTAGTAATTCCGTAACTCCTAGTTCCGCATGTTTAGGATTTACGTGAATTATGTGTACGCATGTTGTTTATTATTATGTTGAATTAACTTAGGATTAATTCATGCTAGTAATTAACTGTTTAATTTAAATATGTATTTAAATAATCACCTCGAATAGATCCGGGCACCCCGTTATCCCCAACACTTATGATAGCTTTGTTTTGTCTTAACCAATCTATCCCTAGGATTATGTCAAAATCTTTCATCCTTAGGACATAAAGATCGGTTTTTATCTTGTGTTCGCCTATCTCTATGTTCACACTCCTTACTTGTTCCTGAATGTTTAGTGTATCACCGGACGGAATACTTACATTCAGAGATTCACTATTAACACTTTTCAACTTAAGGTTTTTCTTAAACCTTTCAGACATAAAGGAGTGTGATGCTCCAGTATCAAACAATACGTGGGCAGGCAAACCAGAAATTAGTAATGTACCTGCCATCGTCTCATTAAGAGTAGGGTCTTTCATGCCCTCCTCTTCCATTATTGCATTCACCTGACCTCGTCCCCTATGTGGTTGAGCGGGAAAATTCCCTCTCATGGTCTGGTTCTGGGCGGTAGTTACCGTCGGTCCCTTTAGACGGAAGTTATTTGTCGGGCCGGGCGGTTTTGATTCCTTATTTCAAAGGGGTCCATTAAAGGTGGGGCATTCATGAGCCTTGTGTCCTGGCTTGTGGCACCTGAAACACGTGTCAGTCCCTTTGTAGCACAGTCCCACATGTGACCTTCTCGAGGTCGAAAGCACAGCTTCTCGCCCCAGTCGGAACAAAGAGAGTTATTCCTCCTGTGGTTAGTTCGAGCTTCTGAAATTTGGGGACCAATGACTCTAAAGAGGGATTATGCTTGAACTGAAATCGATGGACACAATCAATCTCTTTTCACCGTTCGAAGCTTCACCCAGTACAACCCCTCGAGATCTCTGCCTGTCCTCTTCTAATCTTTTCTCACGAGCATAACGAGATAGCTTGTTGAATCCTCCCTCAAATTGAAGGAGTTCCTTGTTTGAGGTTCACAAATTCAATCTCCTTTTCGCTTCCGCCTGTGGAAAGTATCCTCCGCCATCGCCGCTGAAATCCTCCCAAGGAACCCTGACAGCTTGGTACGCTCTTGGCTTCCCACCAATCGGGCAAAGATCCTCCGTGGAATTGGGCAATTCATTCCATCACGCCATGTGGTGGAAAATTCATTCCATCTCTTATCCATTCTCCCATGGGTCCTTCATTTCCTTCAAAGGGGTGGGTCAGAATAACCGTCGAAATTGTTCGACAGTGGAGTTCGCGTGAGGGTGATGGAGCGGTGCATGAGCAGGTGGTGGGGGTGGTACTTGCTGCTGCATGAACGTCTGTAGGGAGCTGAAGAACTCCCGTGCCATGTCGGCTCCGGACGCGGCGGGTGGAGCCTCGCGTCCTACGGAACCTTCAGACGGTTCCCTATTTGCACGTGGGTTCCTTCTGCGTGGTGCCATCCTAAAGAAAAGTTTAGGAGAAGAAAATATTAATTCATATAGGTATGATAAAATTCAAAACAAGAGAATCCAACATATAACAACATGGTATTAAATCAATCACGCATGGGAAATAAGACGAAAATGAACGTCTTCGCCTAGATCAAACCGCGGTGAGTGGTCGGGCTCGACGATGCATGTTAGGGAAACAATGACACACGTTGTAAACATTGAGATAAACATAACGGATATAATAGAATGTCACACAAAAGAAAACACGTGAGATTATAGTATGCATACATAATTGAAAAGAGAAAGACAAGTTCTCAAGGTCAAATGGATAGAAACGGGTCTCCAACAAAATTCAAAAGGTGTGAGACTTCAAAAATATATCAGCATAACATTAAAATAAGTTGAGTAATATACATATACGACAAACTAAAAGCAGGCGCACAGGCCGCTACAAAATAACGGTTCAGTAGCAAAAGGGGTTCGAACTAGGTCGACCACAAGTCTCCTAATTCTATTACATCACCCGGGAATTTATCCCCAAAAACTAAGTACAAAACGCATCTACTGCGTCAGATCAATCTGTGGTGGAGCAAGTGTTGGGGTGGTGGCTCGGCCCTGCCTCAGCATCATTGGTTCTAGTTGTTGGTCCCGTAGTGGAACTATAGTAACTGTCCTCTGACGGATCATCGTCCTGGTCGACGTCGAGGTATGCATCAATAGGGTCTGATGCTACGGGCCCTCCAAATAGCCCGGTCTCCTGCTAGATATCCACTCCTAGATGGCGGTGGATCCTTGTTTCCTTCCGTCTAGCGTTCTCGCGCTCCAACAGGTAGATGGCCTCGAGCTCTAGTCCGGCCTCCTTGTCCTCCAAGGTCCTCTTCTGAGCCCGTACGACCAAGAGCTCTTGCTCTATGACACGTCTCTCTATGCCGATGTTCCCGGCTGCTGCCTCATGAAAAGCGGCCCTGACCATCTCTAGGTTGGACCGTTCGAAGGCCTGGGTAGCTTTGTCGATGCTCTCAGATAGATCATCCATGAAAGTGGTGAGGCTAGCGCGGTTCGGTGTCTGGGCGTCAGTAGCCCACAATGAGTCGAACACTCCCTGCGCACGCGTTAGCCATCGTGGCTGAACTGCGTCCCTCAGGAGGGCTGCAGACTTCTGCTCGGTCTGAACTAGGCCCTCTAGGAGAGCTCGTCCTCTGAAGGTGATGAAAGGGAAAGTGAAGTCATAGATAGACTCGCGCTCGCACTGGTACATGCTCTTGAGATGGTGAGTAAAAGCCATACTATCCTCCTAAGGTTCCCGTCTAAAAGAAAGGATCTAGGATCAGTAACAAAGAAGAAAAAGAAGAAAATAGTAGTCGTATATAGCATGTAAACAATTTTTGCTCGCAAGAGAGATCGTCACATAAGGTTAACACATGTATTACGAGAAATCAAGTAACATGCGCAAAACGGTATGTAAATCAGGCATCAGTTCCATAGCATATTCTTCTCTTTCCTTGGGGTTTTACTTCTTGGTTGTTCTCGTTTGTAAGGGTTTTATTATGCAATTTCTCACAAGTTAATCACATACCCCGAGGCTCTTCCGGTATGCTGCGGTAGACAACCTTCCCACTAGTAACATTTTGAATTTATGAAAATTGTCTACTTTACTAAGTAAAGTTTTGAAGTAAGAGAAAGTACGTCATTTGGTCCGAAGTTTTGAACATAGGCTCTGATACCACTTGTAACGCCCCGGAATTCAGAACGTTAACCTCCGAGGTCATAACGCCCAAAACCCGAGTCATCACTTAGTGAACCGTAAAACTGAGCCAGAAAATTTCTTTTAAAAAGGGGACAAACAAATTGAGTTGCAGCGGAAGTAAAACTTAACACAAGTTTAAAAATAGGAAGGTAGATAAAAATTCAATACTTAGCATAGAAACATCATTAGTACATGATCCACGGAGTATTAATTATACATATTATTCAAATTTAGAAAACAGTTTGTTTATTGAATAAGACAGTGGGGAAAGCGGGTCGTCTACTGCAGCTCCCGGCCATCAGCATCATAACCTGAAAATGGGGTTTATGGGACGTGAGATAAAAATCTCAGCGGGCAACTTGTACGATGTTATACAGATTGACATGAATCCAAAATGGTAGAAGCTTTTACTCATTCTCTTTATAACACAAACTTACTCACGATTCCTTATTAATAGTTCATACAGTATTCAACATTTATAACATCAAACATATCATTCAACAATCACACATATGGGTGGCACTGGTAGCGTATACCACGTCCAATCCCGCATCATTCACACAAAATGGGGTGGCAAGGGTAGGCACCCTACCGCGTCCAACCCCCGATAGCTTCCTTATATCCCCTTGCTTCCTTATATCATCGCTTCCTTAAAAATTCCTCCACACGGGACTCATCCCCAAAATCATTGGTACGAGGCCCAACCGATAAACGAGACATATAGTTCATGTCCCAATATTCACAAAACTCATAATAGTACTCACATAATTTTCAGTGCATTGTTTACCAAATCCACAAGTTTCAAAAACATATCTTTTAAAAGTGCTTATTTAGTTTGCTTTGAAAACTGTCAACAGTCCATATAACATTATCTAGCTATACAGATAGTGTCACCCACCTGACAACTTTTCAAGTAAAGTTTTAACTTCTTGAAAGCTTTGGAACACGGCACGACTTTCAAGCTTCCGAGCTAATCCCAAGGACCTAGCACAGTCCATTCGTTTAGTCATCGTTCATTCTTTTATTTATTAAACGGTTTCGCATCGAATTAAGGGCTCTTCAATTAAAAAGGAATTTAGGAGTTAAAAGTTATAAGAGTTCATTTCGAGTTCGACATGGGTGTCGAAACTCGATTATTGGATTGATACGATTTCCTATTTTGCGAAAGGGTTCACAGATTGGGGTCGGGTTTACTCATAAAGCTTAATAATACAAGTAAAACATCCGAACATATGTTCACAAAAGAAAACATGAAACATTCAACAACCTAAAACATGCTTGGTTCTAAAAGTATTACCATTCCTTCTTTCTAGTACTACTCATTTGGCATAAAGACATGTAATCATGCATAAATGGAAAAGAGCACTTAGACTTACTGAAAAAATATGAAATTTTAGTATGTTATACATATTTTGAAAATAATCAGAGTTCATCAAGGGCACAAATTCATTTGAGCTAAGGAAACAAGGTACATTTGCGATTTCAGGCAGGGTATTGAAAAGTTCGTCAAAACAGTGCACACTTTAAACTAAAACTCATAACTCACTGGAAAAACGTTTAAAAATAATGAAAATAAAATATGTTATACAAAACTTAAAATTAAGAAACTTTTATTTTTAAACCAAAGACATTTGAGCTAAGAGTCGGTACCAGGTTTTTGAGTAAAACAGGTTCGTAACAGGGAACATCATACAGTACATGCTTCATATAAAAATTTGTAACCCACTGTAAACTTAACAAAAATTCACCAAACTTTAATATGTAATTTTGGACTCATTTAAAAGGACATAAAATTTTTTCCATGATTTTTATTCTAAGGAAACAGGGATAAATAAATTGTTGAACTCACAGTTTTAACCTTCGCCAAACATTTATCACATAAATTTCAAATAGGTATATCTCATGATTCTCTAAACAAAAAACTATGAGTTTTGGATATGATTTAAAATACATAAATATAAACATCCTCAAATTTTCCTAGAATTTTATATTCTTTTAAATAAGTAAAACAATATGAAAGAGTCACTACTCCCAGTTTCACGTAGTCTCAGACACACAAATTTCCATGAATTTATTCTCCTTGGAGACAAATCAGATGACTACCAATTTTTAGTATGTTATTCTATATTCAAATACTACCTCTAGAAAATTTTCCACGATTTTAAAACATCATTAAAGCATCAAAATAGGTTTTCCAAGAATGAGGCAGTAGCACTTCCGAAGTTTCATACACATTTTCGAACTTTCACATATATGGCTAAACATGCTCAAATACACAAGATATCACCAATACAACCTTCACACATGATTTTTCACAGATTAAACAAGCTCAGGGGAGGTTCTTAGCATGTCATTTCTAAGGGTTTTCATGCTCAAACAAATTATGATCATAACATCAAGATTAAAGGTCTCATTGGTGCTCACCCTTGTAGTTTCCTTCTTTGGGAGGGGGTTTGAGTGGGGATGTCAATATTACCCCGGCCCGCCCCGACCCGCATTGTTTGGGTCGGACCCGCCCCGGACCCGTAATAAAACGGGGTGGGTCCAGGTATTACTCGGGACCCATGCCCCGGACCAGTGCCCCGTTTTATATATTAAAAAAATAAAAATATATGTTATATAATATATACAAATATAATATATTTTTATATTTTTTTCATATTTATTAATATGTAGATAACAAAAATTCAACTTTATAGACTTTTTTAGGTCTATATGAAATATAATATGTTATTTAAATTAAAATTATCTATTAATATCAATATTTTAAATTGTAAAATAAAATAAAATATGAAAAGATATTTAATATGGGTCGCCCCGCCTCGCCCCGTACCCCGAGCGGGTCAGACCCATATCCGTTCAAGAGTGGGTGGTGCAGGTATCTAAAAATACTGACCCGACCCGACCCGACCCATTGACATCCCTAGGTTTGAGGGCTCTTGATGGAAACTCCTACTTCTAACACCTTCCTAGCTTCAAGATGGTGGAGGAAAGACTCCTCCTTGGGGTGGTGATGATCGGCCAAGAGCAAGAAAAGAGGGGAAAGCTCCTTCTTCCTTCAAACTCTCAAACTCTCCCAACTCTCTCCATTTTCCTCAATGTGTTTTCGTCTTGTGGATCAAAAATGTCAAGACCAAACTTGGAATGGGAAGAAGGGGTATATATATAGAGAAAAGGGGGGGGGCCAAGGTGGTAAGAAAGGGGAGGAATGTAATGATGGAGGTTAGTAACATGTCACATAGGAAGCATGACTCTAATAGTGTTCCCATTAAATGGGGAAATCCTACTTTATGGTTTTGGTTGATTGCCTTGCAGGTTTTTGGACGAAAATGGGGGATTCATTGCAGATTTTGGGCTGCCAATCATTCTAGACGCGATTTGGGTTCCGTCGGTGTATTTTTTGTATTTTTCGGCTCGGTTTTTTGTTCCAAAAATTATTTTAAACGTACCGTTAAACTCACACGATTTTTAGGATTCCATTTGAAGTTCTCCTTTCTCATTTTTAATTCTTTAAATTTTTTACATTATTAAGGGGTCTGTTTTACGGATAAAAATCCAAAAGTGCTAGTAGGGTTTTTCTAAACCGAAAAGCTTCTTTGTCAATTGAAAAAATTTAGAAACTTGTACATATATTTTTAAAAACAAGTATAACATTTAAACATATTAGGAAAAATAAACAAATAAGTCCTAAATGAATTCGGGTTGCTACAAGCCGTCGAGAATCGCGACACCACCATCGAGAATCACCACATAGCGAGATAGATATGAACAAAATGGGGAGAGAGAATATATGAACAATTATTGAGGGGAGGGGTAAAATAGGGCCGAAAAGAATAGTGTAGAAGCCGTCTTTCTCGAACACCTCAGGGGAAGACATTAAATTGTTAAGGTGGCTACAGTAAAATGGCCATAATACAGTCCGGGTCGGCCTGATTAAAATCGGATCCGTCTTATTTTTGTATACCCTTATACTGCCCACCAAATGACCCATCAAATTAATATGACAACTGTTAAACCGTTATTCTGGCTTATCAAGTGGAGTCTAATTGTATTATTATTATAAAGCAATAGTTGAAAATTAATTGCACAAAAAATTATTTTACATAGAAGAATACAATTAAACCCACCAAATCCCCAGCCACATCCACATTAGATGTATAAAAATGCATTCATCCATTCATACATTTTTCATGAGTCTCATAATCAACACATTTTATCTTTTCTTTCACAGAAAAATATGTAGTATTATTTATCAAGCAATTAGAATATGAGTAGGTATTCTGTCAATTATTGATTGAGCAGGTTACAAAAAAATCAAGTGTACCGAATACTACGGTCAAAGCTCAAGGTTTAATTGGAAATAATTTTTGATAAAAAAACATGAATTTTATTTCTTCTTTATTGTGGGTTATAATTTAATTTTTTTTATGTAGATTATATAAATTTAACTATCAAAAAATTAGTATTTAGTTTAAGGCATTCGGAATGTGTATATATATATTTTTATGAAGTATTCAGTGGATAAAATGAATCTAATTTGATCGAATATTATTAATCGAGAAATTTGATCAAAAGAGCATAAATTAGAGAAAATTAGACTCGCAACTCAACCATACAATTTGAATCGCCATCGGATTGGGTCAACACTCATAAAGTCGGAAATATTGCGACACAATCGCTTTACATACTTGGAACATTAACAAAAACTAAATTAGACAATTAACAGTTCCAAACCTTGTAGATCAAAACCCATCAAATATCATTTTCGAAATAATAATCCAATTTCAAAAGCATCTGCCCGAATAAATCTAACCATCGATCCAGAACGAATCCATCAGTTTCAAAAAAAAAATTATGAATTCGAAACAGAGAAGATACAGATCTGGCAGAAAATGGGAGAATAGATACGAAAACCATCGGCATGGGCGGTATCGGTAAGGCTTATGTATCACAAATTGATGATAAAAGACTTTCCGACAACGCCCAACCGAACGCTTCCGCCGACTATTTCTTCCAATTTCACGTGCCGACCACCGCAACGCCGCCGTCGCCCCGATTAAGCCTGTTTGATGGGATTGGAAGATACGTAGAAACGAACCCTAATTACGTCGAATTTATAGAAACAGATGAGCCCTAGGTTTTACTCCCGGCTTGGAGTTGGGAATTGCAAAGCCCAGATTTCTTATTGGACATTTAGGCCTAGAATTGTTGGGCCTATTTTAAAGCTTTGTTTTATGTGATCCAATCCAATTGCAGATTATATTTTTTTTAAATAAGATTTTTTCATTTTAGTAAATGATCCAATTAATATTTAACAAAAACTCATATGAGAAGGTCACTTGCATGAAATCGAGTATAACTTAGCACAAATCACACCTACTCATTCTCAAGTGTTAAAACGTCAATGCCCAATTCTCAATTTATAGTTCCTCTCATCGTGAGACTGTCTCATGCTCTTAATATTTTGACTTTTAAGAGAAAATTAGGGAATTAACTAATTGAGATAGGAAGTTCATAAATTTAAAATATAGTCCAAAGTGTTATTTAAATTAATTTTAGAGTATGAAATTTCACGTAAGAGAATAGCTTAAAATAGATAGCTAATTAATTGGGATGGACCGCATCATCTCACGGGCCAACTTATTCGTTGACTGTTCCGAGTTATCAAAACAATCAATATGGTTGCAAACAATTCAATTTAACCATTAAATTTGTTGTGGCTTAGTGGCAGCGAATTTGGTCAACTAGCATGAAGTCGGTGGTTCTAATTCTTTTTGGAGCATTTTTTTTATTTTACTTCCTTTTTTAAAAAAAAAATTACTTATTTATATTTTTTATTTTTTTCCCTTTTTATCTTTGTCAAAAATAGATCTTTATTTTTAATTTTCTCCTCTCTTTTTTATCTTTATAAAATTATAATAAAATATTTAAATTAAAAAAAATATTTTTGTAAAACTTTTTTTTTATTTTACTTATTTACATTTTTAATTCTTTTTTCCTCCTTTTATTTATGCAAACATAGGTCTTTATTTGTAATTCCTACCCCCCAATCTTTATGAAATTATAATAAAATATTTAAATTAAAAATAATAATATTTTTGTCAAAAGTTGAACACATGTCTCAAACAAATAAAATATAACAGTATTACATTAAAATCATAAGAAAAATAAAGGGTATCAAATCAAAACGAAAGCAATATTACAGGTAAAATATAACAGTATTACATGTAAAACATAATAGTATTACATACAAAAACATAACAGTATTACATTCAAAACTTAAGAAAAAAATAAATTTTAAAGGGTATTAAATCAAAACAAATTAAGTATTACAGACAAAATATAATAGTATTACATGTAAAAACAAAACAGTATTACATTAAAAATATAAGGAAAATGTAAATTCTAAAGTGTATTAAATAAAAAACGAAACAATATTATAAAAAAAAATCATAACCGTTTATATTTTAAAAAATAGGTAAATTTGAAAGGATATTAAAATCAAAATGGAATTTTTATATATGAGGTAATGTTGATAACCCTATTCAAACAAAATCGTAAAAATTAAGCATATCAACAACAAAAATATACATAACATATAACAATAAAAACACATACGATGTTGAATGTATTATACGTACAATTTGAAAATAAAAATAATAATAAAATATTTTTTTATATATTTGAATCAACTAGATAATTAGAATTAGCTTTATTTTTCATTCGTCAATCGATGGTGTGAATTTAAATTTATAGATAATTAAATATACACATCTTATTTTGTCATATATCGTACGTAGATGAATAAATTCACTAAAAATTAGTATACAATGATAAATTATCAACTTGATGAATTATTAATTGAAGAATCTAACATGAAAATTGAGAAATTGAAGAATATTACCTAAAAATCTCAATGACAACAAAAGAGGAGTAGAGGCAATTTAAAAAAAGAAGAAGAAACAAGCGAAATATTAATAAATAATAAAATATTCACTAAACGTTTAACAATAATATTCAGACCTTGCAAAATTATAACACTACATTGTTGTAGCCTAATGGTAAGTGTTCTTAATACTTTGTTGTTGGCTCAAGTTTGAGACCTAGCAACTGCGATTTTGGCCGAATTTTTTGCGAATTTTTTACATTGTTGTTGGCTCAGGGTCACCCAGCAACAACGAATTTTGAGCGATTTTTTTTTTTACCAAGTTAAAATTGGTCAAAATTAGATTTTTTCATATATGCAAATTTTCATACTAGACTTTGTCATAATTTTATTGTGCAATTGATTACTAATTAGTAGATAATTAATAATAGTATTATAGTACTAATGTTAAGGTTTGTTTTATTAAAAAATATTACTTATTATATTATAAAATAATAATTGTAGACTAGTTATACTATAGAATTAATTTACATAAGATCAAATCAAAATCTAGTCAATCGCACTTATCAAGGGGAAAAAGTAGCTTAAATTACTTTCTAGTTCCCGACAATTAAATAGTGATAGTTTATTTAGATAATGGTGATAGTTTTTATGTATAATAGTAAAAAAAAAATTACATATAAATTTAATTAATAGGAGTATTACACGCGTATCGAAGTTGAGCTTTATATAAATTTCAAATTTTACCTTTTTTTTTGGAACTTGCTAATGTTTGACATCTATATTAATCGAGTTCAAATTAAACTTTATTAAAGAGTAATTTTTGTGTGCACCAGTTGTATCACGCAACTAGTGCATTATCAAATTTATTTGTTAAAAATAATTAATATTGTTTAATAAAAATAATTAACATTAATCAATTACTATCATTTAAAAATGCACATGAATTGCACAGTACACCTGATGCATACTTGATTTATCTTTTATTAAATAATCTCAGATTGAGTAATGAATTATTTTAATTTACTTTCAGCCGTAATAATTGCACAATTCATGTTAACATTGCTAACAGAGCCCGCCTTATGTACATTAATTGCACTGTGTAATTGGGTACAAGGGTGAAACATGACACTAATTTTAACTAAAACGTAATACTACCCCGTCCTAATTTTATTTTGTCATTTACTGTAGACACGGGTTTTAAGAAAAATGTGGTTTATTAGTATTAAATTATGTAAAGTGGGTTTGGTGGAGAGGTATGAATGTCAATTCAACTTAAAAAAAAGTGTTATTTATTTGTATTAAATTATGTAAAGTGGATTTAGTGTGTGTAGTAGAGTGACATGTGGTGTAAATAAGTATTGTTTGTAAGTTGTATTGTTTTGTAAATAAAGTTATTTTATTTCCCTTTTAGAAAATGACCAATCTAAATTAGGACGTCTATTTATAGAAAGTTGTCAATCTAAATTAAGACGGGGTGAATACTAATTTTAACAGAAACGTGTAAGCATGTAACCGAAATATAACATTAATTTTCCTGTAAAAAAATAAATAATAACATTAATTTTAATTAAAAACATGAAATTAAATATGGTACTACCTTTGAAGGCTCATCTTGGTGCTCTCATAAGTCATAGGATATTAGAAGTTAAGAATAGAATTTGGAGTTGCTTTTAGAAAATTAACTCTCCATTTGTATTTTTTCTTTCAATGAATGACCTATAGAGCCTAAGAGAGTTCTAGATTGTTAATTGTAAATTATAAATATACTTAGGGGTGTTTGGTTGGGAATACTAAATTTGAGTGTACAAATTAAAATGGTATTAATTATTATGAATTAATGGTATTACGTTGCTTGGTAGAACGTAATTGAAAGTACTTTTTTAAATTTATAACTTGATTGGTAGGTATTATTAAAAGTGATATAAAACATAAAAAATAATAAAATTGTGAAAATTACTTGTTTGCCCCTCCTGGTTCATCCATTTTTCTACAGCATATTCTGCCCATCCTAAAACAAAATGGAAAAAACCCAGAAATACACTTTCATTTTAGAAAAATTAGCAATCAATTTTTGAGTTTGGTACTCATAAATCAATTGTTTGTGTGGGTGGCTATAGTGTTTTTCGTATAAAGAGGTGGGTCGAAAGGATAAAAAACGGGTCAACATTAAATTAATATTATGTATCAAAGCAGCGTACTAAAGTAATAATGAACCCTTACTATGGGCAACCAAAGCGGCCCCTTAGGTTTTAGAGTAAGCCTTTTACCCAAAAATTTGATATATAATCCAAAAAAAAAATAAAAAAAATATAGCAAGTGCACAAATTTAAATTTCTTGGCGATGCCATGTAATCCTAGCATTCGAAATATCTTAGGCTCCATTTGGATGGATTGATTTGAAATTTATGGATTTTATACACAAATTACCTCTCTCTCCACTTAAGTTGGAATAAATTTACAAATACTTAGGGTCCGCTTGGTTGGAGTAATGGAAGTGGGTAATGAGAATCACTTCTATTGATATTGTTTTGTAGCTTTGATACAAAAGTAATGGGAATAGAAGTGAATAATTGATTACCCTCACTCACTCAACTCATCTCACATGACATCTATTTTTTATGTTCTAACAAAGCAATAACAATGCAATCAATAATTCTTAGTGATTGACTCCTCAATGATACCCATTACAATTACCATTACCATTATCATTCCCAAGTCATACCAAACGGACCCTTAGATTTGAGTTTAATTTAAAATTGAGGGATTTCAAATTCTTTTCAATAGCATGTCATTTGAAATCCCCACTCTCTACCATTCCTTCTCTCTCCCCCCCTTCACTCTCTTTCATTCTCTCTCATCTCTTGACAATTCATAATTTAAAATATATGCACTCTTACACTTATTATTTTTCAAATCAATTCATTTCAAATCCCTGGTATTCTGAGTCTTAGATTCTTTATTTGGAATGCATTGAATCTATTCAAGTGCAATAATTCTACACGTCACTGACTATATATAGCATTAAGCCCATTCTTTAATCATACTGATATATGTTTAACTATTAATTAAGTGCCCACATTCCATAAATGGCGTTTAGCCATCCACGCGTCCATCGAATGACTCATCTCCCTCCTCTTTTACATCATTATTTTAATACTATTATATATCTTCCATTACTATTTTGGTTATCAAGATTCAAGAAGCTTCTTGATGCTTCCAGAAAAATAATAATTCAGAAACATTGTGCTAGAATGAATTAAAAATCTTATGCTGATTTCTTATTGCTATAAAAGATTATACTGTATATATTGACCAGGTCAAAGGAGGTAAGAGTCTGTCGACCTAGTGCTTTGAAGGTTTAATCATTAATTTCTTTTATTATATGTGTGTCTTATTACTTAGCCTTAATATACAGTATTATTCTGCATAATCAGTGGAAATAAAATTATAGTTGACTTTCATTAGACAGTTATGTTGATTTAAAAAAAAAATCGGTTATATTGACTATTAATGATACAATTAGACTATAAAAATCAAAGGAAATCAAAATTGGTTCACATGAACTCTTCTATTCTTGCTCATAAAATAAGTATTTGAGAATGTGTGATTTGGTTGATTTGGAAGGCTAGGAATAATCTGATTTTTAATGGTGAAAGTTTTAATGTTGAAAGTATTGTGGAGGAGATGAAAGGGAGAGTATGTAGTTGGTGTCTATCGAAAAATATGATTTCGAAAAGGTGTAATTCTTGGCGGTATAAAAAATTTTGAGGTAAATTCTTGTGATAGTCTAAAATGAGATTGCATATCTGATCAAAATTGCACTTGAAAGTGCAATTATACCTACATATATGCAACAATTTTGTATCTGCTAGTAAGTTTTAAAAAAAATTGTACCTATGAGTAATTTCCTCTTTCGAAAAATTATCCTTTCCCAAATTGAATTCAGAGTCCGAGATTAGCTCTTGATTGCTAAGGGTGTGGAGGGTGCACTGTAATTGTTTTGTATACTTGTAAATATGAACTTGTCGCGAGTCGTTTTATTTGGGGAATATGATGTGGCTAATTCGGAAATGACTCACAAACAAAACATGCACGTAAAATAAATCAGAAATAAGATGAATTTGTTGACCCAAATTAAATCGAGAAATGACTACTCAAGGCATACCAAGCCAGGATGTGATATTGTGAGCTTTACACGTACAATATTTGATACACCTTATGAAGATGAATCGTTACAGATGAAGATGATTTAGAGAGTTAGCATATGAGTGCTAGGGTTCCTGTATGTGTGGATGATCACTCGATTTTTTTCTGTTCTTCCTCCTCTCCCGGGATTTTTTGTGCTTGTGTAACTCTTTCTGGGAAATTTTTTTGTAACACATCTCTTTTGTTATTTTTCCTTCTATTTATAGCACTCCAACAAGCATGAAGTGCGTTGACAAGCATGAAATTGGAGACTCCGCCATCTGAGAACTCTTGTGATGTTTGCTTCCCTTTCCAACTCCGTCTTCTAGATTGATCTTTTCGATTTTGCTTGTCTATAAAGGCACCTTTTTTGGTCGTCCCAAATCAATCTTTTTTCGGCCGGATGTTTTGATTGCGCTTTTTAACCATGTCGGGTTTTATCTTTAGAATATTGTCCTCCTCGAGCATACTGAGCCCTCAGGATGTCTGGGTCTTCGGGATGTTTGGGTCTTCAGGATATCTCAGTCAGCGAACATATCTTGACCCTCGAGATATACGTCTTCTTGAGCATCCGATCCCTCGTGTGAATGTCTGAGTACCGAACATACTGACCCTCAGGATGTCTGCGTCTGCGAAGCATCACCCGATCCCTCGGTGAATGTCCGAAAGTACCGAACATCTTGACCCTCGGGATGTCTGTGCTGCGAGCATACTGATCCCTCAGGTGAATGTCTGAGTCTTCAGGATATCTGAACCCTCAGGATGTCTGAGCACCTAGCATACTGATCCTCAGATTATCTGAGTCTTCAGGATATCTAAGTTCTTGACATCTTGACCGCCGGGATAGTCCGAAAGCATTTAGGTTGTCGAGTCCTAAGACTTGTTAAGTGGCCTCGGACTTGTCTGAGCCCCTCGATTTGTCCGAGCCTCTTGACTTAGCTCATTTGATTCTTTCTTTCTGATCCGAAAGTAAGTATGTCCGCTTTTAATGCGACAAGTGGCGGTGGCGAACAAACTTGTTTGGTCGATGGTCGGTGAGCACACTTGTCCACCGCATGATTATTTTAATAAATATTACATCGTGTCGCTCTTTACGTGTTCGATAAATCTTTGAATTATTATATCGAACACAACAATACCCCCCATCCGGGTCTCTTTTGTATTCAACATGGGGGCCTACATTATAATCTTATTGGGCCATAGTTGATGTCGTTTTCAGTGATACGTGCGGATTTTCAAAATTGAATCTGCATCTATATATACCTCATTTCACCGCCTTAAACCCTTTTCTCTTTCCTTCTTCTCTTTCTTCATCTTTCAATCTTTTTCCGTATCCGAAAATTTCCCATGAGGGCTTCATCATTCGATGAAGGATCTTACTCGGTAACATTTGCGTTCTTTCTCTCATTGCGATTATGGCTTCTTTCAAACTCTTCTATTCCCTAGAATCGGACCACCATAGTTTTTCTTCCCCTCCGCTCGGTAGAATCCCCGTAGCGACGCTTAATGCACCGAGAGACAATGTCTCGGATTCGAGGATTTCGTTGGCAAGTTCGAAACCATTTGCCGTTTCTTTTTTCTCCGATTCGGCGAGAAGCCCTAAATGAATTAGATAGGGATTTGGTCCGTAGTGATTTCTCGGATGATTCAAGTGATTTATTCTTTGCCCCAAACTCAAATTAGGTCTAGAGGTCATTGATAATGTTGATGTAGATAGGAATGATGATATTGTGAGGGGGGAAATTTTGATGGTCAGAATGTAATCGAATCGAACATAGGGATAGGTGGTGAGCAAAATTTAACTTGATATACTGTTGGTGTCCCTCATAGTCAACATATAACCCAGTATAATGCTCGTTATAGTTTTGATTGGCCCGAGCAACCTCATAGATTAGGGTTGAAAATGAGTACCAATGAGCAAGATAATGGAGCATAATTGATGTAGATATGCTCGCTCACCACATAGAAATTACTGAAACCCCCAAAGATGTCTTTTTTCTCGGGCACCGTCTCTCGATGAATGAGGCGCGCCCGAGGAGGGTGTGTCATTTGTGAACTTGACACAATGGAAGTCGCCTTTTGATTCCCTCCATCCATCCGCCATCACCCGCTTGCTCGTGGAATGGAACATTACCATCACGCAAATTTGAAGAATGGGTGGCATATGATTATAAGTTTCGACTTTGTTCGCAAAATGAAGCTAAGATACTATCCTCAAGAAATTTGAACTTGCTCGATTGGTGCACTTGACCCATCCGGAAGGGTGAACATGGGTGGCTGTTCATGCAAGCTAATGCCAAGTGCAAAATCATTGAGGATGTGCCGAACAAAATCAGTGATTGGAAGGAAAAAATTTGGTTCGTTGGGGGCGATTGGAAGAGCTCGGCTTCTGGAAGCGAACCAAATGCTCGTTTAGACATCCCCACTGACTTGGTGTGTACAAGTAAGTGATTTTGTGTCTTTTGTTCCTCAATTTGAACTGATTTTAACTTACTCTTTATTTCAGGGATTCCAGCTGCGATGGACAAGGAGACCAACGACGGCTATTTTAGTAGCGTTTGGTAAATTGATCTCGAGTCTCGCTCGGAACGATCTGTGAGAACCCTGAATACCGCCGACCAGAGGAAGAAAGGAGGCTTGTTCGTGCCCCCTCACCATCTTGTTGCGGTTAATCCTGCTGGTAAGGATTGCTTTTTTGCATTTGCATATGTTTTGTGCCGTTTTGCTCTCTGTTATCCTTTTTGCATAATGAATTATTTTGCTTATAGCTTTCCTGTTTGTGGCCGATTCTTGGTAGTACGTCCGAGCATACTGAGATGGCTCGAAGAAAAAGACTCCAAGAGCTAGCTAGGATTCAAGCTGAACGGGAAGCTCAGCAAGTAAACAGAGGAAAAGCGGCGGTGGTTTGCGAGGCGAAGCCGAAACATCTGCGTCCGCCCTGGGGAATCGAACCCGACCCTTGAAAGGAGTACTCGTTCGACCGAAAGGGGGACTATGAACAATCTCCATCACGAAGAGAGATCGAGGATGGAAACCGTGAGCGAGGGCCAGCGAACAAGCTTCGGATGAAATGTCGAGCGAAACGAGCTCGAGCGAAACCTTCGATGTCGTTAGGGTGACTCGGACCCTCTACCGGCGGCGTCGAAATGGCCGCCTCCGTGGTCGGTCCATCCGCAAAATTGTTGAAATGGAGGTTAGCACATCTTCTCCACCTCCTGCTTGGACCCCCGATCATGGACTCCGTTGAACCACCCGAGCTTCGGTCCCGAGGATAAATCATTCTTGGGATGGGATCCCATTCGTGCGAACATGTACATTTTGTTCACTTTACTTTTTTTTTTTTGGTTAATTCTATTAAACTTTGTCATATTTATTTGCTCGGGTGTATATGTAGGTTGAAGCGAGTTAGGCGCCCTTGATGCCCGATTTGAAAAAACTACGCTCGCTTTCTGAGTGTTCGCAAGGTTCCGAGCATTCCCGAGCATGTTCAGAAAGTGTGCGAGACTCCCGTTCGAGCATGGACTACCGAGCTGAAAGAGTCTACTACGTCCCACTCCTCTGGAGAACATACGCCTCGGCTTGGTACTCAGGGGCCAATCTATGGTCGCCCTGAAAAAGTTTATCTGGTCCGCCAACCTTCATGCCAACTACTTGCTCGATCAGAATTTTCAAGAAAATGGGGCGAAGCTAAACAGGACTCGGGATGAACTGAGGTTGGCTCGGGACGGCATCCTCAAAGACAAGTGATGCTCTCGGCAGCTCGAGGAGGATGCCCGCCCAGCTCAAGAAAATGTTCGCCAGCTCGGGAGGATGCTCGCCAGCAAAGGAGAAACCAATCACTCTTAGGAGGTGGTCGATTCGGAGAGCTCGGGGTGAGATGAATTTCGAGCCAGAAAACTCGGAAATAAGGCCGAGACCATGGAAAGCGAGAGGAATGTGCTCGCCAACAACTCATCGTTCTTTCAAGAGATCAACACTCGTTTGGGTCTCGAAAATTCAAGGCTGCACAATGAAGAGTATGTTGATTCCATGTCCAACTTCTCCTACATTTGTGCCTTCGCCGATGTTATCCGATCGCTTTCGCCATGCACTCATTTGGCGAACAAATTACCCTCTCATATCCGGGGCTTCAAAGAAGACGATCGACAACCCACCAAATCGCAACCTTCCAATGTCAGATTTGAACGATCCGTGATTTCTCCATTCTTCCCGGGGATCGAAGTTGATGATCCTATCCTGGATGAGGAGGATGGCTCGGACGTGAACCCTGCTGGTGTTGCTGGCCAAAATCTCCGAACTGAGTCCGGGTCCGATCAGATGCAGGCCGAGCAAAGGGGACCTCCTGTGACCGAAAGCAAATGTACCTCTGGCGAAAGCATACTTGGACTGACCGTCTTGAAGGAGAAATTTATTCTTTGGGGCTGAGCATGATTTGTTCGACATTTCTCTTCCGTCCACCCCCAATTATGAATTTGCTCCTTAGTGTAATTTTTGTTTTGCCGAACATATGTTGTGTACTTTTTATCTTCTTCATTTTTTGCTCGAACAATATCTTCTAAACTTGTATAATTTTTTGGATTTCTTCTCTTTTGTTCGAACTCTTTTGAAACTGAATGGTTGAATTGCATATTGAACCGCCTCTAACCCGATCGTTGAGGATGAATGTAGTTCTTGATGAATGATTGATACTTGTGTTGCTTGATGTTTTGCTTTGTTCTTTTTGCTCGCTTTGTTGCTTTCTAGTTTTTGCCCTTTTTCTTACAAATGAATTCAACATTGGGTTTGCTATGCCCGCTCTCGACTTTTTTTCGTTTTTGATTGTCTTATTGACGTTGCAATCGGTTGATCGTCTTATTTAGGTGTGACCAGATGGATTACTTTATGAACCCCCTCTTTCTTGGTTCGCGATCGTCTTATTTATGTGCGATCACTTCGTACTAGGGCCGTCTTATTTAAATGCGACCCTTTTCATCACCATTTATTCTTACGGGTATTTGTAAGTCGAAGTCATCTTTTCATGCATCACGTACCCATTACTCGCTTTTTGCTGTGGGAATCAGAGTACGAACTCGTTCGTTAGGTGAGCATAGACTTGAGCTCGTTTAAATCTTTTGTTCGACGTCCCACTTTAGGTACGATCTCAAATAGGCTTTAACTAGAAAATCTTAGCGAACAAAAGTACATATATATTTTTTTTTCTTTTGCAACACTTTGTATTCTATTACAACCTTTACATTTGAAGAAGACTATCTATTACACAACTATAGACATCAGACTAGGGTTTTGAATTTAAACCTTGTCTTGAGTAGACACGGACTGGCCTCACCTTGTCCGCGGAATTGATGTTGACAAGCATGTGGCACATCATTCTGTCTACCCTTCTTTAGTAACATGCTCAAGCAGCAGCATCATAAGCTTTTGTCCCTCCTGGACAAGCTGTGATTATCTTGGCAAACAAGGACATGAGCATGTAAAGCCAAGATACCGCTGGCGGCTTTGTAGAAGGTCGCGAGCAAAATTTTCAAATTTCGCACCATTCTGTCCCCTTCAATAGATGCCTGAGCATCAGCGTCCGCATATTTAGCCGAGCCGACACTATGACATCCCCCCGCCCGGAGAGATTTTGGGGATGCGATATGAGGTAGTGATTTACTCTTTGCATAAGCGGTGAGTAACGTGGAGTGCCAACCATGACTCTGCCGAGCATCTTGAGTCCATAACGAGCTTCAACCGTGCTCGGAGTGTCATATGGGTATAAATCTGATGCCGGGCGGATGCTTTCGATTCAAAGAATGATAGTTGAATCGAGTCTTTGGATTTTTAAATCTGGAGGCATCTTGAACCAACTTTCTTTTGAGAAATTCGTAGTTTTTTTTTTTTTTTTCTTCATCTGTTTTTTTCTCTTTTTTTTTTATTTATCAATATGTCTCTATTTATAGAACTATCCCAAGCTAGTCTTTGGCATAGTTAGTAGTCTTGACCCTCTTTACTTTTGCTCCCTTTTTTGACGTCCGTTAGAACTTTTTGCCAGCTCTTGTTCAAAGATTGACTCGTCCCTTTCTTGGTTGCCACCACTTGTCAACTCGTTATGACACGTATCTTCAGTCGTCAACTCGTTCTAACACGTATCTTCTGTTGACAACTCGTTCTGACACGTATCTTCTGTCTTTCGATAGTCTGGCCAACATTTCTTTCCTGAAGATATGTGTCGAACATAATGTGTTCTTCTTTCGGATTGTCTACTTCGTCTTAAATTTGAATAGTGATTATATTCCGCCATTTGTGTTCGTTTATTTCATCGGTAATTTTGTTCGCCAACTATGCTATGCTTTCACCGTTGTGTGGATGATTATGTTCGTCCAACTGTGCTCGCTTCAGCTGTGTGGCTGACTTTGTTCGGCCGACTGTGCTCGTCATTATTGATAATATTTTTTCAAATTTGACGATTCCATGAGTAGGACAATGGGACTCCATTCAGTCTTCCAAGTCATATGCCCCGCTTAGCAAACATTACAGAACTCTGACGGACCTTCCCATGCTTCGGCCAACAACACCACCACTTGATACCCCCCCGCTGTTCGTCTTAAAACCAGCTTCGCCCACATTGAACCTGCGTGTTCGGACTTTGGAGTTATAGAACTTCTCGATCTCTTTTTTTGTACATGACATTCTTGAAATCAACCCTACATCCTTCTTTTTCTTCCAATGTGTCCAGTACTCACTCGAAAGCGGCGTCCGTCATTGATGTGCTCTCCAAAAGTCATTGTTCGATGACTTGGAATCTTGATTTCGGGTATAACATAACTTCCGTACCAAATGCCAAGGCAAACGAGGTCTCCGCGATTGATGTTACGAAAGTTGTTCGATAGGCCCATAATATTTCAGGCAACTCTTCACCCCATCCCCCCCTTGGAATTATCAAGTCTGGCCTTGAGGGTATGCTTGATAATTTTATTAACGGCTTCAACTTGTCCATTTGACTAGGGATAATCTGAGTTGAGTAATGCTTTTTATGCCCCAATGAGCATAATTACATGCAATTCACTTCCATCGAACTGTTTGCCGTTATCAATTTACTAATGATTGGGGAAGCCCAAAACGACAAATGATATTTTTCCAAACAAAGTTCCACATTCTTTGTTCGGTGATTTTGACAATGGCTTCGGCTTCTGCCCATTTAGTATAGTAATCAACGGCAACCACAACAAATTTTACTCCCGACGTGCCAGTAGGAAATGGGTCGATCAAATCGATCCCCCATTTAGCAAATGACCATGGGCTATAAACTGACACTAATTCTTCAGGTGGGCTATGAATAAGTGGGGCATGTACTGCACTTGTGGCACGCCATCTGTGCATACGAATCGAATCCTTTTTGAGGGTTGGCCAATAATAACCTTGTCTGATTATTTTGTGAGCCAGGACGAGCCCACCTGTATGATTTCCGCATACTCCATCATGGATTTGCTCCAGAAGTACACGACCCTCTTCAGGAGTGATACATTTCAATAGTGGAAGTGAGAAGCTTCTTTTGTACAAATGCTCGTCTAAAATAGTGTAACGAAAGCGATTATTGTCTGAAATGAGTAACTTGTACCTTATTTTCGCGAGAAGTCCCTTTGTAAGTAACTTCGAGTTGAGTCATCCAAGTTTCTGTCATCACATTTGGGCGATCATAACTCGAACCGATGGCGAACAAGTTGTGACGACCACAATGTCGGTTGTGTTTGTCCTCCTTCCTGCTTGTTGCCCGAAGCGTGCCAAAGCATCGTGACAATTACCCAATCGTGGTAATTATTCTATGAAAACTTGTTCGAAATGCTCGAGCAACTCTTTTTTCTTGAATTCTTGCGACATTGTGACATCTGTTCGCCGGGCCTCGTACTACTTTGTTACTTTGATAAACAATTATCTGAGAATCGTTGTAGATCATCAGCCTTTGAATTCCCATTGTCATAGCCATCTGTAATCTAGCGATCAAAGCTTCATACTCGGCTTCATTATTTGTGGCTAGGAAATCAAAACGGATGGCTGTTGTGAATGTTTGCCTAGTCGGGCTGATGAGAACTACGCCGGCCCCGGCTCTTGAACTTGTTGATGAGCCATCAACATACATATGCCATGGTTGGTCGACAGCTTTTTCGAGCATTTGTGGATATGTCAACTCAACCATAAAATCTGCCATAGCTTGGCCCTTCATCGCTGTTCGCGGAGCGAACGTAATGCCAAATTGTCCTAACTCCACCACCCACTTGAGTAATCTGCCTACAGTATCTGGTCGGTGGAGGACTTGGAGCAATGGGAATGTGGTCAGTACCTTGACTGAGTGATCGAAAAAGTATGGTCGCAATTTTCGAACACTCATTACAAGAGCATATGCTATTTTTTCCAGTGGAGGGTACCGGAGCTCGGCTTCTTTAGGCACTTGGCTTACATAGTAAATGGGCAAGTGTATCGTCCCTTCTGCTCGTACGAGCACATCACTGATTGCATGTTCGAATGCAACAAGGTACAGATAGAGTTGTTCGCCTGGAACAGGCTTAGACAGTGTCTGAGTATCTGCAAGGTACTGCTTCAATGATTCAAATGCTTTTTGGCAATGCTCGGTCCACTGGAATTTCCCTTTCTTTAATGCATCAAAGAAAGGTTTGCATTTGTCCCCGGTTAAGTGATATAAACCCCCTTTACGGAAGCTAAACGTCCGGTTAACTTTTGGACCTCCTTCACACTCTTCGGGGCCCGTGATATCGAGCATGGCTTGAATCTTTGATGGGTTCGCCGATCCCCCGTTGACCGACCATATGTCCGGAAATTTTCCCGAGTGAACCCCAAAGTCGCATTTCTTCTGGATTTAGCTTCATGTTGTACTCTCCGAGTATATCAAACGTTCTGCGAGGTGGGTGATGTGGTCTTCCTTATGTTCGCTCTTTACCACAATATCATCAATATATACCTCAATTGTTCGGCCCGATGTGTTCGCCGAACATTTTGTTCACCAAACGTTGATATGTTGCTCCGCATTCTTTAATCCGAATGGCATGCGTTGCCAACGAAGACATATTCTTTTCACTTTGCGAGAATGCCGTATTCTTTTTTAGTCGTCCGTCCATATGCATGGGTATTTGGTGATAACCCGAAGAATGCATCCATGAAAGTCATGAGCTCATGGCTTTCTTTGTATTATCGACCAAATAATCAATATCTTGGCATCGGGAAGTTATCTTTTCGGGCATGCCTTGTTTAAATCGATGAAATCAATACATAGTCTCCAAGATCCATTAGACTTGCGGACAAGCCGCGGGGTTCGCAAGCCATCTTGGGCATTTCACCTCTCGAATCGGTTTGTTGTCGAAAGCAACTTTTTGATTTCACTATTCATTTCCACATACTTTTCCCTGACTAAACTTTAAGGTGCTTTTGGATAACTGGAGTTTGTATTGGATCAAGGTTGAGAGAATGGCATGCATGTTTTGGATCAATGCCAACCATGTCCTCGTGCGACCATGCGAACACATCCAAGTTTGCTTGAAGATAAGCAATCATTTTTGTTCGGATTGGTTCAGGTAATTCTGAACCAATGAACACTTCTAACTCAGGTCTGTTCGGGTCGATGTTGATAGACTCCAGGTTGTTCGGCGGTGTTGCTCGCTTTCTTTTTGTTTCCACCGAGGATCTTGGACCGACCCGGTGTTAAATCATCAACCTCCATAGGTTCGAAACCTATGCGAGGTTCTAGGTCCGTTTGCTCATTCGGTGGATCAATATTCATTAGATCTGGGAGATCTGGGACATGAGTTGCCATCCCGGATTCTGTGTTCGCGCTTTCTGTGTTCGCGCGGGGAGCTGTGCTCGTCAAACTTGTGTTCGTCAAAAGATATTTTGGCGACATATTTACTCGTTGGCTTGACTCACCGATCTCCCATGTTTGCTCCATCATGTTAACAATATTTTGTTTTTCTGGTGCACATGATAGCAAACAATCTCGAGCTTTCTTCTGATCGCCTTTTACGCTACCTGTTCCATCTTGTGTTGGGAATTTGACACAGTAATAGTAAGTAGAATAGGCGAACTTTAAATTCTGAATAAACGGCGACCTAGGAACCCGTTATAAGTAGATTTTGAGCATCGGCGATTACAAAATCTAGCATTCTAGTTCGTCGGATCTCCGGATTTAGAGTTGATTCTAACTCGACTCCTAACCTAATCATACCATAGGGTCGGGTTACAGATTCCCCAAAACCCATAATGGTATGATCACACGGTTCAATATAACTGCTCAAGTCCCCAACTTGCTTTTCCATTTGGTGAAGAGTGTTGACGAACAAAATGTTCGCGTAAGCTCCGGTATCAACCGGGGAGGCGGTGTTCAACCCGGCGGAGACGCAGCAATCGATGGTTAAGAGTCATTGTGGGGAGTAATTATACCGTCGAGATCGTCCTCGAAAACATGATTTGGTGAGAGGGTGGCGTCTTTAGGTGATGTGCTTTCGCCACCTTCACCTGATGAATGCTTTGCATGGCACGCATCTCCATCTTCTTACGTCTGTTCGATAATGTTGGTGCCTGGTAACATCCACCCACTGGACCATATTCAGGACGTATCATGTGGATCTCTTGACTTTCTCGACCTCTTCCCACAGTAGGAGGCCCTCTTTTAGGTAATTCAGACCTCTTACGTGATTCTTCGGGATCACATCGGATGTTTGGTTACTTTTCGTTTACCGGCCTTGATCTTCATTCTTTACGTTAAAGTCTCTCTGTGCCGGCTTTTTTAGGAATTGGGTAAGACGATTATCTTCGTATAGCTTCCAAAGTTGGCGAAGTAAATCGCGATAATCTTCTGTGTTGTGCCCGATGTACTCGTGATAATTAGAATATTTGGAAGCATTAAGCCGATGCTTGTCCATTATAATTCTTCTCGGCCTATCCAACATATCCCGATCTCTGATTTGGTTGAAAATTGTTTTTATTTGAAACGCCCGAGAAGACTTCGTAGGCCGTTTCTTCCTGCTTCTTTCTTGAATGGTTTGAAAAGAGCACGGGGGTTTGTACCCTTCATTCATTACTTTCTTCCCAAAAACTTTCTTAGTTGTAGGTTCCTGACCCAATCGTGATTGGGCGAGCAAATCTTGCATGGCTATGATTTTGGCCGCTCGCTCTCGGAATTCTGAATATGTGTTCGGCCAGTCTTGATGCATGGCTTTCCACATGTCAATATTCGAGGTCGAACCCCGACCACCGCGAGGATCTTGGCATCCTCTTCAACCTGGGGCCCCATCATACAAATATTTATCAAATCTTTTGATGTATGCTCGATCCGACTCACCTCTTGGTTGGGAAAAATCGCCTATCTTTGTTTTTGGTATTTGGCTTTACATGGATGAAAAAGTGGGGCGAAATTGTTGTCCCAATTGAGCGAAAAGATGTGATGGACGCAATGAACAAATTAGAGAACCATCTATGTGCCCGATCACCCAAAGTTATGGGAAACGATAAAGATTTGCGTTGCGTCTGTGGCACCCATTCACGATCATAAAGTCCCGAATATTTCTTTGAGATGGACATCTGGGTCAAACTTCGGCATCGAACATGGGGACCGTGGTGGGCCTTCGCTACTTTCTCTTATATTTCGGCCGCCATGATCGGCCGGTGATAGTGGCGGCCAGTATTATGCTTTCGCTTCGAGGTGGCCTTTTGGTCGCGGTCGCCTCGGCTCAGAACCCTCGATGGCTTTCTGCATTCGCAAATTTTGTGGGCCCGACAGACTTAGATCGGGGTAAGTTCCCATCATGATGACCCGTGGGTCATGCTTAATGATAGGGTAGTCCCCTTTCAAGCTTCGTTCTTGACTACCCAATCGATGATGGATAGACAATTTTGTTCCCGCCGATTTTTGTTCGGCGTCGGATGATCATGAAGATCTGAATGTGCGGGCATGTTTATTGGTTGTTCCTTCCCTGGAGCCTGTCGCCTATTATTGTCGATTCGGTCTTTGGCGGAGAGCCTCAAACGTCCAAACGCTGATGGTCTAGACCGAGGCCGTTTCGTCATCGACGTATCATCGATTTTTTATTTATTCATTCGCTTCGCGATTTTTTTTTTTTAACTTGCTCGCTTATCGGTGTATCGCGAGTGTCGATCTTCATCTTCTTGAGTTTTTAACTTGGTCAACTCTTTTTTACCCCTCTCTTTTTACGTTCGTGTAAGAAAGTGATGGCATTTGTTGTGGCCGCCGGATCATTAGCAATATCCTCAAGATTGATGGTCTCCACTATCTGATCTTTTTGAGGCTGGCGCTGAGCCTCTTTCCTGTCATGAGGTCGACTTTGCCCCGACCTCTCTGTTTGTGTATTCCTAGATTGAGGCATTATATTTCTTTTTCCTGCCTCGGCTTGCTATGGGTTTGTGTATGGTTTGGTTTTTTGGTGAAAAAACCACCCTCCTTCTAGCGCCAGTTGTCGCGAGTCGTTTTATTTGGGGAATATGATGTGGCTAATTCGGAAACGACTCACAAACAAAACATGCACGTGTAAAATAAACTGTAAATAAGATGAATTTGTTGACCCAAGTTAAATCGAGAAATGACTACTCCGGGGCATATACAAGCCGGGGATGTGATATTGCGAGCTTTACACGCATAATATTTGATACACCTTATGAAGATGAATCGTTACAGATGAAGATGATTTAGAGAGTTAGCATATGAGTGCTAGGGTTCCTGTATGTGTGGATGATCACTCGAATTTTTCTGTACCTCACCTCTCCGGGGATTTTTTGTGTGTGTGTAACTCTTTTTGGGAAATTTTTTTGTAACCTGTCTCTTGTTATTTTTCCTTCTATTTATAGCACTCAAAAAGCATGCATGACGGTGACTTGAACCCATGCAAGAACTCTTGTGATGCTGCTACCTTTCCAACTCCGTCTTCTAGATTGATCTTTCGTTTTTGCTTGTCTATAAGGCACCTTTTTGATCGTCCAAATCAATCTTTTACTCGGCTGGATGTTTTGATCGCGCCTTTAATCATGTCAGTTTTATGCTGGAATACTGTCCTCCTCGAGCATACTGAGTCCTCATGATGTCTGGGTCTTGGGATGTTTGCCTTCGTGATATCCGAAAATGCGAACATAATCGACCCTCGATGTCCGTCAGGTTGCAAGATACCGATCCTCGTGAATGTCTGAGTACCGAACATACTGACCCTCAGGATGTCTGTGCTGCGAGCATACTGATCCCTCAGGTGAATGTCTGAGTCTTCAGGATATCTGAACCCTCCGATGTCCGAAAGCACCGAAAGATATCGATCCTCGATTATCCGAGTCTTCGTGATATCCGAGTTCTTGACATACCGACCCTTCGGGATAGTCTGAGCATTTAGGCTGTCTGAGTCCTCAGACTTGTTCGTGGCCTCAGACTTGTCTGAGCCCTCAGATTTGTCTGAGCCCTCTTGACTTAGCTCATTTGATTCTTTATTTCCTGATCTGAGTGGCGAGTATGTCTGCTTTGTGCTACAAGTGGCGAGCTGGCCGAACAAACTTGTTTGGTTGATGGTCGGCGAGCACACTTGTCCACCGGGCATGATTATTTTAATAAATATTACACGTGTCGCTCTTACGTGTTCGATAAATGCTGAATTATTATATCGAACACAACAGAACTCAATGGTTTTTCTTGACCAGTTGAGCTATAGTTTAATATATGTCTATTTTGCCCGATCAAAAAATATATATATATATATGTATATTAGAAATTGAACTGCAATTACGGAGTAATTAATAGAAACAAAAAAATATACAGATTTGTTGATTCAATTTGTTGAGAATTATTATGTTTGGGGCACTACCAAATTATAAAATTTACTAGTAATATATATTCAATGATAGTAAATACAGTAAATTAGATGTTTATTTATTTATACCCGAAACTCAATCGTAACCCTAAAAGTCCATTCAACTCGAATACTCATCTAGAAATTGGGATGTGAAGCAGTTGATCATGCTCTATAACTCAACATTTTCTTTAAAGTATCATTGTTTAGTAATTTTGAGAAGAACGACACATAAAATCAGTCATTGTTTAAACAATACTTCACGTGATGAACCTAGATACTTACATACTAAATGGTGAATCTTGAAAAACAAAAATTCAAGTAAACCTCTAAACCTGGTTCACTGTGAAAACATACAGCCTCGATCCCTAAAAACATTTATCAAGAAGACACTTAGTTTTTCATGGAAAAAGAATGTATCTACGTACTCAAGTATTTTGATCGGGATTGGCGGATTGCTAATTAATTAAATTAATAGATAATTATGCTTTTGTAGAATATTTTAATAACTCATAAAGACTAGCACTACTTAAGAACTGAAAGTAAAATCCAATATCATGTAATAATATATATATAATATCAAAAGAATTTCATCAAGTTACGCAACAAAATAATGAAACTATTATATAGAGGTGTTTAAATTGATGGAGCAAAGACCTATTATTAGATTATAGGGGTTCAAAATAGTTAATTCCTATGAATACTTCACCTGATGCCTAGTACTACAATTAATTTATTTCGTATGATTTGTTAATTATTACCCAAAGCGATATTTATACATCTTCGATTAATTACCTCTTATAGAAAGGACAAGTTGTACATACGAAATACTAGTTGTAAATTATCCCGATGCTTTGTTTGTTTATGCTTCGTTTATTTATTAAGATTTTAGTATAGGTTTCTAAAATTTTCAAAATTCTACTCTATAATACTTTTAATATATATCAAGTGGTGGAGCTGCATTGGGGTCAAGGGGATTATTGGGCCTCCAACCCCTTTGAAATTTTCATATGTATAATATAGTATAACTCTTTATTAATTTGATATGTGGTTGAGTGATGATAGATGGTGTATTTTTCTAAGCATTCAGTGTTCAATTTTCAGAAAATACATTTTTTTTTTATTTTTTGAATATATATAAAAAAAAATTGAAAGTGCATATATGCATGCTCTATTATAAACGAGACACACTTGCTGAGATATCGTCTCACGGTAAGACGTAATATACTTTGGAACTGGGCATATCATTTTAACACTTTGGAAAGAATGAGTGTTGATTTGTGTTAAATTGTACTCCCTCTCATACGAATTTTTGTCAATATAAATTGGGTCTCTCACAACGAAATTTCTGGCTCCGCCACTGAATATACCTATCTTATCTTATTCTAACATAATTTCTAATACATTATCAATCATCTATCACACATTTTTTTAGTTATTATTATATATTCCACTCAATGTTTTTTCTCATTTTTTATTTTATTATCATCATATATGTATAATTAATCATTCAATTATTTCTTATATTATTCTTTTATAATATGCGGTAATATTCTTTCTATTATCTTTTTTTTTTAAATTCTACTTTATCAAATTCTATAAAATCAAGGCTTCCAAATATATACAAAATTTAAATACACTTTTTATTTTATATGAATCATTTCAAAATTTATGTAAAGGATTTCAAATCCCTTCAAAATTGCAAACAAATAATGTCTTAATATTTTTGTTTCATTGTCATGTTGCCAAAACACATGTTGGAAGCATATTGGTGGAGAATCTAGAAGGAACAGGTGTCAGGTTGTGAAACGTACAAATGGTGATTTGGTAACAAAGAAGAAAGATTTAGTGTGTTAAGCCAGGTTTAGTGCTAATGAGATCACCATATTTAATTAATTTATTGTACTACTAATAACCAGAGTGAAAGCTGACAACATAATAATAGTCTCTCTCTGTGTGTATATATATGTAGAGATTTGGTTGTGTATCATATATAGCTACAAATAAATAAATAAATAAAAAAACAGTGAAAATTTAGAAAAGGGGAATTAATTTGAAGTGTTAATAAAATGGGAAGTAGTCATGATTCACAAGGGTGGAGAAAAGGGCCATGGACTCCTCAAGAAGATAAGCTGCTTGTTCAATATATCAACTACAATGGTGAAGGAAGATGGAGCTCTGTCTCCAACTCTACAGGTATACAACTAATACTGTTCAATACAATCAAGTAATACTGTTCAGCGAAAACCATCAATCCTTTAATCAGACAATACTGTTCAGTGAAAATAATCATGTTCAGGGAATACAGCTAATATTGTTCAATAAAAACAACTAATACGGTTGAAAAAGACACATTTTGCCTACTTTCATAGTATAATGTTGCATGTTTTGAGACTAATTAAGTATTGGAAAATTAAACAGGTTTGAATAGGAGTGGGAAGAGTTGCAGGTTGAGGTGGGTGAATTACTTGAGGCCTGGCCTTAAAAAGGGACATTTAACTCCTCAGGAAGAAGCAATCATCATTGAACTTCATGCTCTATGGGGAAACAAGTAATTTTTTTAATTATTTACTTATGTGTTGAATTTTTAATAGCCTCTTCAAATTATTTAAGTTAACACATGTATGTTATGGGAGTTGTTAAAAGATATTTTAGTCCTCACATCACATGTAATGTTGTATCAAAAAAAGGTTTTATTATTACTTATATGGACTTTGCATAGTTTGTACTATTTTGAAAGGCAAATTTAATGGGACCTACTTTAACTTATGTATAGTATGTGTAATCTTCTATAAATATTTATTTTGGTGCATAGATGGTCCACCATAGCAAGATATTTGCCTGGAAGAACAGACAATGATATTAAAAATTACTGGAGAACTCATTTCAAGATCAAGAGGAAGAGTACTTGTGATGAGATGATGAAGCAAGAAAAAAGGAAAGCATTCAAGAAACAGCTGGGATCATTTCAATCTGATAGTAATATTAATGATCAATTTATTGAAGCAGCAGAGGATGATAAGGTGAAGAATGTAGCAGAAATCGAGTTTGCGAGCATCGAGAATCATTATCAGTTTGTGCATCAAGAAGCTGCAGCAATGTCTGATTTCATTCCATCTGATTGCTACTTGTTGGGTGGATTATGGAATCTGGATGATCAAAACCAACCTGATTATTGTTCTTCTTTTGAAGGAGATGTAGTTGATTATAATGGAGGCTTTATGTTTTGAGCAAGTTTAGGCTTATTTTAAAGAAATGGGTTAGTTATACAGCAAACATTTCATTTCTAAATTCTAATGTTGTAACTGTGTGATTTAATGTAAGAATTGTTTTCAGTAAATAACGGAATTTCGTATCTATTTTACATACTTTGATTGATAAGGCTTCCAAAGATACTCAGAAAATGGAGTGAAATTAAAATAAAGAAAACCAAAGAATTATAAAAATTTTACGTTTGGCCCATGCAGGTCTCGAACCTGCGACCTTCGCGTTATTAGCACGACGCTCTAACCAACTGAGCTAATGGGCCACTGATATTAAAGTTTGAATATACTTTTATTTAAGTAATAGATTAGTTTGGTGGTGATGGATAAGATAATAGAAAGATTAAAGGATGAGTTTGATCGTATGCGAGAGTCTGAGAAAGGAGAAATGTTTGAGCACATAACAGCAAATGAAATCGCAGGCTACACAGTCGGAGCTCTGCTCCTCTCCGCCACCATTTCCGCCCCTAAGATCGATTCCTTCATCTCTACTTCTCAACGCAGGTAAATCTTCAACTGCTTTAAATTCCAACTAAAACACAATTCTTGCTTACTCTTTTCACTTCACGTAATGAAACTAGGGACACAAACATAAAAATTGAAGATAGCCTAGGTAATATCAAGCCAAATTTTTGTATACAATGGTATAGTATACCGTGAAATGGTGTGTTCTTTTTAGCAGTATTACTTGTTTTTAATGAACAGTATTGGTTGTTTTCAGTGAACAGTATCAGTTGATATAACCAAACAGTATTAGTTATTTTCAGTGAACATTATTCCTTGTTTTCACTAAACAGTATTAGCATTAGTAAGTCAGTGATATTTGTTTCTACTGAACAACATCAGTTGTGCAGCATGGTGTGGTTTTTTAACAGTATTAGCTGATTTTGGTGCACACAATTGTAACTCTAATATCAAGAATTACACAAGTATTTACATCAATTATGGTTTATACTGAGACGCATGCATTTTACGATGTGAATAAACAGTTCATTGGGGATGTGCAAGAGATGCGGAGACCTGAAGCTGATACCCTGCCCCAAATGCAAAGGATCGGGCCTTATCAAAGAAGGGGGGCCCTTCAATTTTACTCCCGTTATCGATGATAAAAATCGTGCTTTTGGTGTGAAATCCAAACCCGTTTCTTCTTCTCCTCCTTGTAAGAATTGTCGGGAAAGAGGCTGTTTTCCCTGTCCAGAATGCTCTGTTTTACCGCAGGCTTAAGAGCTTTTACTGCTTGTGAATTGTGACAGGTTTTGTATATGTAAGATTGTTCAATTATGTGGGCTACGACTTTCAATTAGTATCAACTGTGTACACATTATAAGGTCGAGTCCAGTGAGAAGATGAAATTCTACTATGTAAGATTGTTCAATTATTACAAAACAATATGTGATTGCATATTTCGTTTCAAATAATAAAGCACAAGATATACATACTCTGGTGCAAAATAGGTTATATAAGATAATGTGGGATTTGAGATTCTTGAGGTGAATTTTGACACACATGATACATACATCTATAAGCTTAAGCTGATTAAAATAGGGAAATACGTAGTACATTTGAGCATTGATTCTCCCTCACATGAAACGGCAGTTGTGAAAAATACAACCATAGTTAAATAAGCATTTTGCAGAAAAAGTATGATGTGCTGGTAAAAGCATCAGCAAAGCATATATCATATTTAAAGTGCGGTATATACAATGGGCTTTACACTTGGTCCTTGTCATGTATTCGTTCTTCTGTGGGTCGGTATTAGGTTTCATCCACGACCTCAACTTCAGGGCGTCTCATTGAATGCCATCACCTATATATCAAAAGTCCGAACGAATAACCAATGTCAGATTTAACATCAGCAGATGCAGGCATCAAGCACAAAACTTGTAGAGTAACACTCTTGCACAACAGTTGTACATCAACTAATACTTTTCAGTAGCAAAAACAACTAATACTAAAAACTAGTAATATTTTTTGGTAAAACAACTAATACTATTAAAAACACATTTTAGTTGCAAGGTGCAAATGGTGTATATAATGAGCTCAACTGATAAATACTACAATATACCTCAGCCTTGAGAGGACTGTTATGACACAGGCTACATTTTAAAAATGTTATGTAGAACAGTTTAACAAGTTTCTCAGCAATTAGTATAGTAGCTAACTCATCCATGGTTTGAACCCAATTTAGTGGCTACACGAGTTTAAATTTCCAAAACTCCACCATAATGGAATTGTATTCCTTTATTTATTACTCTCCTCCAACCCATTTTAACTGTTTCAAGAGAAGGATTTTTCACTCAAAGTAATAGTAACTCTGTAGTAATCTAAGAGAGCTAAACATCATATTCCAATTTTGATTTTACTTGTTTTTGTGATAGTATGCATTAACTAAGCAAATCTACTCCAAGTAGGTAAACAGAAGTGTAAAAATGTCATGTTACACATATATTTTTTGTTATGCAATGAATTCATGTAAAACATCCTTAAACATCAGTTTAGCGTGTAGGAGGAAGTATATATGTTCAAACTCTTTTCCACCCTGCCCCATTCTCCAAGAACTGCACATCACAAAAGGGTTGAGGGATTATCCAACTGTTATTCCAATTTCGTCTATCATAGGCCTGTACCATCTTAATTACTGAAAAACCATTCAAGTAGGCAGTCATCATTTCATATTCCGACCCTCCTTCTATGAATGTCATCAGGATGGCAATTCTATGTGAACTCATTTACTTTCAAATTTGCAATTTGCCAGAATGGTTATCAGCTGGGTTGATTCTTTGATAAGATAAAATTGCAAAGTTTAAATGATTAACTACTCAACACTCCCATGAAACCACTCGGACAACTGATGTTGGATAAATTCTATCCCACCTAAATTAAGCATTTTATCACTCAAATCCAGAATCAATTGGACCATTAATCATATAAACGTTCGACAAAATGAGACACTACTAAAAAAAATCCAACCTAATGCAGTAAACAAGGCCTGTATATATCATTATAGGGGCAAATAGCATGCATCTATGGCATTTGTAGAAAGGGAAGCATAATCATAATACGAAGTGCAAATTGAATCTATCTAAAATATTGAATTAACTAACAAGATGATAATTGTTCCAGCCAGTAGCATAAGGAACCAAATGTGAAAACATTCACTAGAAACAGTAAAAATAAGAAATTTATTGCATAATCGTATGATAACCAATGAGAAAAAAGGAAAATTATTGACGTGATTTGTGTATGCTAGCTTTTAATAAAAAATTTAGCTGCACAATTATAACTCATTAAAAAAAGAACATGCAGGGCTCAGTGAATATCTGAAAGCACATTGCCAAACACAGTCATAGAAGGCGTGTGACTGAAGCTGATTTTCCTTATGAATGAGAGCCTAATGATGCATACAAAAATAAGATTGCAATATCTAAAGAATCGTGAATACAATGATGCTAAACTAACATAGATGCCAACAGAAATATAACAGGAAGGATCAGACATTACCTTGCCACAGACTGGGCAGTTATCGCTTCTTTCCATCCACTCATATATACAGCCAAGATGGAAATGGTGAGAACAGTTTGTCACTATTTTTGGGTTTTCTTCAGTATACTCTGCACAAGGATGCATCAGAATATGCAAAAGTAAAGTTATGAAATCAAGAAACAAGAGACCAATTTGTAGCAATATTCATGAACTCAGATCAGAAAGAAGAAAATGTCTTGACCACTGTCAAGGAATTTCAGATCCAAACTAATGGCCATTCAAGTCAAGTATTGATGCTTAGTTATTGCAAAAAAATTGGTCTCAGAAAATAATTTTTTGGGAAAATATTTTTTTTTAGTTCTGCAAGTTTGCTCATTTTTTTGTTTCAAGTCACTCCAACTTCCTGAATTGAAAGTTATTAGTCCTTAGACCGGCTACAACGAGTTAATAACCGGTTTTGAAAGTTAACAGGGCGATTTTAAAATTAAAAAATACATAAATTTGAGAAGAAGAATGACACGTCAGCTCAAAATCGGTTGCTAACCCATTGTAGGGTGTTAAAAGACTAAAAGGGACTAAAAAGTTGAATTTTGAACATTAGCAGGACAAAATTCAATTTGGCGAAGTGGACTGTCCTAAAACCATAAATGGGCAAACTTACAGGACTATAAAAAACCTTTTCCCTAATTTCATTTTAACTTTGAATGAGATGGTAGCAATAATGTTAACATTCCATTCTTTAAAAAAAAAAAAAAAAGAGCATTTTAAGAAAAAGGGGAGCAGAGGCCTCCTATGTAGTAAAGCCATTTCAATATTAGTACATCAAGGGGTGAGAACATATATTACTATTGTTACCTTCAAGACATGTGGGGCAGACATCTTCATCTTCTGAGGAAGTATAAATGTGAGCATATCCAGCCGCTGGTTTAGCTGATGAAAGCTTTAGCGAAGATCTCGAATTATATTCTTTGGAAGCTTCTTCACACGTGAATTTGTTCCATTTGTTTTTCTTGCTCAGTGATTCAGATTCTTCATCATCTTCGCTTGTTCTTAGTGGTTCAGTTTCCTCATGTGCATGACTTGATCCTTTCTCCCTTCTGGAAACCAGTCCATCACGCTGCAAGCGAAAATATCTTGGGTCTGCATCATAAGGCAGAGGTCTTGGTGGAGCACGAAACATATCAGCTAAAGAGTTGTCATTTGATGCTATAGAACTTAAAGATGCCGTCCCCTGAGTGGAAGACGGTAAGGCACGTTCTTCTCCTCTGTGGCACAGTGATGCATACTGCAGGAAAATGCAATAGTAAGCATCCAGTATTCAAACTGTGAAAGCAAATCTAGATGGCAATGTGGGATATAGTTCTTTTGACCTGACATTCTAATTCAATTATATCTGCAGTATGGTTAGGTTACAAAGATCAAAGCAAGGCATTCAGTATGGTTTTAGACATTTGATGAAGATTGACTTTGACACTATAAACTTCATTTATAGAGTATCAGGACGAATGAACATTACTCTATCACAGTAATTGCATATTTAACAAATCAAGCATAAAAAAGCTACATAAAATACCAGATATAAGCAGTTCTGGATGAAGCATTGAAGGCATATACAGTTCCTATAAATTGAGCTGTTCGGGTTAGCAAAATCTTCCCAGTCATCCCTCAAGCAGCAACAAGCAGCACCCATGATTAACAATGTCTATCCAATTTAATATATCAAAACCCCTTCCCCCACTCAATGTCTTGCACCAAACCAGATGTGATTACTGAACCATCAAGAACGACAAAAAAGGAGAGAGGATCCGAAGCTCGCAGAGGCTGAACTAACTCCGCGAACCAGCAGCCTCTCCCCACACACTAAACCCCAAATGCCTCTGTTATATTGCGACACTTACACAATAAAACATTGTGTGTTAACCTGCAAGGTCAAAAAAGGAACTTAAAACAATCAGAAAATACAATTCTCGGAAAAAGTAAAGCATCAATTTCTCGAAACATATCATCATATTGCCATATATAATTCTGTGGTAAATTTAAAAAGATGTTTTGTTTCAGATAATCAAGCTTCAGTTGAGGCAATTATACTTCATCAATCACACAAAAACAAAATTAAAGTATCAGAATTCAGAAATTAAGTACTGGTCATGAACAGTATTGAACTTGCAAATATCTTTGAAATCAAGCAAGGGATTGCCGTCTTTAACTTTTCAACAGCACAAATTCTTAACTCTGCACAAAAATTTCAGCGGATTCACGAACAAACCACGAAAATCAATTACAGAAAACACCACTGTAATTCCAACCATTAATTAAAGGAAAGAATATATTAAAATACGAAAATTAAATAATGAGAGAATATAATCATAATCATCAAAGATAAAGCAAAAGAGTACCAATCAAAACGGAGTTGGATTACTGTGGCGAAACAGGGGCCGAAAAATCCGAGGTCAGATAGTTTCAGAACTGGATTGTAAATTTCACGATGATTATTATGATTGTGTGTATCTACACTACTTATATATGTGTTTATCGAAAAGAAAAAATTGGACTTTATAAATTGGAATAAACTCAATAAAAGAAAAAATTGTGAATGAAAGCGCGTTTTCAGTAACACACCCTTACCCGGATCCGGTGGTGGGTGAAAATCAATAATTATTGCCGCCGTCCACTATTTATACCACATTAATTAATTATGAAAAAGAGTTATTGTCATCATCCATTATTTATTATTGCACTTATAAAATATTAGTATTATATATTTATTTATTTTTGGGTGTGTCTTATATTCATCCAGATGCACTGTGCACTTACAATGCATTTTAGAATCATGTAACTTTTTATACTAAAAAATGTAATTTATTTACATTGAATCGTGCAATTATTTTTCCATATTGATAGTTGCACGATTCTGTGTAAATAAGTTGTATCTTTCAATATAATACGTTGCATGGTTCTAAGATACACTATGCATACACTGTGCATCTGGATGAATATAAAATTTAGCTTTTTTTTTTTTTTTTTTGAATGTCTTGAGAATTAAAAGCTTGGTATAGTTTTTGTAATTTCGAATTTTGTGATAAATGTGAATTAAATTTTGTTGCTTTCAAAGATTTGCTTAAGTTTTACTGTTTCATTTGACGTTATTCTAGATTTCGTTAAGATAATTATAATTATAAAGTTTAAAATTTGAAGGTACGGACCCGTACGGTTCAGTGTAGCCAACTGAAAAAATCTCAAAATAATATTATAATGTACTCAAATAACAAACCTAAAAGTTATAAAAATAAAATCAAGAATTTAAAGTTATTAAATCGATTTGAATATTTTTTTATTGGTTCGACCGAATATTCAATTTTGTTTGATTGAATATCGGCCAATAATTGGTGGAATCGATTGAATTCGTTGGTCTAACCATTTTAATAAGATAGATTTCCCTTTCTTTAGCATTTTAATATTGCAAACTTCAATTATCTCGTTTTATTGTTATATGTATATATATTAAAAATATAAAATTAGTTATGTCCGAGTGAATCACAATTAATCAACGAGGCACACTTGTATGAGATCGTCTCATAATGAAATAAAATATAATTTGAGCACTGACATTTTAACACTTTGAGATGTGTGGATTTTGATTTGTTTTAAGTTGTACTCATAACATATGAGTATTTGTCTTATAACCCAATTGAAAAAACAGTAATTTTAGATTTTGAGATTGTATCACAAATTTGTACTAATTATTTACATTTAACTTTGTGTAATGACAAATAATTGTATGAGACATGAAAGAAAATTTATTTATTAGACTCCACGAGATCCACACCGTCCACTAGCAGCAAAACTCACGGATCCACATCGTACACTATGACCAGCTCCTGTCACTTTTAGCTTTGTACGTTTTAGTTCTTTTAAAGAATGCATTCTCTACTATTTCATTTCAAGCAAAACACACTAAACTCATATCGTGTATTGTTAGCAAAACCTACAAATCCATACCATATATTGTTAGCAAAACCTACAAAATGATCATTTGAGTAGCTTATGATTAAAAAATTATTTAAATCCATCAATAATCAGTAGCTTAATATTGAAAAAATAAACACGTGACTGGCACATGACTGAAACAACCTAGTTTAAAGCTTTTGTCGGCCATTTGAGACTAAACTGACGAAATTTAAACATAAATGAGACTAAATTCGAAAAGTAAATAATTATGTACCCATTTCAACAAATGTGAAAAGTTATGGACGAAAATTGATTAAACCCCAATATTTTTGCGTAGAAAGTATACCTTTAAACCCTGCAAATGATGAGGGTTACTCTTTCTAGTTCATTCGAAAACAGTTTCCATCGAAATATTTAACAATGACAACTAACAAGAGGCTCATAGACAACCAATTCAGAAAGCTAGAGTTTACCTCCCAAAATATATGTTTTCTCACTGCCTGCCAATTTTATGTCACGCTTTCCAGTGAAATTTTCATATAGGATAGAAAAGTTCAGATTGAATTAAAATAGAAACATCTAATAAAAAATATTGTGTATAAATAAATTCTAACCTAAATGTAAATTTAAACTTTTTAGAAACTTAAAAGGACAAATATAAAGTAACATTTTTTTTTAATCTTATTCACCATCATCATAAATGTTGTTTTTATTCTAAAATTTCTAAGAATTTTATCGTTTATCATCATATAATATCTTTTTATTGTTTGATTTTTAATAATTTTTTTTAACATATATCACGATAAATACAGAAGGGCGTAATAAACTTTATTTCAATAATTCTAATTTTTTAATAAAAAAAAAAAAGCTTATCAAATACTATTGCATACTGACTGACGAAAATCTAATTTTACAACTAAAATAAAATAAAAATAACCTTTTAACTACCATTGCACATAGATGAATAACGTGTGTTATAAGATAACTAGTAGCATTTTAATATTAATTTTGATTGTATTACTCAGTGTTTTCAGAATCGGGTTGAACCGGCCGGTTCAACCGGTTGAATCGAGAACCGGCCATAAAATCGGTTCAATTACCCTCAAAAAAACTATATTTTCTATTGAACCAGAAAAAACCAGCCAGAACAGAAAAAACCGGTCAAAACCGGGAACCGGGTAGAACCGGTTTTTTATTTTATTTTTATTTTTTTAAATTTAAAACTTAATCCTAATTTTTATCATTTTTATTTTAAATTTTAGTATTTTAAATTGTACCGTATGATATTGTTTATGATTCTATTGTGTTTATTTTCAATATGAAAATTATAAATTATCATTTTAAAGTTTTATAAGTGCATATTTATTTTATTTTAATACAATATATGAAATATTTTAAGAAAGTGGATAGAGATCATTTTAACGGTTGAACCACCGGTTCGACCAGTCCAACCGATTGAACCACCAATCGGTGCCCACTCCATTTTGGTCGTCGGTCCGGTCATAAGAACACTGGTATTACTAATAGTAGACAAAGTCTCATGTGCAACTGCTGCACGGATTTAAAATTCGTGCACTCGCCCAGACCCTATCCATGTATCTATAGAATATGTTTAATATATTCAATGGGTAAAGTATATTTTTTTTAATGAATCATTTTATTGCATGAGTGCACGGTGCACTTGGGTGCACAAGAGATCCACTCCTAATAGTATATTACATTTAGCATTCTAAGAGCATTCCCAAACATTGACGCTACACTAGCGTCAACTTCGCGCTAGTGTAGTCAGTAGTGTAATAGTTCGCGCTACATTCGATTTTGTCTCCAACCGTTGACACTACATTTTACACTACATATATTATTTTTAATTTTTATTAAATTAAACTATATGTTCCACATCTTTTCTACATGATTCTTGTTTCATTGCAAAATACTTATTTTTTGCAGAGCAGGGGTCACGGATAGTTTGAACGAGAGTTGACCATTTTGGGTAAATGTTATCAGCTAAATAATACCCCATGTTGTATTCTCTTTCTTGAATGACATAATGTGCAGGAGGATAAATTCCTCTAGTTATATCAGAGAACAAATGAGATCTATCAAGCACATTAATATCATTGTTGGTTCCTAGCATACCAAAATATGCATGCCATATCCAAAGATCATAATCAGTTACAACATCAAGAATAATAGAAGGTGATCCACTACGACCTGCATATTGTCCAGCCCAAGCTGTTGGACAATTTTTCCAATTCCAATGCATACAATCTAGACTACCTAACATACCTGAAAAACCATGTTGTCTTCCAATATGAAGTAGTCGAGCAATGTCATTGGTAGTGTGAGATCTTAGATAATGCTCTCCGAATAACTCCACAACAACACGACAAAATCTCTTAACACATTCAACTGCAGTAGATACTCCAATATTGATGTACTCGTCAGTAGCATCTGTTGTGATATCATATGCTAATACACGAAACGAACTGTTATTTTTTGAAGCGTGGACAAGCCAAATCTATGCTCGTGTTCTAGAAAAAATTTGCCAGTGATGGTGGCACTCCTTGTCCTCGGAGATCAATTGAATCTCGTATTGGAGTTATAAAAAGAGCCATGGCGAAAAAGATAGCATGCGTGGCACAAGTTGAGTCCCTAAATCCTAGTGGTGCTTCTGAAAGTGACATCATAAGTAATTGTTCAATTTTTTATGTTTTAGTCTAATTTGTATAGTTATACTAACATGGTACATTTATGCAGTTACAAAGGGCTAAAGTTCTTTATGTAAATGATCATAACACCAAATCAAAATCATTCGAGTTTGACCATATGTGGGACTCCATAAAAGATTTTGAGCAGGGGGATAACAGCGCGCGAAAGCCCCGAGAAGAATGTGATCCGGAGATGGAGAGTCTTGTATCACCAGAACCTGGACTATCGTCATTTACAATCAATTTAAGTGACGAAAATGTTAGTGGTAGTAATGGATCTTCATCATCACGACGACCCCATGGGGTGAAAAAATCTAAAATCAAGAAAAAACGGGCTGAAGATATTAGTGTTATTGCAAACACTGTGCACGAAGATAATGAAAAACTTCTAGCTTATCTAAGGGAGGCAGGTGAGAAAAAAGAGTGTGATGGTGAACTTCGGAGGGAAGATATTGCAAGACGAACAAGATTGGATGAAGCCATTACGGCGGCAGAAGAGAATAGAATTATCATGATTGATTTGGATACCATTTCTGATCTACGTAAACGTGCATTTGTTCGGATGCAACAAGAAAATATTTATCTCAAAAATGCTGAATGTCTTCAACAACCACCAACTAATGATGCATTTGATATGTATGGAGTAAATTTTGGTGATCTTGGAGGGTCAGGAAGTAATCTCGGTCCTTTTTAATTTGGGCGTTTAATTTCAAGTATCGTACTTTTTTAGCTTAAGAATCCTGATTCGGATTTTAATGTATTTTGTGTGATTTAATTATGAATTATGTATTTTGTTTTAGCATTTTATGTATTTGTGCGATTTAATTATGAACTGTGTAATTTATTTTGTGATTTATGTATTTTAATTTATTGTACTCCATTTTGTGTGTTTTAATTATTTATCTAGAACTTTATTATTTAGTTTAAAATAATTTTACATTGTATAAATGTAATAAATAATAATTTTCACAAATAATAATAATGAAAAGGAAAAATGATAAAATGTAAATTTTATTTAAAATAAATAAAAACAAAAAAGAAGAGATGTAGTATGATGAATAGTACCCCCTACATGTAGTGTTGAATCTTGCATTACATTAATGTAACACAAAATTGTAGTGCGTCGTTGGAACATCACTTTACGCTACATGCAGTGGTAGCGCAAGATGTAGCGCTATGTTGGAAATGTCCTAAGCCTCAGCGAAAGAATATTACTTTTTGAACTTGTCTAATTTAGCGAGTAATTTGTATAGTAAAAGTTTCCACTAGTTACCATCTCTCACCCATGTGAAATGATCTTCTTTTATGGCTTCATTTCATTCTCTTAAGCCAATGATTGAACTTAGATTTTCATGTCACGAAATGCACGAATTTGTTTTGCTCCCTTGAAAAATAAAATAAAAAATGTTGCCCATAATTAGCATATGCCGATAAACGTAAAGACAAAGGTGAAGGTAGTCTCATAATTTGTAATTATGACAAAGTGATATGTCAGCATCATCATCCCACTTGGCCTACAAATACAATTTCTTGTACTACTTAATTAACCCTCTGCTTTTGTACTATACACGCAATTTGCAACCCCCTCTCTATTTTATGTAATTCTTTTACTATACTTTATTTATATGTTTTTATTTTTCAATTCAAATTTATCCCATTTTAATATCATTTTTAACTTATTTTAATATCAATTTTCACAGGTAAAAAGCAAAAAACACTATGCGTTTATAAATGCACAAAACATCCTTGTATTTCAATAAACACTCTTTGACTCGGTCAAACTCGATAATGTACTTTATATATTAAGGGTAAAATAATAAAAACATGTGAGCATGATTGAGCTCAATTTGGCTCGCAAACCTGACGAGTTTAATTTAATAGAGCTTGAATTTGAGCTCGATTTTATTAAATTCGAATTAATTTCGAATTTTTTCAAATTGAATATAAGTAGCTCGTGAATCGACTCGACTTGACTCACCTACACCCCTAACTAAACTGTACTTAATTTGTGTATAGTTTTTATTTTTTGCTACGACAATGATTTGACAATTTTTAAGAGTTTACTATCATCCTAATCCTAATAATTATATTGGCAACTATGAACAACTCAATTTGCATAGCAAATCTGGTGGACCGTAACAAGTTGATTTGGAGAATGATATGAAGCACGGCTGATGAAGCTACTGATATAGCACTAATGTATTTAGAAAGAATAGCATTGTGCCAATTTTTCATCAAGTACCAAAGGAGTTGATGTTAGAAACTGGAATGGTTGTTAAGGACAATAAGAAAGTATTTATTGCAAGTAGTTTCTTTGTTAGTTGGGGAATGATGAGTTAGAAGGTTGGGGTTTATTGGAAGCTTTTGAACTGGGTTAAGAACTTGGCTATGATTATGTTGTAGCTGAGATAGATTCTAAGAGTTGCAATTGCTGTCAAGAACTCTACCCTTTGAGGATTATATTGCAACTTGCAAGGTGCAACAATTTTTTAAGGGATAATATTCATTTTTTTAAATCAAATTTGGTGCTTCAATATGTATTTTGTTAGGGCGTATTTTTTCTTTAATAGCCCTCACAGTCACGTTTGTAATGAGTCTTGTTAATATTGTAGATGACCTTTTCGAGCTAGTCTTCATGAGAAGGTCTCATGGTGAGACGAGCCATAAATTTAGAGGCACACTTGCATAAGAAGGTCTTATGGTGAGAATGAGCATAAATTGACAATTGACGCTTTTACACTTTGGAAGAAGTGAGTGTGATTTGTGCTAAGTTGTACTTCGTCGAGTTTGAATCACAAATGGTTCCATGACTTTAATATCAAATAAATTTAGTCCCATAAGTTTTTTTATCGTTGATTTAGTCCCAATAACTTTGACAATGTTCAATTTTAGTCACAAATCGACCGAAACAACGTCGTTTTACCCTTTTTATTTGGGGCTTTTTGGCGGATGCTGTGACTGGATTACCACGTATATATTTTTTTGACATTAGGAATTTCAGACATATATAATTAAAATTTTAAACTTAAAATTAAAACAAAATTGACGGCAAGAATTAGTCAAACACACTTGAAAATACATGTGACAGTACACATGGTAGTCAAGTCACAACATCCGCCGAAAAACCCCAAATAAAAACTGCAAAATGACGTTGTTTCGGCTGATTTGGGACTAAAATTGAACATTTTTAAAGTTATTGAGACTAAATCGACGACAGAAAAACTTATAGCACTAAATCTATTTGAGACCAACGACATGAGATCATTTGTGACTCAAACTCTACTTCGTCCCGTTTAAGTTTTTGCCTTAAATTTATTGGCAATTCAAAGTGGGTCAAAGTGGCCCAACAGCGATCCAGATCCATGGAGCGTGAGAAAGTGGTCCAAGAAGTGGGTCGACAACTCTTCTCCCTCCTCCTTCAATATACCTACATTTTGAATTCCTGATTTGCTCACTCTACAGTCTACGCGCTCTGATCACTATATTTTGCTACGCCCACCCAAATACGTATACATACAGTATTTTATCCAATTTTGTTTTGCAAATTTATGCTTGAATTCATCATATCCGGCATTGTTAGATCCGGAGATTGTTCAATTGAGCCAAATTTCAACTGATCTTCACTTCGGTAGAGATTCGTGGTACGGGAGAGAAAAATTCAGTCCCGCGACTATCAACTGCACTCGATCTGCAAACCCTAGGTTAATTACCGAAACAATGCAGAGCTCGTCGGGCTCGGCGGCCCAGCCCGAGGCAATATTGGAATGGCTTCAGAAGGAAATGGGATACAGGCCTCTCGGCCCGTACGCGTCTTCTGCTAAAGCCTCAGCGCCCACAGCGGAATCTCTCCGCAAGATTTGCCGCGGGAACATGATCCCCGTGTGGAGTTTCTTGCTAAAGAGGGTGAAGTCGGAGAAGACGGTGGAGAATATTCGGAGGAATATTCTGGTTCACGGCGCGGATGATGTTGATAAAGGAAGGAGGAAGGAGAAATTGGGGGTTGGGAAGGAGGGGAGTGGGAGTGGGAGTGGGGGTGGGAGTAGTAGCAGGGAGAGGGCGTTGCAGGAGAGAGAGGTGGCGGAGAAGGAAGTGGAGAGGTTGAGGCAGATTGTGAGGCGGCAGCGCAAGGAATTGAAGGCTAGGATGATGGAGGTATCCAGGGAGGAGGCCGAGCGCAAGCGCATGCTGGATGAGCGGTCGAATTACAGGTTAATATCTTTTGCAAATTCATTGAATCTGTTTTATGCTGAAGAAAAATCCAGTGAGTAGTTATATGGTCTAGTAGGGTTACCGTTGAGTTAAAACAGAGTGCACAGACATAATTTCTATAAGAAAGGGTGAATTTATTTTTGAATCTGAACTACATGAGCAAAGTCCAAGTATATCACAGTGTTTGAATTTTCTGTATATTACATTGCCTTTTTATGCCTGTTAGGAAGGACCATTTTTTGTTTGAAGTTGAATTACATTGTTGATTTCCAAGTATATCATCGGTTGCATTTTCTCTATATATTTACATTGTCTTTTTAAGTATTGAACATGAAATTTCCTCTCGAAGTTTGAATAATCAGCAGATAGTTGGTCATCTACAAAGTCCCGTAGAGAAATGCAAATTAACAATCTGAATTTCTGTTTCTAGGCACAAGCAGGTGATGCTGGAGGCTTATGATCAACAGTGTGATGAAGCAGCAAAAATATTTGCCGAGTATCATAAACGTCTCAGGTACTATGTGAACCAAGCTAGAGATGCTCAGAGATCTAGGGTTGATTCAGGTGAAATGTTAACCTGCTTCCCAGCAAATAATGAGAAGGAATTGTATTCAACTGTCAAAGGCAGCAAATCTTCAGATGATGTCATTCTTATAGAGTCAACGAGGGAGAGAAATGTACGAAAACTTTGTGAATTTCTTTCTACGAAGATGTCTGAAAATATTCGTAGCTCTTTTCCTGCTTATGAAGGTAGTGGAGTTCATGTGAATCCTCAGTTGGAAGCCACAAAATTAGGTATTGATATTGATGGTGATTTACCTATTGAAATCAAAGATGTACTTGCCGATTGTCTGAGAAGTCCTCCTCAGTTACTGCAAGCCATTACTTCATACACCCAATGGCTGAAACGTTTGATCTGTAAGGAAATAGAAAAAATTGATGTTAGAGCTGATGCAGAAGCATTAAGGTATTCTCTAGAATTTGTTACTAGAACTTTTGTTGCTCTATTTGCTGAGATAAAATCAGAAATTAAATTAATAAAATACCTGACAAAACTAGTATAATTTTTAGTTAGTTTGTTGCCTGGGGCGTAAGGCACTAGCTATTGCTTATTGTTATAAAGGAAAACAAACACATTTGGAAAATCTGTTTGTCTGATGGATTTTTTGTTAGGACTTATTTATCAAGATATTATTTTTAATCAATCTCAACTTTGATATGATCTTAAGAGCTAATTACTGTGTACTGTTTCGACTTAATTAGTTCATTAATGCTTCCTATACTTGATAATCTGTTATTTTCCCCACACATGCACTGACATTTAATCATTTTATAAACTTTATTTTCTGTTTGTGAGCTAACTTATGTGGATGAAACTTTTTGCCCACTTAATAGTGATGCACTAGTTGCGATTTCAGTTCCAGCTTTATGCCTTTGTCTTCTTGTTAATATCTAGCCAGATATGTTGTACCATTCTAGATAAGAATATATATTGTAGTTGTTCTATTATCACATAATATTAACAGTTTATATTACTAACTGTAAACATCTTGTATTCATCTTGCATGAGATCTCTATGATTATTTATCCCAGGGATCTGAATATCTTTGTTGTTTCTTTGATGTTCCTTTTTATTGAACGAAAATGAACTTAAATGTGTTAACTAACACGAAGCAATATGCCCATTTTACTTTATAATAATGGTTTGTCTCTCCTACTCTTGTTATACCAAGTCTTTTCTATATTATGACTTTCTTATGAAGGTACAAGTACGAGAATGACACAATAATTGAGGCTTCTTCTACTGACATAAGCTCTCCGCTACATTATCATCTTTATGGTAATGGGAAGCTCGGAGGTGATGCACCTTCTAAAGGGACCGAGAATCAACTTCTGGAGAGACAGGTATAGTAATTATCCCCCGTCCTTCTCACATTTGCGCTTTATATATATGCGTGTTTGGGATTAAAGGCTCGGTTTGTTTTCTTATATATATACACACACACATACATATATATATTTTCTGGAATTTTCACATTGCTGATTACTTGTGAAGACCATGAATCCACTGTCAAATATCTTTTCAGAGCCCGATCTTTTCTTTCACATTAGTCGTTAGTTCTGTCAATGTCATCTCCCTTAAATTTCCCTTCTGTAGTGTAACTGTTATGGCCTAGGCACCTACATTCATCAATAAAAACATTTTAGAATTCTCTTTCTTATTTTCACTATAATACATTTCCTACAGAAAGCACACGTGCAACAATTTTTGGCGACCGAAGATGCACTCAACAAAGCTTCAGAAGCTAGAAACATGAGTCAACTACTCTTAAAACGTCTCCACGGAAGTGGTGATGCAGTTTCCTCAAACTCAGTTGTCATTGCAGGAACATCTCAGAATATGAGCAGCCTTAGGCAACTTGAGGTAATATTTTATGTTCTAAAGTTTATGCGATTAGTGTTATTGTGAGTTGAAATCTGTTGTTCTTACTTCTAAAGTTTTTGTCATTGTCATTTGTGTTGTGGTAAATCAGTAGTATACATTTCATGGATTGACAAAACTGACGGTTTCTTTATTTGCAATATGTATTACCATTTTGTATCTGCTAATGCTATATATGTTTATCATCAGTATATATTGATTTGAGGATCATTTTCCATTGTTAATTTTTTCCAGACTGCTTATTTTGGGGTACAGTGGGTACTCAAGAATAGTTTTGTCATGTAAGATTAGCTGTGCCATTAGTATAGAAAAGCAATACTTAAATGCACCGTTCTTCTTAAGGGAAGGCTGGGAAGCTGTGATGAATTGTGTTTGCACCACTTTGTCTCTATACTGGCAATGAGTGCACTTTATACATAGTTCTGAACCTTCCATTACTGACACAGTAAAAAAAACCGGAAGTTTCAAAGTTAACCGACCTAAAAATAATAAAAAAAACAAAGTTATAGTTGTTTGGTTTACCATCATGTCTTTTGTGTTTTGTTGTCAGTTAGAGGTTTGGGCCAAGGAAAGAGAAGCTGCTGGGTTGCGTGCTAGCTTGAATACTCTGATGTCGGAAGTACATCGTCTGGATAAGTTATGTGCTGAGCGCAAGGATGCTGAGAATTCTTTAAAGAAGAAGTGGAAGAAGATTGAAGAGTTTGATGCTCGGAGGTCTGAGCTGGAATCAATCTACAAAGCATTACTCAAGGCAAACATGGTATCTTCTCTCACCCACTCACATACAGATATACATGCAAATTCACAAATTTGCTAGCACATGCATGTTTCCATTCTTTTTATTAGCTGAAAATAGTAGGAAGAAGCATTTATAACAGGAAAGAGAAGGAAACATAAGGAAATATTTTCATGTTATGAACAAAAAAAGAATGAATATATGCCAAAATTACGGAATGAAAAATGATCATAATATGTCTATACCGTCTATTAATTTGTGTAATAAATATTAAATATTTCTTGAGTACAGAGCATGATAGCATCTGAGATCGTATCTCTGCTCTTGTAATTCCAAGTCGTAGTTTGCTTATGAAATTAGTGGACAAGCTACTTCTTGAATGTATATGATTCTGTTTATGTCGTATGACAAAATATGGTCTTTTTCATCATTGTAGGATGCTGCTTCTTTCTGGAGTCAGCAGCCATTAACTGCGAGGGAGTATGCATCAAGCACTATAATTCCTGCTTGTAATGTTGTCCTGGATTTATCGAATGGCGCACAAGATCTCATTGATAAGGAAGTTCAAGCCTTTTACCGAACACCTGATAATAGCTTCTACATGCTACCTTCTACTCCTCAGGTTTGTGCCACTGTAAAATACCTCCAATGTTGATTACCTTATTTAGGTGGAGTTCTTTTAATTTAATAACGTGTTGTATTGTTAGTAAAATTTATTAATTTTCTATGGTTTGACATCTTTGGTGCTTACTATTGTGGACAAGGTTTATGTACGTCAGGCGCGGAAAAGCTCAGTTTAATGGTGTTATAATTATGTTCATATATTAAGTGTGTACGTTAAATAAATAGAACTTATAGAACTTTTATAGAACTTATCCATAGGGTGGTTAAGGGTGGTTATGTTGTAAGTTAAATATATCCAAAGGGTGGTTATGTTGTAAGTTAAATAAATAGGGGAATCCTTCCCTTAGGGGGATCAGGTATTATTCTGTATTCTGAAATTGGCTATTCGGCGCTTGCGCTGTTGTGGAGAATTTTTATCCCGGGAATTGTAATTTCAGTCTGTAATAATATTTGCTAATTCATCCGTGTTCTCCTTTACTCTAGCACTTACATATCCATTATTACTGCAAACAATGACATTCGCTTTAACGGATTTGTCCTGTCCTTCCTGTTCAGGCGCTGTTGGAGTCAATGGGTGCAAATGGGTCTACGGGTCCTGAAGCAGTTGCTAATGCTGAGAGGAATGCGGCAGTGCTGACCGCTAGAGCTGGTGCAAGAGATCCTTCCGCAGTTCCTTCTATATGTCGCATTTCTGCAGCCCTACAGTATCCTGCTGGTGAGTCTTTTCATCCTTTAGGGTATGTTTTGATTTGTGATTTAGAGGATTTTGAAATCTGGATTTCAAAATCGAGTGTATCAAAATCTTATTATATTATGTCAAATCGATGGGTAAGAGTGTGATGTTGTATTATTATATTATTGTTGATTGTAATTGTAATGATTGAATGATTGTGTAATAATTAGTGTGTGAGAATAGAAGGTGTGGAAAGTGATGAATAAAATAAGAGTGGGAATTTAAAAATTATATGGGTCATTGGAGAGAGCGTGGTGTAAAAAAATGTTACATAGAGTTTTTAGGTATTTGTAGGATGGATGTATTAGGTTTTTAAAAAACTGGATTCTAATATCCCAAAGTAAACCGGCTTTACATTTCAAAAAACTAAATCTGGTTCTCAAATCCTAAATCAAACATACCATCAATTAGGTTATTTATGGACGTTCTGTTGATAGCTTTATATTCAAATTTTATCACTTTTGTAAAATGTTAATTATTATAATCATTTCATCTTTTAATGAGATATCTCAAACATTTTCCAACCAGATATTTTAGTTTCTCCGAAAACTCATTATTATTGGGACTCCATCATGCTTATGTTTTGAGAAATCTCATCTTAATTCCTTTTAACCAATATATGACCCTAAAACCCTATAACTTAACTTAATTTAATTTCAGGTTTAGATGGTCTGGATACTGGTTTGGCATCAGTCCTAGAGTCCATGGAGTTTTGTTTAAAGCTTCGTGGTTCTGAGGCTTGTGTATTAGAGGACTTGGCAAAGGCAATTGATTTGGTTCATGTACGAAGAAATCTCGTAGAGAGTGGTCATGCTTTGTTAAATCACGCTCATCGTGCACAGCAAGATTATGATAGGTACATCCATCTCTCTTCTTCTCATTTAATTATGTTGCATGAGTACCTATGTGATGTTTGTTTGGGTTCTAAGTGACTTTAAAAAACTGGTTCTTGAAATCTAGGGGATTTTGAAAACCTGATAAAAAGAAAGGTGTGTGTTTGTATTGAGGGTGTGTTTTGAAACACTTGAAACAGCTTCCAGAAACACTTATTTTCAAAAGCTGTGAGAGGGAGCTTTGAAAATAAGTGCTTCTGGAAGCTGTTTTAAGTGTTTCAAAACACCCCCCGAGTTTTTGAGCAGGGTGAGATTTAACAAATCAATGTGTGAGAGTGAATGATATTGTATTATTAATATATTATTCTTCGGTGCGAGTGCGATTGTAATGATTCGATTATGTAGGTTATAATTAAAATATATTAAAGTGTAAGGAGCGAGAATTGATTGCACTGGAGAGCGCGATGGTAGGTTTTTAATTGTTATAGTGGTGATTTTTAAAACCGAATTTCAAATCCCGAACTAGAACCGGTTCTAAATTTCAAAATTCAAATCCTGGTTTTTAAAACCCAAGCAAACATCACCTTAAGGTTTGAAACATATCATTCTATCTCTTCGTATCTTCTTATTGATGCATTTTCATGTTATGTAAATCTGTATGAGATAAAAATTGGGTTCAGATTCAGACAAGACTAAGCATTTGAGTTCTACTTTTGAATCTCATATTTTTTAACATGAAAGGGTGATTATTCTCATTCTAATTTATACGAAGTACGTAAATGGTGTTTCCATATAAGCATATCAATTCCTTCAAATTGTTTTGCAGGACAACGAATTATTGCTTGAATGTGGCATCTGAACAAGAGAAAACTGTTACAGAAAAATGGTTACCTGAACTGAATAATGCGGTTCTAAATGCTCACAAATTTCTTGAAGACTGCAAATATGTAGGAGGCCTGGTAAGTACTAATTTTAATAGATTAGGGCTTGTTTCATGTGAGTCTTCTATATATTACCCAACTGGCATGTGATCAATCTAAACTTCCTGCAATTTGATGCTCTCCTGCCAGATTGGCATTGTTTAGTATTTTAGACTGGCTTAACTAATGAAGGATTGTAAGTGTAACTGATGATTATACAAGTTGTATTATTTTTGACATACCTACTAACAAAACTATAACCATTTTCTGTGTCATTAATTCACATTATTACCCTCATTTATCAAAACTTGAAAACGAGAATGAAATATATTCACTAACTTGAATGGAATGAACAAGATTTAGATGAGAACACATGTACCATTCCTGACTATGTTTGGAATAGATTCCATTTTAAGAGAGTTAAAAAATCACTAATAATTGACAACCTCTGCCTTTTCTTGGTTGCTCCCATTAGTATGATTTTTCATGTACTAGTTTGTTATCCGAACTATAACTTTTAATAACCCTCCTCTTTTCACTCCAAGTTAAAGAGGGAAAAATGGCTAGTATATCCAAACAAGTACTGATTTTAATCTCCTGGTTTTTCTATTTAAGATTTATAACTATATAATCTGTGATGCTTTTCTGTAGCTTGATGAATGGTGGGAACAACCAGCATCTACTGTCGTTGATTGGGTTGCCATTGATGGAGAGAATGTTGCTGCTTGGCAACATCATGTGAAGCAGCTTCTGGCCTTTTATGATAAGTAAATACTACTCTGAATGAACGTTGGTTTGGCTGTTTAAGACAGGTTAATTTCTTCAGATCTTCCATTTCCTTGAAATTCTCCCCAATGCTGATATTTGAACCGTTCATATCGGAATCTTGGCTGTAGCAAACTTGCTGGTACCGGGCATGGTCAAAATGGTATCTTGCTTCCTCTATCAGCAGTTTCTGCTGTAAGATTTATGTTGTGTTTATCTTCTTGTATATATTGTCTTCCCCTTGTGAACGATCTCTTGTTTACATCCCCCGGGGATTTGTGTGATTATATTATTTTTGTACAAATATTGTATGTTATCTTTGATGAGAGAGTGGAACTGGATCTTACCATAGTTGTGTGTGCTTACTAAAGCAGGACCTTTTCGACCATCAAAATTGAGCTTGTGTTGGCCTCTTATCCATTTGAGTATTTGTGTTTATGTATAAATGAATAACGGATGCTATATTCCTTTTAGATCTCTCTAACCACTTATACTTATGATGTTTCCTGGACCAGGGTATTATTATGTTTTGATGATTAAGCATTGGAATTAATTTTTTTCCTCCATTAGGATTTTAATGCAACATTCCTTGAGCAACTTGAATGAGTGATAGATTGAATGCTCACACCACTTGTGAAATAGGTAGAAAACGTTTTTGAATTTATTTGGATGGAATTTAGGGTCTCTCAAGATTCTTTCACGCTTTGTGTGGGTATAGCTGTAGTTGTAAATCGACAAAAGTGGATCCCCTGTTGTACAGCACGGTGCTGTGCAGAGGGGGAACCGTTGGATCACACACACACACACATACACACGGTGTTGTGCGGGTGTGTGTGATCCAATAGTTCCCCTCCTTCACAGCGTCGTGTTTCACAATAGGGGATTTGTTTCCGTAAATAGATTGTGAATTGGTTGTAATTGTAAATCAGGTGGTTCTTTATCAATATTGGATATGGGTATCTTGCAAGGCTTGTATTGCTATGAATTTATTCAATTCTACAATTCTTTTCTTAGAATCATAGTTGCAGTTTCATATGGCTTTATTCAATAGAGCATGTGTGGAATATTTCGTAGCTTAAAAGACATGCATAACCATTTATTTCTCTTCTCAGTTTAATTCCTCTGTGCTACTTTTTCGTGTTTCAGAATTATTTCACTTCCTGGATCTTTAACACATGGAATACACAGTGGAACATCATTTTTGGAACAGATGATATTGTGGCTTCTCTTTTGGCTATGTGAAATACTAAAATCATAAAACAAATCACTAGTACGTTAGGAAAAGAGTCATTTTAGACACTGATATGACTTACTTTTATGTACACGTAGCTTGTAAGTTTAAATATCAAGCTTTTTGTAACATGTTATCGTGTAGAATTAAGTCCTGTGATTTACCTCATCCACCAATACTTTAGGATAAATGTGGTAAAATTCAATTCCAGGGTGGGTTTCGTTCTTGTTTTTCCATATATGGTTGTTTTTTCTTTTCCCATATATGGAAAAACATTAAAAAATTGAACAGGAGTCATAGGACCAAAAAAAATTCAATGTTCAGTACAAGATATGTCAGCATTTATGAGTTTTTTTTTTTTTTAAGATAAAGATGAAATATTATAACACAAGCAGGTTGCATTACGCCTTGGCCATATGGACAACTCACAGGCGGGTTTTCGCACATTCGGAGACAGGCCACTGATAGAGGTCTTCATCCACGTTGTTTCCAGATACGGTTGCCGGTTGACATCTCTTCTTGGAATGATTACTTGAGCCGGAAAATCAGTTACAATCGCACTTTCATTCGAAGAGAAAGAGCTCATTGTGCGGGCCCTCGGTAACCGGGGAGACTAGAAGAGTCCGTCGACTCTTTCTAGAAGATTCAAATAAGGAGTCCGTTAAAGTTTGTTAGCTGAACCAGTTGTTCTTGCTTCTACCACTCACTCGCATGCCTCTTTCCCGCTCCAGAAAGAGGTAGCCTGAAATTTGGAAAATTTTATACCCTAATTTTTTAGGGGTACTCGAATCCCAAACAACAAAACCAGACAGTCAACTAGACAAACGAACTTACAGATGGGATGGAAAACAATCTAGAGACTGAGAATCCCACATAAAATACGGAACCCTAAAAGATATCGGGTAATGCACCCGAATCCACTTTCAAGAGGCGAATACAAGGTAATACTTCATACAAGTGAGCTTTCAAAGTAATACTTCATGATGATACAAAATAACTTAATATAAGGTAAAAGAACAAGAACTGGATCAATCTAAAACTAAATCCCATAATCAAAACCATTGCCATGAAAATTTTCCCTTGTAACATCATCTATTTTCTTAATCATGGCATCATCAAGACAATTCTTATGATCTCCAACTTCACCTTTCCTAAAGAAAGAGTTATATGGCAATGGAAATCCACTAGGCAACTCACTTGATTTGTTCACTTCAAGATTGCTCAAAACCTCAAAACTGCAAATCCTCACAATCTTTTCCACTTCTTCCACTCCATTTTCACCTTCAAAAGGGCACCCCAAAAACTCAGCAAGTCTTCTAACATGGTACTTCCCATCTTCCTTAAGTTCCTCATAAGTAACAAAGAACACATTCTCAGGCCTTCTCAAGCTCTCCTCTCTGTAACCCAATACATGATCATAGTACGGCCCGAACGGTACAATCCCTTCACAGAACTGATCAACAGCAGCAGATAACTCCCATGGATCATCCTCAACACTCTTGGATTTCTGCAGAAAATGCCAGAGTGAAACAAGGGTGTCCTTTGGATTTCTAGTGACATAAACAATCTTACAATCACATGAACTTAGGACATCTCCAAGAATCTGATATGGCAAGTGTGTTGCCAAGATTCTGGTCTTTTTGGCATCAAGAAGATGTGGGGTTTTGGTGATTTCCTCTGTTTTTTCTCTGACATAAAGACTTGTTTCCAAAGATGGGATGAGTTCTTGAGGATGGTTGAAGAGTAATGAATTGTTGTCATCTTGTGGTGATCTGTGAATGATAGAGTGGAGTAAAGCTTTGAGCCATGTGGTTCCAGTTTTGGGGAAAGAAGCTAGGATTATGTCTTGAAGGAGTGGTTTGAAAGATTGGACAAGTTTTTGGGTGGTTTGTAGGTATGTTTGTGTGAACCAGAAGCCATGGAATTTGTAGAGAAGTTCATGGCCACACCAGTTTTGAGTTTGGAGAAGATGATTATGGTGTGAGTTATCTGAGGCTTGCATGATGTAATATTATAATGTGGAAGATTTGGTGTAGAGTTTGTTTGTACATTTATAATAGAGAAGAAGTAATGAGGTGGGGATGAAGCATTGTCAAGCTGTGGCCATTCTCCCACGTGTAAGCTTACATGAGCCCTCTTCATTAATTGTATATTTGTTACTCTTTCATTTTCATATTTTATTACTGCACTTCATATGTAGGTAGTGTACTATTTAAGTTGATTTAACCTTAGACCGGCCATGTAAACTATAAACTTTAATATTTAACCTTAGACCTTACACTTAGGATTACGTGACAATATCTCACAATGAAACAAAACATAATCAAGGGATAAAATTTTAAAACTTTGAAAAAGATAGGTTTTAAAACTTTTAAAACATAATCAAGGGATTACGTGACACTATCTCACAACCCATTTCATAAAACTTTTTGTCATTAAAAAATGTCTTATATGCATGTTAGCTGGGTGTTTCCTCCTTGCAGCTAGGTTGAGGCCCTAGGTTTTAAAAGGAGTTAGTATAAAAAAAAGTGATGTGGTGTTCAATTTTAATTTTAATTTGTATATATTTTTTAAAAAAATTTAGTTTTTTGATGTTAATTTGAAAAAAAAAGAGTAAAAACATAGTCCCTCCATCCATGAATATTATGTCTGATTGATGTGTCACAATTTTTAAGAAAAATGTGATAAAATATATAAAGTAAGAATATTATGGGATATTGTGGGTCCATTTATAAATAAATTAATTATTTATGAGTGAAATATAATGACATTTGAAGTAATTAAGTGGTGGTTGAAGAATAAAAATAAAGTACTTTTTTCATAAAAGGAGTGTGCGTAAAATTGATTGACGGACGAATAAGGCAAGTGTGAATAAAATTGATGGACGAGGAGGAGTACATCTGTACATGATTAAAATTTGTCAAAATATAGGGTGAACAAGTTTTATGGTGAAACTGGTTAAGAAGTGTGACTTATATTATTAAAGGGTATGACTTTTTACTATAAAGAGTGTGACTTTTTACTAAAAATGGTATATCATAAAAGTGAAGGGTGTGACTTATATTATAGCAGAGAGTATCGTAGTGATAAATGGCCGACCAAAAAAAAAGTATCGTAGTGATAAATGAAGGGTGTGACTTATATTATTAAAAGGTGTGACTTAAATTCCTAAAGAATATGCCTAAAAAAAAAAAATTTCACGATGAACAAGTTTCACAACATACAAACTCTTAAAATTTTGGACATGTATATTTTACTTTTTCTATTTCGATCATTTTACATGTATATATAGTTTTGGTCCAAGAGGATCAAAATTAACACTAAAATGATCAAAATTGAAGAAATAATAAAATCTCTTATCTACTAAAGGTGAACCACCCTCAATTTATATGGTGGTTTGATTTCAAATATTTAAATTTATGTGAGAATTGAGAAAGTTATTTGGAGGGTTTAAATTTTTTGTAGTCCTGTAACTTTGTTTCATTTTGAAATTGGTCCAGATTGTTTTGACTTTTTGATTTTGGTCCTGTAAGTTATCAAATTTTTTGAAATTGGTCCTTTAACCTGTTGTAGCAGGTCACCAAACAGATAACCGCCACTTATGTAATTATTTTATTTTTCCTTTAATTTCAAAATGTCACCTAAACTTTTTTAATCCAAATAATTTGTGTCGAAATTTTTTTTCATATTTTTTTAGGAAGTGAGAGTGGTTTTCTACGTATATTGATTTAGTTTTTTTATTTTTGGGTCAGTTTAGACCCAGTAAATCGACCCGGTTCACTTTATCTTTTTATATACAAATTGTTTTAAACCTGACATAAAACCCGACCAAAATTATTAGGATTAAAAAAGTTAAAGTCGAGCTTAGAAATTAAAGAGAAAAATAAAATAATTACATATGTGGTGTTTACTTGCTTGGTAACCTGCTGCAGCAGGTGAAAAGAACCAATTTCAAAATTTTAGAAAACTTATAGGACCAAAATCAAAAAGTCAAAACAATGGGGACCAATTTCAAAATGATACAAAGTTACAGGACTACAAAAAATTTAATCCCTTATTTATTGTATTATTGATATTTTTTTAATTATTTAATCTCAATCTTTCATTATTTAATTTTCATCTTTACCATCCACATATCGCTTATCAACTAATTGTGAATCACCTTCTACCCATATAAATTCTCTATTTTAAAATCTTACAATTCTATGAAGAGTTATTCATGATATAATTTTTTTTTTAAATGAGACACACTTGCATGAGATTGTCTCACGGTGAGATGATATATAAGTTGAACATTGACGCTTTAACACTTAAGGAGAAGTGAGTGTGATTTGTGATAGGTTGTACCCAACTCATACATGAGATTGTCTCATATGAGTTTTTATTTTTAAAATTTTATATATTATATTAAATACATCTATAATCGAATTAATCACACTATTTAAATATTTAAAATATTTAATTTAAAATAAATAATATAAAATTTATTCTCAATCCCGCGTCGTACGCGGGTTACATGCTAGTACATGAGTAAAAAATGAAACGAACTTAAATTATAGGACCATCCTTGATATTAATTAAAGGTATATTTTTTATTAATTAACCCGACATTAAATATTGTTGTGATTGTTAGGAAAAGGTTCTACATACAATCTCCCAAAAAAAAAAATTTGTTTAATTTTTGTTGTAAATTGTAAAACATCTCTGATAAAGGTGACGAAGGCCACAGAGTTTAGCAGATATTCCTGCAATTGTTGGAAAAGATTCTATATTGCTGTCTGGTTTAAATTTCTGAAAAAGAAAAAAGACATCGATCAGACGAAGTGCATCAAGAAAATCTAACATTTAATACTATTTAATAATCCCTTCATTCAATAAGAACTTAAATACCGAAAATGATACGCAAATCAAGTAAAGTGAATTTTAGTGGGTTTGAGTGGATTTAATATTATATTCGTTTCCATTTTGAGAATATTTAAAATAATATTGAACGTTAAAATAAAACAAATGTTAAAATAATCGCGGGACAGAGGGAGTACTATTTATAAATATTATAGATATTTGTAATTTTTTATTAATTAATATCTATAATATTTAATATTATGATATCAATTTATACTAATATCAATTGATAAACGTAATGTTATTAATTTATAAGTGTTTTCATACCATAAACAAATATCACCGGAGGCCAACTCCACAATTATATATGATAGGTGACATTTTTCAAGGATGAGGGGTTGATATCACTTATCTACAATCAAGGCCGTGCTTCTTTTGAGTTGGACGAGTCGTCCGACTCAGGGCCGAAAATTTTGTCGATTTTTAGGGGCCCAAAATTCTATATGCATATATATATATAATATTATATATTTATATTTGTAAAATTAGTAATGTATTATGAAATGTCTTAGTGGAAAGAGTAAGTATTTTATTCTATTTTGTTTAGGGTTCGAGTCACATCTTATGCAAGTTCTTAATTTATTTTTGAGTCCATGTTTTATTCAAAATAAAATTTAAGCACCACAAGTCCACAACTTTTTAATTTAACTCTTTAAATATATGACATGCACATAATTAAATTTATCCTAATTTTTATTTCGAAAAAAGAGTATCATTTTTACTATATTTTCGCAATTCTCAATTATTAATTTTACCTTAAAAATTAATTTTTTATGGAAAATACATTTTCCTTCATAAACCTTGTCTCCTCTCTTTTATTTTTATTGGAAGAAAAATTTGTCAAAATTTTATGTATCTTATTTTTATTGAAACCTCAAAAGTGGCAAACATTTAATGTGAAACGATGAAATCTATTGCATACACATAATAAATTTTTTGCAAATCCTTCATTTCATATTAAGATGTCATCAATTATTATTCAACTTTTAAATTGTAAAATACAGTCAATTTGAATAATCTTTTAATTTATATACATAAAAATTATGAGGGGCCGAATTTTAAAAACGACTCAAGCTCTAAAATTTCTATGATCAACCCTGTCTACAATTGTGTATAATAATGTTGAAATAAGGAATATAATTAAACATTTTTTTAAAAAAAAATTGTGTACATATAATATAATTCGCCTTTTCTTCTACATTTTATCATTATCTTGGAGTCCCCCACATGATATTGTACCATATATGATGTGGTTTGACCGCTCCCCCATGTGCTAATATATTATCGAGTATGTCTCACATCATGAATAAATTTTATAGTATGAAATTAAATTATTTTATTAATTTTATTAATTTTAACATATATTTCTAATTTTCTAAACTTGATCCTTATTATATTTTGAATAATTTTACATGCAGATAAAGTAAAAATCAATTTTATAGCATGCAAATTTGTTCACCCGAAGTTTGTCTATATTATCACTATAAAGAACTTAAAATTATTCTAAATCATATATAGAGAAACACTTTTTTATGAGATGAGTGATGGGATAAATCGAAATTTATAAATTTTGTTCGTTACAATAATTTGATCTTTCAAGACTTCAAGAGTTAAAGTACTAGTCTTTAATATATTGACATTATGGGCAAAAGTTAAAGGCATAAATTATGGGCAAAAGTTAAAGGCATAAATTATGGGCAAAAGTGAAAGGCATAAATTATGGGCAAAAGTGAAAGGCATATATTAAATGTCAATTAAAAATGGCGCACCTTACAAAAAATATTGGACTATGAAGTACTACTACTTGTATTTAAATGTATTCATGATGGTTTTATTTCGGTGAGATTTTTAAAATTTTCAATAATTAAAAATTAAAATTGACAAATTTAGTATTAAAATTAAAAAAATAAAAAGTTATAGGATCAAAAATAAAATCGTCTATAATTACAGGACTGAAAAATGATATTTTCTCTTGGATTGTATTCACTATTCAGTGTGATGAAGTGCACAACAGCTACAACTAATGACTTTATGTGATTCGATATTTATATGGGCCAAGAAAATGTGCCAAGTGCAATAAATCTTATGGAGCCCATGCACAGAAATTATTTTATTTATGTAAATAAAATTAATAAATAGTTTGGATTCGAAGGTAATTTAGAATTATGTACATACATAATAATAATTTAATAATAGACAAATTACTGAGTTAGACGCTGAAATGTAAGAGATCAGATTTTATCAATTTTAATTATTCAATTCGATCTAATTTTATTCTACACTATCACGTAACCTGAGTATTACACGGGATTTAAAATAATTTTTTTATTAATTTTAATTGAAATATTTTAAATATTTAATTTAATTTTAAGTATATTTTTTATATTTTAATATTATCTGTACATATTTTCATTCATTTCTTATTATGAATTATTTCCTTTCATTAAAATTAGATGTTATACTCATTTCAGTCCTACTCCCTCCTTCCCATGAGAACTTAAACACTGAAAATGACACGAAAATCAAGTAAAGTGAATTTTAGTGGGTTTGAGTGGAATAAAATAAGAGTGTTGTGAGTGTTTTAATATTATGTTTATTTCCATTTTGGGAATGTTCAAATAATGTTGGCACATCCAAATAAAACAAATGTTCAAGTAATGTTGGGACGGAGGGATTATATATTATGTACATAATACATGTCGTTTTGACATTTTCATCCATCATTATCTCATATATATCTATAATGATTACTTTTCATGGTTATTAGCTTTTTAATGTTTATATTTATAAATATTTAATTAAAAAAAAATAAGATTGATGTTGACATAAGAAAATTTAAATGATCATAAAAATCAATTATTATGGGTTTATATGATATAATGAGGGGAGAAAATATTAGAATGACATTTATTACATAAATATTCTAAATGACTAAAAAGACATTACGAAGCACGGGAGTGAGTAATTTAGAATAAGAAATGAATGAAAATATGCAAATATAATATTAGGAAAAAAATTACGTTTATAATTAAATTAAGCAAATTAATTAAATATTTAATTTAAAATTAATGATATAAAAATTATTTTCAATTTCGTGAAAACGTGGTATGTCGAGTTACATGCTAGTTATATTTAAAAAGAATAAGAGTGAGCATAAATTTTTAAATTATGGAGTATGTATGAATGCATATATTTTGAAGATGAAGTATTTTAAATATAGCAACCACATAAATATGGGGTGATTCATAAACATAAAAGATAAATGGAAGGTAGATATCAAAATTAAATAATGAATGATTGAAATAAAAAAATAATAATAATATTACTATAAATAACTTTTCACAGAAATACATAAATTTAAAATAAAATCAATCATATTAATTGGGGTAATTCACGTTTAGTACATAGAAGATTTTCATGTTTCAGAGCAAATACCACAATTTGTTTTTTTTTTTCCAATAAATTGGTCGAATAATCATATTCATTATTCCCAAGGAAGTTTTTGAAAATTTATTTTGAGATAGAGATTTCACGCCGTATATATTGGTTATAAATTCATTACTGGTTTTGGGCCAAGCCCAATACTTGATTGGATATTTGGGGTAATCAATTGATATATTGAAATTATAGTATAGAAAACTGTATTGTTTTTATTTATTTAATCATTTATTATTTGAATACACACTACTATTTGATGAAAACAATTAATATTATTTAATAAAAATAATTAATATTATTATAAAATACACTTAAATAGCACAATTCACCTCTCTATTATTTCAAAAAAAAAAAAAAAAAAACTCACGTCAAACTAAATCATTTTAATTTAACGCGTGACATGCCCAGCCCAATTTAATGGAACATTTCCAGTGGGTACTTGAACTTGAAGAGCCAAATCTTGTGTGAATAAAATTTATCTAAATTCTTTCCACACAACATTTCAATTTCACTCATACTTATAAATTAATGGACAGATTCAGCTCTTCTTTAGTAAAATTAAACTTCTAAATTAGAATCTTGTTACCAAACCATGCAATTAGAAATCAATGAGGACTTTAGTAGGCAGGAAGCTGTTTGAAAAAGCATGCAAATAAAACTTTATCTCCAACTTTGTTCTAAGGAATGTGAAGTAGAAATGACTCGTGAATCTACCATTAACACTCTCGTGAACTGTCATCCCAACTGTCTCATCACCCAATTCTCAACTAAGAACAACACTAATAACATAAGTTAGATAAATCTGAAAAAAAATAAAATCATTTCTTTATTCTTAGCCGCAATTCTAAAGTTCTGTTTTTGGTACTTGTGAAATAATGCAGCTAGTTTGCAGTTCACTTGTTTTTCCATGAATGACATTAAGGCCTTCCTCTTTCCTATAGTATAAATAGGTCAAACAACAGCATCATTTCTCATCTTAAATACAAACAACAGTAGAATTCAGTTTTTAAAGGTATGGAGTTTTCAAGAATGTCATGGTTTTGGGCCATAATATTCCTGGTATTTTCAGTAAGCAGCTACTCAGAAGCTAGCCATCATCACAAGGCATCTGCTGTGATTGTTGGGACAGTCTATTGTGACACATGTTTCCAACAGAATATTAAGAACAACCACTTCATTTCAGGTTCATTTTATCTCATACCTTATACTTTGTATGCATGATCTTTTTTTTGGTCATGTAAGCTTGCCTTTTTTTTTACTTTCAGAGCACCACACTTTCCCGAATTGAATTTCGTCACATTAACTTTTAAAATTCTACATTTTAGTCCTTTGACCGACTACAATTGGTTTTGAGCTGACATGACAGGTTTTTTTCAATTTTTTTATACTTTCAGGACTTACGAACCTTTAGTAGTTGGTCAAAGGACTAAAATTTTGATTTTTGAAAAAAAATAATTCGAAAAAGTGGGGTGTCCTAAAAGCAAAAATTGACAAACTTATATAACAAAAGACAAAAATACCAGTTCCCGTCAATTTCATATATCAAATGTTTCGTATTCATCAGGTGCGTCTGTCTCAGTAGCATGCAAGAACACGTCATCAACACAAAGTTTCCGAGCAGAAGTGAAAACAGACAGCAATGGTGAATTCAAAGTGCATTTGCCTTCCCCTATCAGCAAACATGTGAACAAAATCAAAGGCTGTTCTGTGAGATTAATCAGCAGCAATAAACCCTACTGCTCTATAGCGGCTACTGCCACGTCATCAAACGTACGTCTCAAATCAAGAACAGAAGGCACCCATGTTTTCTCAGCAGGCTTCTTCACATTCAGGCCATTGAAACAACCACAATTATGCGATCAAAAGCCAATAATGAGCAATAAATCCAAGAAACAGAAACTTGATGAGAAGTTATCTCAAATTTCAAACCCTAATGATCCTGCATTCTTACCACCAATTCAAAATCCACCACCATCTGATCCACCAACCTTAGGCGGCTTCCTCCCCCTGTTGCCTCGACTGCCACCCCTTCCTCAGCTGCCCCTCCTCCCACCGCTCCCCAGACTCCCGTTTCTGCCGCCAATACCTAAGAATGTACCTGTCAATAGAACACCAAAATTGTCAGATAACGCGATAAATAATCCCGACACTTTTCAATTTCCACCAAATCCATTCAACCCACCAAGTGTTCTTCCTCCAAACCCTTTTCAACCAACACCCTCTGTCATCCCTCCACCTTCGGGATTTCCTCCCATTTTCCCTACACCTTCTTCACCACCTTTCTTCAACCTACCGCCATTTCCTGGTTTAACTCCATCTCCACCACCACCATCATCATCCTTTCCGGGCACATTTCCTCCATTTCCTTTCCAGCCGACACCTGGCTCCCCCGGTGGGCCACCTGCTCAGGTTTCTTCCCCATCAAAAACCAGCTCCCCTTGATTTTGCAGTTGTATAGCAGCCATGGACAGTGATCATATGATCATACCTGAAATAAACTCAGCAACTTTGTACTTTCACATTACACATTTGTCTAGTAGTTTTAATTTCGTATTAAATTTCTTATACTGCATTATCAGCTTCAGAAGGAAATCAGAAAGTTAATAAAAATTAAAATTCCAAGTCCTGAACAAATTTTAACAATACTACGCAACTCGACAAGAAAAATACAATATCTTGTGAAACAACATAAAGATAAAGCGTTACAAAAGTATTGAAAATCAGATTCTACCAATAAATATAGTCAATATATTGAAATATCCTTAAAATTGGGAAAAGGAGGATAACATCAACTATTCAACACAAACCCTAGAGAACAGACGATACAACACATAAGAAAATATAACTGCCGAATGATGAATGCACAATTTGTAGAATCTTCATTGGGAGACGAATCACCGAGTCATTAGTTCATTGCATCATAGTCATCCAACTTGTCATTGTACTCTAAGACCTTTCTTCTTATCTTTGATGTATCTACCCACGTTATGAAGTCTTCCATGTTCCTTGTAACAAGAAAGGCAGGGTCGGTAACGGTATCTGGACCTACACGAATATGCCCCTGTTCAATATATGTAACTGCTTCTTTCAAGTGTTCTGCAAACTTCAATTTCACCATGATGGTGGCAAGCCTACGCCTGAAGAAAGTATTTATACACCAAGAAAAACACTGTCAGAATTGTCACTTGTATATATAAAACTCAATGTTGGATTTCTTATAAAGCCAACTTCAACGAATATAACCTGAAGAAAGTATTTATACACCAAGAAAAACACTGTCAGAATTGTCACTTGTATATATAAAACTCAATGTTGGATTTCTTATAAAGCCAACTTCAACGAATATAACTAGTAATTGGGACCAAGGTACAAGAACTTTGTATCAGATAACTAACAAAATATGTTGAAGTCGAGCTCATAGGGAACCCGAAGATTGTGTTCTATATTGTCTCTCTCTCTCTATATATATATAAACACACATACACACACATATATATGTATATAAAATGGCATATTAGGCATTTTCATGCTATACTAAAGGCATACATACATCGATTAACAATTAGAAATAAAGATTCAGAAGCAAACTGCACAAACATAGAATAATCTACAATTTTCCAATAGATAATATTGACAATTACAAAAAAAAATCCTGGAAAACCATTGTTCTTGTTAGATAAGTAGTAATGCAGGACTTGAAATTTTTGCATTATTTGATTGCTCATGTCAGAATGATTTCTCAATAAAGTGAATTTTATAATTCAATTTTTAGTTATTTTATTATGTAGAAGATACATCAATAAGTTGCGATTTTGCATATCACTTACCTGCAAAAAGATGATACTGATAATCGCTCACACAAAGCCAAACTTTTACGAGATGGTATGACACCCATGTTGTACCTGAATTGACGGAACATCAAGAGCAAAAACTTCAAAAATATGAATCTGAGCCTTTTGAAAAGTACTTAAATGGTAGAATATAGTAAAATAATGAAAAAGCTATAATAGAAAATAGTTTATTTCCCAAAAATCACACGAACGTTTGGCCTTACACGTTCCTGCATCAAATGGGTCTACTAAGGCAAGGTATCTTACAGAGTTAAAAAGTTATTCCGGCATCATTGCCCTGGTACACACATCCTCACCAAAGAAATTAGCTGGAAAAAATATTTTGAACACATTTCTCACCTAAGAAATTAGTTGGAAATAATATTTCAAATAAATTTTCCGCATTTGCAAATATCACTTGGTTAAACTGATACTTATACTTTCTCATCACATCAATAATTCAATATCTAAAAGTTTTGTATCCTATAAACCAATCTAATCTGAATTTGGGTTCTGAACAAAACATATATAATGCCACTACACATATAGTATTTGCATTTAACAAGAAAATGGTAAATACAAAACTGAAAACTGAAACAACACAATTAAAACTACTTTATTTTTTTGTTAGGAGATGGCATCACTTACAGCTTTTCAAGAAGGGCATCAGTCATCTCAATTCGATAAGGGTCTCTTGCGTCCATCTGTTTCAGTATGTTGACAAGCTTCTGCATCGTTCTACACAATCCCGAATACCTAAAAACATAACAACAATTGAACTCAAGCAAATTACAAATCAGAAACATTACTACATAGAATTGAGAGATGGGCTGCGAAAATTACTTTTTGTAATCGTCTCTGCCTGTGACATGATACCGATGCATAACGAGGTTTTCCCTCTGGCCCCCTTCTCTCTTCCATTCCAAGAAATTTACTTTCTTTATCAATTTCTTCTCATGAAACTTCAGCTTCCTCATCTTCTAGGCGAATTTGCACGAATGTAGAAATTTACAGAGAAAACCAACGATATCAATGAGAAGCATAAACCCTAAAAACCCAGAAATTTGGAATTGTAATTGAAACAGAGTTTGAGTAAATCGCGTGGGATTTTTTGGGTGGGCTATATTTAGTGGCCCACGTGGGAAAAAAGCCCAATAATGTTTTCTTTTTCTAAAGCCGAAGCCCAATAACTTGTTGGGAGAAGTTACATTAGTTTTTCTGTTTTTGATGACATTATAATTTGATTTGAACATTTGTAAAAAAAAGTCTCAATTTTAATTAAATATTTTTGTAAATTATAATAAAAATAAAATTTCTTATATATATATATATATATATATCCTCAAACATCTCAATATTACACCAATATTATTATTTTTCTCACATTAAAATTAATTTTATCTTCTTTAATTTATATAACAATTACTTTACCCCCTTCATACTAATAACTAATTTATTTTTTTAAAATCCGTGCAAACAATAAATCTTCTGATAAAAAAAAAGATAGAAAGGGAGTACATTTTCTGTGTTAATTACTTATGTGCACGTTTTATTTTGAAATCAAAAAATATAATTAAGGCTAGAATTATTGTTGTCATATTTGAGTCAAAAACAAAAATATAAAACAAAAACAATTTTTATTTCCAAATAAAGTATTATTTCTAATTAAGATTTTTTTGGAAGGATAAATTTTGACAAGCTTTCTATTATAAGCTCATTTAACAAGTGTTACACTTTTCAACATATTTCATGCATAGAGTTATATTAATAAATAAATTAGGAAAAAAAGAAAACAATTTTATATAATTAAGATATTTATAAAATAAAAATAAGTTATATATAATTGGGATGAGTGGAAAAAGTACCACAGTTGTAAATACGAGCATTGTATGATAAAAATTATACTCCTTTTTAGTATACGAGATTGTTTGAAATGGTTTTCTCGGATTCAAAATATTAAATTATCATTTATTTTTCACCCAATATCTCTTATAAGTCTACCTCTTGCTTTTCCACCAATATCTCTAATCCAATTGCTAAAATTGTTAATGTGAATTGTAATGGAGTGAATAAGTAACGCAACAATTAGGATATTTATATAGTTTTCCGAATGGCGCGCATACCCAGGTGCATCGTGCACTAATAGTGTATTTTAGAACCATACAACTTGTTATATTGAAAGATGCAACTTATTTACACTGAATTGTGCAACTATTTTTCCATATTATAATTGCACATTTCAATGTAAACAAATTGCATGGTTATAAAATACACTATGAGTGCACGGTGCACCTGGACGCACATGAACCCCACTCTCTTCGAATAGTAAAGGCCATTTCGCAAAGAAGGGAGAAATTAAATTGACATCAGACAATTTCTCCATTATGTGATTCACCAAATTTGGGTGAGCTAAGCCGTTCTTAACAAAACAAACAAAAATACCAGTTCCATTTCTATGTGTCATTTTCTCATGTTCCAAATATATCTTACTTCCTGGATCTTTAACACATGGACCCAGAATTATGATGGGCCTTTGGATAATATTTTAATCTCCACTTGTCATACATCCACAGTATGGAACATAGAGTGGAAACACTGAAAGTGGAACAGATGATATCATTCGCAAAAATACAATAAAATTGAATCAATCTCAAAACTCACCTAACATTACATGAATTTCAGGATTATAGAAATCTCCATAGATAAGACTCCTCATGATCTCTATTTCTTAAATCATATTTTCATATGAACACAGACAACCAATATGGAGACTGATGCACCACAATTACTCACATCATCATCAAATCATAACTAAAACTAAGTTCCATCCACAATTTAGCTTGAAACACCGAAACGAGTCCCCATAATTGCATTGCACGGAAGCCTTTAACCAGAAGAACATTAAAACAAGACCTTGTGTAGGCTCCTTGAGGAGCATTACTCATGTACAAATACCCAGACTGGTTTTTCTGAACGGATGTCCCGAAAAGAAAAGAAAAAAAGTTGCAATTCACTTCCTCTCCACCAAAAATAGAAGGGGTCAGGTAATAAACTCATACTAGATCTAATCAGCTCTGAACCTTTTTTGAGGGTGTTCATTATTCTTCTTACCCACAATCATAGGTGACCCGTAGCTAACGCCTTTGGCATTCTCTTCATCCTGAATTTGCAGTCGGTAAAAATAGTAAGTAAAAGTTAGTGATACTGGACAGCGAAATGGTTTTTTAAATTTAGTAAAATTGTCTAAACTCTAAATATAGTACAGTTCGTAATCATGCAATATTGAAATCATCAAAGGAACTCCAATACCCAGTAATAATTGGGAATGTAAGAAGTATTTGAAATACAAAAAATAATATTTCTAGGGGGTGGCAAATGGATCTGTTGGTTCAACAACCATTAATGGTACCTAGTTACTACTAGAAAACTATATATAAGATATATAAGATCATTGGGCCACACGGGTTCTCCGCAGTAATTATGACTCATACCTTTAGCTAATATAGCTCTTGAAACTATGTCATTAAAATTGGGGTTTTATGTGGTAAAAGTGCACAGGTTCTCTGCAGTAATTATGACTCTTACACGGAACTAAGAGAAGTTTAAGATGATAGGAGTCATAGGACACAGTCATATATGAAGGGATAACAATTCTGAGGAGCAAAATAAATAAATAAGTAATGTAAAATTGGATTGCAAACAAACTGCACTAAGATTGCTACAATCATATCCAAAAACCACTATATACCCCAGCTAATGTAGCAGTATTTTGCATTTACTGTAAATTTTCGGGATGTTGTACAATTTATTGAAAGTTAAAATAAGAACACACACAAAATAAGTAATTTCGTGGCCTTGCTATTCTTCACCTCGGTGTAAGTTTTGTAGTTGATGTGTTAGTTTTGGGCTAATATATCTTATTCATATGGTTTGAAACACATGTAGAAAAAAAGATCCAGGAAGTGGACAAAGAAACTGCTTAAAGCTCCTTAGGAAATGGAGTGAGAAAGAAGGGTGAACCTTGAGATGAAATATTTCTTTATTACTAGTGCCATTAGTTTGTTTCCCCACATCAAGTTGCACCGAGATGATGGTTTCAGACAAATCCACTCCTGATGACTGTAGTGCACTTTTTAACGAATTCAACAACCTGTTAAACAACGATAAGTCCAGCTAAAAGTTTGAAAAACTTGGTACAGTTAATCAGTTGTAATGAGAGAGGAAAACATTTCTAAGCAAGTCATGGAAACGTTGGACATAGAAAAGGGGAAGACAAAATAACAATAGATACACTCCAAGTAAAGATACTACCAATGATATGGAAGTGAACCTCCTGCCCACCAGCCAAAATAAATACAAACATATAGCACTATTCTAATGCAGAAAATAATAAATCGAAGACAAATATTTACCCAAAAATAAAAATGAAAAAATCAAAGACTAATAAGCACAGTAGTTATTAGTAGATAAACAAAAATGTATTGAGACTTTGCTTCATAAATATATACTCTCTATTAAAATAATGATTTTGGGATGCACAAATATCAAATCTAGAATCCATTAGTAGTTGAACATCCATGCATTTTCACGACGTGCAAAATAATAACTTTTCAAAGTGAAATCCTAGTTCTACTTTTACATGCTTCATCATGACGCAAAATATTTTTTACAAACTAAAAATGGGTATCACAATAACTGATATCCTTCTACAACATTCTAGATTCCTTTCTGTTTTTTGATACACCATAAAATGTAATTTTTTGAACCATCAAGAGTAAAAAACAACAATTTGGTTACATTACGACAAAAAATTGAATAAAGTAAAGTCTATATCTGGAGGCCAGTATAGTAACATCACCAGAATACAGACAGAAATATCTCATGGCATTCTGTTTATCATCAGCTGGAGTATTACACATGACATTTTTTTATAAAAATATTGCATCTATAGATAAAAACTTTACAATGATAAGCTTCATCACTAAAGATCTAATTGCATGACAGTATCCAGTAGTCATATCGTGAAATGAGAAATCAACCAAAATTCATTTATGTACCCATTACCAAATGCAATTGATTCTCACGGGATAACACGACATGTTTACCAAACTGAAATAAAATAAAGTAACCTTATTATGTATGAACACAATCATTTGATATCTCTATCTCAGCCAATGCTTACCCTTTAGAATAACCATTTGAGATACTAGTTTCTCTTCTCTCACTCCTCAGTTCTTCCACATTTGCCGCATAGATTGGAACAGAGCAATCATCCATCCCCACACGATCTACCTGACCAAAAGTGGGGTTGAGATGGCTGGTTCAACTGACAACTGCTCAGCATCACAAAATGATTCTTGATGGGGCTGACCTGGCACACCATCAAATATAGCTGGTTGCAATGGCATTTCCAGAGGAAGGGCTTGAGTCGTCATGGGTAGGTTAGTAAATTCAGAATCTAATGAGTTCTGTGAATGACTGAGCAAAGATGGGTGGATAACATTGTCTTCATGACCATAGAAATTCCTATCATATTGAGATTGATCAATAAAGCTTTCAACTGACCCAGAATTGATTCGCTGTAATTAATAAGAGGAGAAGTCACCAATGAGACACAAACTCTGCCCATTCTATCATGGACCTAAAGTTTTCACCTAATTTATAACTTGACATATTCAATACTAGTATAATATATATTTTATAACTCATATTTTTCTGCCAGTCAAAACATGAAATACAGATGTTTCCATTGACAACAGAAGTAAAAGTCGCATCTTAAAAATTAACTTTATCAGTTAGTGATGTCCACTATTCACTGCAAAATGTTACTATGCTTTCCAAAGAGTTGGAGCATATTCGCTGAGGGTATAGAATATATCCCAGATGACACAGTTACACTGAAGGACAGGCTACAGGCAAATGGCCAATTATTCTAGTTCTTTGAAACGGGATATGCCAGACAACTCTGTAAGAAGAAAATTAGCATAAACAAGAAAGATCACATTTTAGCATCTATACCGGTGATGTGGAGATAATTTTTTTAGACAAATGTTTACCACAAACAAATAGTAAAAGAAAAGCCTTTTTAACTAAAAATACCCGAATCGCATGTTAATATTACCGATTGAAAACACTTGGTGGACTCTGGGATCCAACCTTGACAACAGCCCTCATACATCTGCAACTTGCCATGTAGGTACTCGATATACTGTATAACCTGCATTAGGATAAGCTTATCAGAGTTTGTGCGAGAACTGTGCAGTTTAAGAAACAGATTACAAATTACTAAATGATACTATCAGTAAGGAAGAGACTAAACTGATACAACCCACCTCCAACAAAAATGAAGCTTTATCGCTTTTTTGATCATTTTCGGGTATTAGATCCCTCAAAATTTGAAATCTGCAATATATAAACTTTCACAGAGTCACTCAACAACAATCATGCACTGAAGATAAAGCATTAAGGGTATGCTTGTGATTATGGTGGGCAGGGGGGAATCTGGAATTTGAAGTTTATCATGCATAACCAATACAAATGCTCTTGCATAGGAGACGAAAACTGAGACCACCACACAAAAATTCTATATCATCCAAGTTTGTACTTTATTATGCATAAACAGTTCATGAACAAAAGGATCCCATTCAAGAAAAAGAAAAGGCTGCACGCTGAAGGGGCTGAAACTGTTAGTATCAACTTTTAAATTCTAATTGAAATACCACAAAATACTAACTACAGCCACAAATAAGCCGAAAAAACTGGCGAAATGAATACTAAACCAGAGCATATCCCACTTCCTAAAGGCCACAACCACAAACTCTAGAAAGAACAATAAAGAAAAAAAAAAGCTACGAACTAACCGAGATTAAAGGAGGAGCAAGAATCCACAGTGAAAATCGTAAATCAACATAAATATAGAAGGAGGAAAAAAGTTAAAGCTCACCTCTCATTGATTTTACTTCTTCTGCGTTGCTCCGTCTCCGAATGCTTGGAACGCAAAGCGTTCACCTTCTGATCAAGTATTTTGATGTCTGCTCAAATTCAAAATTTCACAACTCAAAACTAAAAAAAAACAAAACAAACAGATACACACACAGGACACAACCCACGCCGTACCTGTGGGAGAAGAGCTATCGTGCGATACTTCGTCCTCTATATGGCTCACAGTTCTCACCATTTGCAGTTTCGCAAATCAAAATTATCTTCCTCTATATATCTATTATATGTGTGTGCGTATAGTTATGAGCGTGCGACGCTGGATTAGGCGGAACCCTAGGCAACCGCCTCCACTGCGAGAAATTTCGAACGGCGGTGAGTGCTAACCTGCGCGTGAACGGTGACTCCTACGATAAACGGCGCCGTCGTTAATTGCTTTTCCTTCCTTCTTCACCTTTTGCCTAACAAATTTTGTCGTTATTCATTGGGCCTTCTAGTAATTTCAGCCCATTAAACTGGTCCAAATTAAAACGGCCCAAATGCACATTAAGCCCAACTGTAGACCACAAGGTTTTAGGAGGGTTTAAAGTCGGCCATTGATAATACGAAATGTGTCCTTTTCTGTTTCTTCGATCTTCAGATTCTTCACTGTAAATTTCTGGTTCTTTGCTGAAAAAAAAATCTGGTTCTTCAATCGATCATTCTGTTTAATTTCTCATGTTCAGTTTTAAAATCATACATTTGGCTCGCCTGCATAATTTTATTTCGCCAATTTGATGTGCAGCAGCAAAACCCCCATTTCATTGAGCTTCAAAGTTGATAATTCAAGTATCCCACCATTTCAAAATCCAGTATTCATCCTCAACCCACAGAAGAATTCCACAGTTATGTGGAGAAATATAGCTACGCAAATCGGTTCAAGGAACTCACCGAAGCTACGTCGATCCCTGCCACTCACCGCCACTCGCAGCTTTCTCGAATCCAGCCATGATTTTGTAAGTACGGATAAACCTAAGTTTAGGCAACTGTTTGAGCTCAGTGCCATCGGCTTTCAGAAACCCGGTCGAGATGAATTATTCCCGGTTTCTGAGAGGAAGCAAATGAATTTTAATGGATTGAGCTTTAGGAGCTACGCGAGTATGGCGGAGGCGGTGGAGATGGCGGCATCACACACTAACATGGAGGAGGATAATAATGTTAATCAAGTGGCTGTTCCTGATGAGGTTAAAGAACTGTTAACTGAGGTGAGAAAAGAGGAGAAGAGGCAGTATTATAAGCGGTGGAGAAACGACAGAAATGTTAGATTAGGGAGTGATAAGTACAGAGCACTTAAAAGAAGGCAAGTGAAGCTCGAAACGCAGGCGTGGGAACAGGCAGCAAAAGAGTACAGAGAGCTTTTGAATGACATGTGTGAGCAGAAATTGGCTCCGAATTTGCCGTATTGAAGTCTTTGTTTCTGGGGTGGTTTGAGCCTTTAAGGGATAAGATTGAGAAAGAGCAGGAGTTTATTAGGGAAGGGAAGAGTAAAGCAGCTTATGCGAAGTACTTCGATCAGCTACCTGCAGATATGATGGCTGTTATTACAATGCATAAGCTAATGGGGCTGCTGATGACTGGAGGGGAGCATGGAAGTGCCAGAGTTGTACAGGCTGCTTGTATGATCGGGGAAGCAATTGAACAGGAGGTTGGTTATCAAAGAAACTAGCTCATCTTGTTTGATAATTTGAATAGTTATAATATGGAAATAAAGTTTATTCGAGTATAACATGTTAGTTTTAGTTTCTTAATTAGTATTGGGGAGAACGTCAATTACATTACAAGTTATGGTTGATCTCTTGTACACCTATTGCACTGGTGCACAACTAATATTGTCCAATGAAAACTAGTTTTATTCAGTGAAAACAACTAATAATGTAGAGTGAAAACAACTAATATTGTTTAGAAATGCACGTGAGTTGCACAGTGTACCTGGTGCATACAAGACTTTGTCCTGGTGGTTAGCAATGATAAAACTAATTTATGGTTTTCGTGTACCTGTATGTTTTATAATCAAGTAAGCCTCCCGATCATATTGACGTCTCTTATGGGAGTCATGTTCTGTTGGGAAAAAATAAAAAAGAAATGTGGAAAATACATGTGGTTGGGAGCTGGCAAGTAATTTGTTAGAACTATATATACAGAAAAGGATTGTATACCCTGTCGTATAGGTGTGAAATCAAGAGTTTAAATTTGGAATTATGCTGAAGACTTACTCCCTTCTTTATGTTTCATTCATAAAATACAAGGAATAGTATGGTCTATGGTGACCTTTATTCGCTTTGATGAAATGTTGAAGTAAACTATTCTTATTTTATTCCCTTGAAATAGCTTCATGCATACCAACCATATCATTGGCTGGTATGTGATTTGAGCAACCAGTTAGAGCTGTTCTTTCTTTCCTTCTTTTTTTTTTTTTGATCTGACAAAGTTAGTTGTTAGTAGAGAGCTGTTCTTTCCTTCTTGTTTTAGAATTCAAACTGCAACACTTTTTGAATACATTTGCATTATTAAATTGGCTAATGAAATGTTATGTATTTGACATTCAACCCTTTAAAATTCATCAAATCATCCTTTACTAGTTATACTCCATGTATTGCACTTAGGACTGATTCTTACCACTTTTCTGATGGATTAGGTGAGAATACATTATTTTTTGGAGAAAACTAAGAAGAAAAAAGTTGTGAAAGATACACAAAAGGAAGGAGATCAATCTGATGCAAATATTCAAGAACAAGAAAAAATTAGACAGAGGGTCACGACTTTGATGAAAAAGCAAAAGCTTAGAGCTGTGCATCAATTAGTGAATAAACAAATTGACTTCCAGCCTTGGGGCCAAGAAGCTAGGGCAAAGGTGGGAAGCCGTCTCCTTGAGTTGATTATAGAGGTAGCATATATACAACCACCAGCAAATCAGTCAGCAGAGGGTCCACCGGATATTAGGCCCGCATTTGTACACACTTCTAGAACAGGAAAAGATATTAAGTATGGGATAATCCACCTTCTTTTTATTTTATTTCAAGTATTGGGCGGTTTTCACTAGTTCACTCTTATAACAGGGGGTGCAACAGAAGATATGGTGTTATCCAAGGTGATCCTCTTATTCGTAAGGGTCTTGAAAGAACTGTAAGTTAATTTTTTTTCCCCTCTGCCTCATTCTAGATATTGAAGTAGGTAAAGTCAATCTAAAAATGAAAGAAGTCTAGGTTGACTTACTCATTTTATTCCTTATCTCTACTTTGTAGATTCTAATGTCACCCCCACCCCCACCCCCCACCCCCCTCTTTTACAGGCTAGGCACATGGTCATCCCATATATGCCAATGCTAGTGCCTCCAGTCAAGTGGACAGGGTATAATAACTCAGTTCTTCTTCCCCACCCATGTTTTCAGATGCGCATTCAGTTATTTATGAATGATCTCTGTAATTGGTTGCTATAATAAGTGTTTGATTATTGTTTTTTCTTTAAATTGGATCTTCATATTACTTATAATATATGATAGTTTTTTGTGTTCCTTTCTTTACTTTTTCTGCCTCTTCTCTGTGTTTTTTTAGTGTGTGTGTGGGGAAGGGACACTTCTCAAAGGGATCCACTGTTTTAAGGTTCTACCCTGTGTAGGATGTTTATTGCCTTTTTTCTGGGAGGTAGTTGTAGATTCTAAAATTGTCTGCTATACTTCTGAATTCTGATGCCAGCATTAGCTTTTTGTCTGACTAATAAAATAGGTGATTAAATCTACAGCCAGGGGAAGAGATAGATAACGGGTGTGGCAACTCAACTGATATTTTTGGTAGGATTGATTCAGATTTGTTAAAGGCATATGGGAAAGAAAGTGATTTGCAAATTTTTTTTTGGGGAACTTTGACATCTGTTTTTTATCACTATAATGCTTAATAGTCTACGCCTTCTCGGAAATCCTTAACTATGGAGTTTATTTTAGGCTGCTCATATTTGTTCTGAACTAGTATCTTGATAGGAATTATTGGCTATCAATTATCATGTCTTTGTTTGGGTTTCAATTGGATCAAATGTCAATTTTCTATTTCTAATTACCCTTCATGGGTCTTTTTTAATAGGTATGACAAAGGTGCATATTTTTTTCTGCCTTCGTATGTAATGCGCACACATGGAGCACGCCAACAACGTGACACAGTTAAGAGGGCTCCTAGGGAACAATTGAAACCAGTTTTTGAGGTTTGTAATTTATGATTCTTTGGGGAAGGAATAACCGATCTTTACGTTTAAATATATCTGTTTTTTCCAGGCACTGGATACTCTTGGAAACACAAGATGGAGAGTGAATAAGAGAGTACTCCACATCATTGACAGAATATGGGCCAGTGGAGGTTGTCTTGGAGACTTAGTTGACCGCAGTGATGTATGTTAATTTCAATCTTTATTATTTTTCCTCAGTATCTGATGATGTTTTCAGATTCACTATTTCACCGAACCTGATTTGGTTATTCGAATATTCGCTCCATCATAACATTAGATGTTTTCAATATCCTCTTTTTTTCAAGATCCCCTTGCCAGTGGCGCCAGGTGAAGATGATGAAACATTACTTAAGAAGTGGAAATGGAAAGTTAAAAATATCAAGAAAGAAAACAGCGAACGGCATTCACAACGTTGTGATACAGAACTCAAACTGGCTGTAAGATTATTTTTCATAATCTCATCTTATGTACATGGCAACGTTTATATAACCAGTTTTACCCTGCAATTGTTTTGCATTCTGTATGTATTTTTAAATAATATTAATTTTTTCATTAAAACATACTCCCTCCGTCCCATTGTATTTGTCCCACTTCTTTTGGTTGAATTGTTTAAGGAATAATAATAAAATAATAAAAATTGAGGGTAGTTTTGGGTATTGGGAGAGAGGAAAAGGGTATGTGGAGTAGTGAGTGGCATTTTTTGTAGTATTGTGTGAAAAGTGAGGATAAAAATTATGGGTAGTGGAGTTACTTTTTCCTTTTATGGAATGGGAAAGTTATAATAGGACGTCCATAAAAGGAAAGCGAGACAATTATAGTGGGACGTAGGGAGTATTACTTTGTCAGGCTTAGTTGTTTCATTTCATTCAAAAGTATTAGTTATACTAATATACTATAAACTATAAAGTGATAGTTGTGAACTAATCATACTGTAAAACTGTTTTACATAAGGCCAACTCTATGTCCATATGCTATTTGGTTGATACTATGTGATGACATCATCTTGATATTGGTCAGGTTGCACGAAAAATGAAAGACGAAGAAGGGTTTTTCTATCCACACAATGTCGATTTTCGTGGGCGTGCATACCCCATGCACCCACACTTGAACCATCTGGGTTCCGACATTTGTAGGGGTATCCTAGAGTTTTCAGAGGGACGACCTCTTGGAGAGTCGGGCTTGCGCTGGCTCAAGATACACTTGGCCAATTTATTTGCCAATGGGGTCGATAAATTATCTCTTGATGGTCGATTAGCTTTTACTGAGAATCACTTGGATGATATATTTGATTCTGCTGATAGACCACTTGAAGGAACGCGCTGGTGGTTAAGTGCAGAAGATCCTTTTCAATGTTTGGCAGCGTGTATTAATCTTGCTGAAGCCCTAAGAAGTCCGTCCCCTGAGGCAACTAAATCTCATATTCCAGTGCATCAGGTAGTGTTTCAACATAGTTTTCTTTTTTACTAAATTGTCTCTTGCTATCAATTGGTCTAACAAACCATTGCTATGGTGGAAGACTGCACTTCATATGCTTTAACACTAGTATAGTGCCCGCGTTTACGCGGATTTTCAAAAGAGTCAATATTAATAATATATTATATGTTAAATAATTAAAAATCATTTATGTGTATATTGTAAATATGCAAAATATGAATTGTACATTGTTGCAATATTTTTTAAAAGTGGATACGGTCAAAGAAATAATTCAATTTCTTGTTTTATTTTGAATTAACCTATCGTAAGTTTACAAAATCATATATAAAAAATTCATTTGATAATAAATTGTATACATAATTAACTAACTAACTAATATAATTGTCATATAAATATTAGAGATAATGAGCTTATTAAAATAGTCAAATGTTTCTCTAATCTTATATCACTTCTTTCCTTTTTTTGTTTCTTAAAAAATTTAAATTAAAACTATTAAACATAATGATATTCAGTGCTCATTAATTATTGACACACCATCTCATTATATAACGACACTTAGAGACGCACTTTCTAAGAATGCGAGACATCATCAAATTGAAATAGAAGACGACACATCAGAAAAAAAAAAAAAACTCCCTACTTGTATGTAAGGGGGATTTATATCGTTTTCAAAGAACTAGTGATGTCCTGCTACTGTTTACATCTATTTTTATGTATTAGAAGAATATGTGTTATTTGTTGTTAACTAATCTCGATTAGCTAAAAAAAATTGGCAAGTTTTTTGCATGATTTTTTAGATTGTTGGGGTTCATTTTGGTCTAATTTCTAGTGGGAATTTTCATTTCTATTGAGAATTTGGGATGTATTTGTTCTACTGTGAAAAATTGGAAGTTTGTTTAATGTTTGTAATGTGACAATTATTCGGATGTGAACATGAGATTTTGTTCAGTTGGGTATACTTTTTATATATTCACTAAAAAGAGTTGATGAAAATGAACGTGTATTTGGTTGTATGTTTTAAGAGATTCATTTATGTAGTACAATATAATGAATTAGTTGGTAGTGGTGGGTCATTTGAATGCACAAGCAAATTTGATGATGGTGGTGGCCCCAATTGTGTATTTTGAATTGAATGTTTGAGATATTCTCTTGTAGGATGTGTTAGTGAAACGAGGATTTTCAGAGAAAAACAAAGCAAACAAACATGATTTTTCATTTTGAAAGTATAAATCTGAACAAAGGTGGTTTGGAAATGGGACCAAATGTCTTAATACCTGAAAGTTCATTGAACTGTGGTCTTGTTCCTTTCAGGTTTGTTTTCTGTTGAAGCAGTTTGTGAATGTTTCCAAGGCAATTCTATTGCTATGCACATATAGTAGTTAACTAAAGAATGGCTTATTATATTTTTTTCATCTGCCTCCTTCGATATCATTGATTCATTTCTACTTGATGTTTTTCTAGGATGGTTCCTGCAATGGTTTACAGCATTATGCTGCTCTTGGTAGAGATAAGGTGTGTTTCTTTCTTTATTCTGTCTACAATGCTCTATAGTATCAGTTTTTCAAATAGTTTATCGGTTCATGTTAAAGTGAAGATTTAGCAAGTGAATATATCTTGAGTTAATTTGTTAGTGAAAGTTTAGATATCAGTTAAGTGGACAAAGATATGTAATCTGTTCTTGATGATCACCTGCTTTGAGAGGGCAAATAAGTTATTGTGTGAGATCTGAACTTTCATGTGTTCAGATTTTCTGTTGATCAAATGAAGTTGTCCTATCCTTGCTACATTCTATTAGTTTTTCTGTTTCTTTATTGTTTATAAGCTTTATTTACGACTCCACTGTCAAGCTGGACTGATGTTGCCATTGTCACCAATTTAGCTAGGAGCAGCTGCTGTTAATTTGGTTACCGGAGAAAAACCTGCTGATGTTTACTCAGGAATAGCTGCCAGGTAGCCGCTTTATATTTTCATACTAGATCCTTTTTGCTGTTGATAAATTATTTTCCATTTTTAATTAAATATAACAATAATAGAGAATAGAAAAATATATTAGAAATAGAAGAAAGTGAAGAGTATTTTAGATTGTTTTCCAAATAATATTAGTCTCTATATATCTTTGCTAAATATGTGACACTCGTGCATTGTAAGACTTATACAGTGGACATCGTGAACTTTGCACGGAAGGTTTAAGCTCACTACCTTTTTGCTTTTTTGAAGTTCATTTCAGAAAATCCTCTTCAGATTTATTTTTTGTTACAGAATAAGATCTGGGAAATTACTAACAAATGCAATACTGAGGCCATAGTTGGTCCATCATTATTCCTTGACCGTGAATATGCATGAAGAACTAGGGTATTTAAACTTGTTACTTTGTTGATCATTCTTTTATTCAGGGTCCTTGATATCATGAAGGAAGATGCTCAAAAGGATCCTGCAGCATATCCTGAGGCATTGCAAGCAAGACGATTGGTCAATCAGGTTTGTGCCATTGTTTGAGGCTAGGCATATAACTCTCTGTTGTGTAGATTTGGTATTTTTCTGGAAGTCATAGTTATTGATTTTAGAATGTAACTTTGTCAGTAAATTTATGGCATAATGCATAAAAAATTCCTCAAGCTATTATCTTATGTTCCGATAGGTCCGTAAACTTTTTTTGCTTTAAAAAGCCCTTTAAGTTTCAAAATTTTATTTCACGAGCTCCATTAAGACGTAATTGATAGATTTTTTGATACACTGTAATTGTCACATTAATTAATGTACATGTCGACTTTATTTAATTTTAATTATATGCAAAAGTATTTTTTGCAAGCTATCTTAGGTACTCATTGCCTGAAGTATTGTGGTTAAAACAACTTGCACAAAACATATCTTGATATTAATAAAATTAACATGCATATCATTTAACAGGACAATTAAGATAAATTGAAAAATTCCGTCAAATTTTATTTTGGGGGAGCTTGTGAAATAAAATTTCAAGAATTCAGGGTTTTTTTAAACCAAAATACAGTTTTAAGGACCTATTCGATATAAAAGTTAATAGTTTAGGGACCTTTTGATGCGTTATGCCTAGATTTTTTCCATATTTTGCTAAATACTTTTTCTAATACTTACTAATACTCGTGATGAAATGCGTCTATGAGATTTTATTTTGGTTGATCTGGTATTAAAATTTGTCCTCGTTTTTCTCCTTTAGCGTGGTCTCCTCTTCTTTATTAAAAACATTTGGATGATTATCAGGTGGACCGGAAGTTGGTTAAGCAGACTGTCATGACATCAGTGTATGGAGTAACCTATATTGGGGCTCGAGATCAGATAAAGAGAAGATTAAAGGAACGTGATGCCATAGGGGATGATGCAGAAATTTTTGGTGCAGCCTGTTATGCAGCAAAAGTACGACGCAGATAATATTGTTCCATGAAAACAACTAATACAGTTCAGTGAAAACAACTAATACTAACCAAACAATATCTTTTAGTAAAACAATATACAATTTAAAAAGGCACTTGACTTGCATGGTGCAACTGGTGCATGGAAGTATTTGCCAATCTATAATTGCTAATTGTCATATCAATCAGTTTCTTTCCAAACTCCATATGTCTGTTAGCAAATGCTTATAAATATATATCGCATTTTCATTCGTCCAGTGGAAGCATGTCGAAGTTGGTGGATATTAAAAAGAAATATGTCCTTTTTTGTATTTTTCTTTGCATTTCTTAATGAGTTAACTAAAGAGAATATTCCCATGATATCTAATTTGTGTTTGCTGTTGCTGGGTAGATTACCTTGACTGCACTAGGGGAGATGTTTGAAGCTGCCAGGAAAATCATGAGCTGGCTCGGAGAATGTGCAAAGGTGGGTAAGGATTTTTCTGGGGAACCCAATATGATCTATTTTGTGAAACAAAATTATTCGTTAAAACTGTGTTCACGTATATGGGTAGTGAGATGAAGTTATTAAACTTTATATGAGATGATGTTATTCATTATCTTTTATAATATGGTTCACTTCTAACTTTCATCTTTACCATTTCTAAATAATTGGTTCTTAAAAATTGATGAAATACTACCTATTCATATTTATTTGTGTCATTAACCATTGTTTTTTTTCTTTATATTGCAAATTTGCTCGGTTTTTTAGTAAGTACGAAATTTCCAGTAATTCTTATGCATTGAGATGCATTTTTGGGTATCTGTAGTTCTATATAGTCTAGATTATCAAGTGGAAGCAATGTTTAAATCTTAAGTTCTTTATATCTTTGCTCATTTATCTTCTCTGCATACTAGTCCTGAATGAACTTATAATGCATATAGCTACCGTTCATATTTGATACCACAATACAAATAACTGTATACATCAATTATCATGCATAAATTTACTGCATTGAATCCTTTTTACCTTCATTTATAAGTTAACCTTAAAATATATCTCCCAAGCTTTGTTATTCCTCTGATAGAGACATCATGTGTTGCAGATAATAGAAGTGCAACCTGATCATCTTGAATTAATTAAATATTTTTATGTGCAAAAATTACAAATCTCCCACAGGTTATTGCATCGGAAAACGAGCCAGTTTGTTGGACAACTCCACTTGGACTACCTGTGGTTCAGCCTTACCGTAAAACATCAAGACATCTTGTGAGGGTTACAGAATTTAGAAAAATCACATATTTTTAAGCATTTCCTGGAGAACTCTTCTCTTTTCTTTTTTCCCTTTTTTTTTTTGAGCTTTTTTTTACTGTTACTGCAGATTAAAACTTCTCTCCAGGTTTTGACTCTCCAGAGAGAGTCAGAAAAGGTAAGCTTGTCTTTTTGTAGTTTCAGACATCTTGATTCAATTAGATGTAACCTTCAAAACCGTGGATCCATTAAAACTGCTTGATTTGATCTGATTGTTTGTCCATGTTATTTTGGCTTCTTCAAGCCAATTTATCAAAAAATAATGCTGATCTTCATTCTTACTCAAAAGATGATTTTGCAATCCTATTGCAGGTAATGGTTAAGAGGCAACGAACAGCTTTTCCTCCAAACTTCGTTCATTCCCTTGATGGTTCACATATGATGATGACTGCAATTGCTTGCAGAAAGGCAGGCTTGACTTTTGCAGGTCTCTCTCTCTCTCTCCTCTCTCTCTCTCTCTCTCTCTCTCTCTCTCTCTCTCTCTCTCTCTCTCTCCCCTCTCTCTCTCTCTCTTTCTCTTCATATCTAAAATGTCCCAACCTAAATTCTTGGCCTGTGAATTACCTTGGTTGTTCACTGATTGCAGGTGTTCATGATTCATATTGGACTCATGCGTGTGATGTCGATGAAATGAACAGAATACTAAGAGAGAAATTCGTTGAACTATACGAAACACCAATTCTAGAGAATGTATGCATCCTCACTTTCTGGCCTCTGTTATTTGGTTTAATCAGCAAAACTAGTTTTAGTTTATATACCTTAGTGTAAAAGACAAAATACTTCTATGAACTTGGTTCGCAGAAGTTTTATGGTGTAGTATGCGAAGTATCACAGTTTATTGATTTTGTGACCATTAAAGCATTTTTAACACGTGATACTTCATGTGCTTAACCGTATTATTTATTGTTTTCTCCCACTATTTATGTCTTCATCGAGGTCTAACCACTTCCTATTTGAACAGTTATTGGAGGGGTTTCAACAGTCCTTCCCTACATTGTCTTTCCCTCCATTACCCGATCGGGGTGACTTTGATCTAAGAGAAGTGTTGCAGTCTCCTTATTTTTTCAACTAATCAGCTCAATCCTTCTTGTCCCTCCATTTGCATTGGACAAACAGGACTCGGAACAAAACGTGCTCAGGATATTACGGGCTTCACCATTACTGGATAATGGTTAGTGTACCGGGTTTTATGTGTACATACAAACTCAAGAAGGGCTTTCGGTCATTCTTCGCACAGAGTGATACTTGTCGAAGGAAGCTCACTGCTAATTTGGTGCCATTGTTGCCCAAATGACCACTCTGGAGGATTGTAGTCGCTGTAAATATTCTTGTAATTGTGATTTAACCACACAATAGGGTATCCCCATCTTGTTACAGAACTCTTTCATTTTATTAAAATACAATTTGGGGCATCGACAATAGTATTCTTTTATATCTTTCTGTCGCAAGTCTGAAATGTATCATTTCATAGAATATTTTGAAGAATTTGTAAGCTATCATCAATGATCATCTTTTAAACTTGACAACAAGCTTGAGTTCATCTTATACATTAACATTTTTTAAAAAATGTACTATATCTTTACTGACTACCTTTGTATATTTGTGGCTCAAATTACAGTCCAATTTTAATTTATACTCCTATTGAATGCATTTATTATTATTCTATGACAAAGTCTAGAATACAAATTTGTATATATACAAATCTCAATTGAGACCCAATTTCACTTTATCCAACTCATCCTTGACCCGCTTGACCGGATCATCTTAGACCCGTGAATTAATTAATTTTCAAAATTGATTGATTTGTATCTATACAAATTTGTACAGTAGATCTACTCTTATTCTATTGATCAAAATGTCCCAATTTAATATACTTATTTTTGACAAAATTTTAATGAAACTTATATTTTTGTGTCATTTTGTATAAAAGTAAAAACTTTATGATTCTAATAATATTTAAGGGATGTTTGCAAATCATAAACTGGTGATAATTGCTTATATTTTTTAACTTCCTTTTAAAATAAGTGATTTTTGAAACAGTTACTGGTCACTTGTGTTTGCAAACATGCCCTTCATGTGTCCTATTATCTGTGTGAAATAATTATGTTCAAACCTATTTTAGTGGTCCCAAGGGAGTAGTTCATGTGATGAAGAGGAAGAGTTGGGCAGAACATAAGGAACTTGCTCTCATGAACTTAACTAATGAGACCGACTCATAAGAATAACACAGAATAACACTCGGATGCATCAATTGCACTAAACAATTAATACTTATCATTTAAAAATACATTTAAATTACACGGTGCAACTGATGCATAAAGATATTTCAGAACTCATAAAATACTTGCTGAAAAAGAAAATGTACTAATTCATTTTGAATATAGAGCTTCAAACAACCTGCAGAATGTATCACTTCAAGCATTTCCTTGTTCCTTTCCAGACATGTCTGCGCAATAAAGATACCTCGTACAAGACAGTATACTGTACATAATCTACAGATGAGCCTTAAGAATAACACTGCAAATAATGACATAAATATGTAGCAACAAAGATCAATTATATTCTGGAAAAAATGAGTATCGCTATTTTAGTGAAGGTGGAATCTGATAAGCAGATTGCATTTTAGATTCCAACATGGAAACGTATTTGTCAAGCATAGAAATTACAGCTTCGAATTCAGTAACGTGCTGCTCTATGGAATCGAGCTGCTGAACATGATCGTCAAAGGTACAGCTTTTTAACTTCAATTGCTCCACGAAAACGCTTAATCCTGAAGCCACATCACCATACCCCTTGTATTCTTCTGCTACCCTCACATTCATTTTCTCTAAGAGCTCAAGAACATTATTTGTTCCCTAGGACATTAGAACATTTGACAATCATAATCAGACATAAGGAAAATGTTGTAGACAAAAAAGAACATTATGATTTTTTTAGAGGAAAAAGAACATTATGATTAATTATGCAGAGACAATGTTAACCATATTGGCAGCATTTGTAACAATTTGCGATAATTTATCACTAGATTGAACTTTGAAGGTAATAAGTTGTCATATTCATCTTTAACTTCAATATCTATAGCTGTGCAGTGCAGGCAAGAAACATGCGGTGCATCGGAGGGTTCTTTCTACAGTTGGTACAAATTGTTCTCTTTTTTCTTCCCCATACATAAAATATTGTTTCTAATTGTTGTTACAAAATATAACATTAAGTAAAATCCTCAATTGTACGTCTGAATTTGGGATCAGCTATTGAGGTTTCATTTTGAAACAAGAAAATCAATGAGAAATTTTATTAATCTCCACCGTCTCTTCACCATCAAGCAAGCCCATATGATTTCCGTCCAGCACCGCCCATCCCAGCCCAAGGCGGCCAACCACCACCACCACTACCAAAGACCGTTAACACAGCTACTTTTTTTTTTTTACTCCCCTCCCACTACCCACACCCCCTTTTCTTCAAGATGTGGAGTCAACAATCACTTCACTTTTACATGTATATTTTATATCTTTTAAAATCCAATTCTTTAGCAAGTTTAACTGAAAAGAAACTGGCCCGCACATTCAAAAGACACTCCTGAGTTTCGCACCTATGGCACTAGCAGCAGCCCCTTTGTTCCTCCATATGTCTTACGCCTCTAATAACTTAGTCTTTAGTATTGTTTGCATCAATCCATATTCAGATAGAAGAGAACAAACAAAACTAGAGCATAGTAGTCTAATGCTCATTTTCTTCCTACAGCATATCTCTAATACATTTTTTGTTTATTGAATGCAAAATGCACGAGATAAAGGTTAATTCTCTAGTTCATCTACCGATTCTCACCATTGCCCGTGGATTTCAACAACAATTCAAAATCTCTATCTACTTCATCAAAATTCACATCAACCGTATAGATTTGCATGAGCTCATGGATTTCAACAGAGTCAAATTTAACAAAAGTAATGCCTGGGAGTTGTGATTACCTGTAGCTCGCCTTTGATCATGGTGGAGACATTGGTGAAGAGATCATTCAGTGATGCCGCCAGTTGCTCCTGCTCTCTCTCCTTTCCAGAACCCATTCCAACACAGCTCGATCACCTACCTCAATCGGATAACAATTCTCCGCCAAGCTCAAACCTAAATCCCCAAATTCATACTTTCACTATAAATGCATACCCTAATTCGTAAATCAAGCCACAGATGAATACCTCTTTTTTTCTTTCTTCCCTTATGAATCACTGAATGTGAAGACCAGGAATTTTTTTTCTTTGTCTTTTTACTCTTTTTGTGCTCAGCCCTTTACCCATTCACTAGCCCAACTTTATTTATGGCCCAAAACGTTTTGACTTTTAATTTTCAAAGTAGATCACTCCATAAATTTTGAAATTAAAATAGAATTTGTCAAAGTACATGTTATAGTATAAATAAATTGCATTTTTCTACGTAATAAATTATATATTTAAAAAATGCATTTGAGTTGCACAGTGTAATAAAATTAGATTTAATCAGGTGGCGTAGCCCACCTGGCCACTGGGCTCCTCATTTGAGTGAGAGACTCAAATTCGATTCCCTCTGGGAACGAATTTGGAGTTATGGGAGTTATAACGTAGATTGACGATTTCGTGGAATATTTGAGTGCTTGGTGTACTAACTACTAACAACTAACTTTGTGCTCGATCAAAAAAAAAAAGAAAAGATTTTTCAATCTCAGTTCTTTAATATTCTAAAGCATATTTTTCTCTCCAATACCATAAAACCTACCCAATCCTTGCAAGTTATAAAGACTCTACTACAGTCAAATAGGACTTTGACCACTACTAATACTTTTACTCCGCGCAACTAATACTTCTTATTTAGTTGTGTCTTAAAAATAGGGTGGAAGTAGATTAGATTAACTTAGTTGTTCGTTTTCCAATTTCTTCATTCTTAGTTTGTTACTAGCAGTTACAAAACTCTTTCTCTACAATTCATCTTCATATGAATTGATTGTATTCTTGATATGGTATCAGTTTTCTCGTTCGATTAATCACGAAATTCCGGTAATGCTTTAGGTTTCAATCGTTTCTATTTGATTCGGTTGATTTCGATCCTTTTTCTATTTCGATTCTTCTGGAATCGATTTTTCGCTGCTGTTTTAGATCGTCTATCGGTCAATTTCTTTGAGTTTTACACTCAATTTCATCGTATTATATCACGAATTGTGATTTTCTTTGAGTTCTTGCAACAATGGCGTTTAATGGTGGTTCTCTGAATCCGGTGGAAAACCCGCTCTCTCCGCTTTCCCTCCATCCCAATGACAACCCTGCGGTGTCGATTGTCCTAAAGCCGCTGGACGGCTCGAACTTCATTTCTTGGAGCCACGATGTGAAGCGAGCTCTCAGTGTAAAGAATAAGACTCCATTAATCGACGGTTCCCTTCCAGTTCCTGGTGAAGACAATAGGGTTATCTACGCTGCCTGGATCCGCGCCAACGATCTGGTCTTGATGTGGATTTTAAATTCCATTAAGCCTGAGATCAAGAAGACGTTGGAGTATTTTACTTGTGCGAAAGATGTCTGGGACGAGCTTCACACTAGGTACACCCAATATGATGACACCAGGGTATATGAGTTGGAGAAATCTCTCAGTGCGATTTCTAAAGGTACTCAATCTATGGTTTCATACTATAACATGTTTAAGTCATTGTGGGATGAATGGCTTAGTTTTAGACCTTCTTTGGTTTGTAGTTGTGGTGTCATGCTTAATTGTACCTGTGAGATACCTCGTTTAGTAGCTAAGGCTCAAGAACGTGATGTTATTGTGAAATTTCTCATTGGTCTGGATGAATCATATGCTGCAATTCGGTCTCAAATCGTTATGCAATCTTCTTCTATGTCATTGGCCAAGATTTACTCTATTTTATTGCAAGAAGAGGCTCAGAGAGCTCTTAAGAGTGATTCTATGAGTTCTGTTCAAACTGAATTTGTTGCTATGATGGTTAAAAATGGGAAGTACTTTAAAGATGGGAAGAAACCATTGAAATGCAGTCATTGTGAGGGCCCTGGCCACACTGTGGACAGATGTTTCCAGCTTATTGGCTATCCTCCAGGATGGAAATGCCCTAGAGGCCCTGTTAAGAAATCTGACAATGTTGCTAGTAATGTTTCAGTTACAGCTGACCATTCTGAAGGGGTTTTATCAACTTCCAACCCTCTGATCAATCAAGAGCTGTTTGAGCAGTTCCTCAATTTCACAAAGATGCAAAAATCTCTTGATGGAGCACCTACTGTTGTTGGTGCTTTTGCAGAGCCAAGTCAAGGTAATTCAGGTATGCCTATGTGTTTTTCAACCTTGTCCTCTGATAAATATGCTTGGGTTCTTGATACAGGGGCTACAGATCATATGATACATGATCTAAATATGTTTAGTTCCACCCCTGAACCTTCAAATATTAGGATAAAGTTGCCAAATAATACTTTATTGACTGCAACTTATACTGAAAATGTTGTTCTTAATGATTGTTTAACACTTTACAATGTGTTGTATATTCCTGAGTTCTCATTCAATTTGTTGTTTATATTTCATTTAACAAAGTATTCAATCACTGTTAGTTTCTTGTCTTCACATTGCATTTTGCAGGACAACACCACAATGAAGGTGATTGGTTCTGCTGAGGAACATGGAGGCTTGTACTGCTTGAAGCCTCAGCCTTTATCTGTTTCTAAAAGACTTGCTAATACAGTTAGTAAATCTTCTATTTCTGATTTTTCTCTATGGCATACTAGACTAGGACACATCTCTGTCAAGAAGTTGTTTTAGATTAAATAATTAAATGAAGACAAAACTTATGTGGTTAATAAAGTCTGTGACGTTTGCCCTTTGGCTAAGCAAAAGAAATTACCATTTCCAACAAGTACTTCTAAATCTACTGCTATTTTTCAGTTGATTCACTGTGATGTTTGGGGGCCTTTCTCCACTATATCTGTTTCTGGTTAGAAATATTTTCTTACAATAGTAGATGATTTTAGTAGGTGTACTTGGGTATATTTGCTAAAAGCTAAATCTGATGTTAGATTTGCTTTGGAAATTTCAATAAAATGGTTCATACTTAGTTTGATGGCAAAATAAAAGTTTTGAGGAGTGATAATGGAACTGAATTCCTTTTATCAAGTTTTTATCATGATTTAGGGATAATCCATCAAACTTCTTGTGTGGAAACACCTCAGCAAAATGGTTTAGTAGAAATAAAGCACCAACATTTACTTCAGGTTGCTAGATCATTGTTTTTTCAATCATGTTTACCTTTGAAATATTGGAATTTATGCATCCAAACTGCTGCACATTTGATTAACAGAATTCCTTCTGTTTTACAAAATAAAACTCCTTTTGACCTATTACATGGCAGATTACCTGATTATAGCCATTTGAGAAATTTTGGTTGTTTATGTTATGCTAGCACTTTATCTGCTCATAGGACAAAGTTTGATCCTAGAGCAACAAAATGTGTTTTCCTGAGATATCCTTTTGGTACTAAAGGTTATAGGTTACTTGACTTGTCTAATGATAAGATTTTTGTTTCCAGAAATGTGATCTTTCATGAACACATTTATCCTTTTTCAAAACCTTCGTTTGGTGATAATTCTGTTCCTGATTCATCTGCTAAACCTTTACATGTTGATTATGATGATATTATCTTTGATGTTCCTGTTTATAAAGGTAGTAATCCTTCTGCTGATTGTCATCATACTTCCATTAATAATATTACTGATACTATGCAATGCTTATCCATTGATGATAGTCATGATGAACTCATAAGTACTACCACACAACATACCATTGATAATCAAGATGGTCTTAGAAGATCTTCTAGAGTTAAACATACACCTACATATCTAGATGTTTATAAAACTTCTTTGCCCCAATCAGTGACTCACCAGGTTAAAAGTGTTAATTCTATAGTCAATTATAGAGTTTCTTACCCTATATCTGACTACATTTCAACCAACCAGTTGTCTTTTTCTCACAAGGCTTTCACAGCCTCTATTTCTCAAATTGAGGAACCTAAAACCTATAAACAAGCTAGCACTGATGAAAATTGGATTAGGGCCATGAATAATGAACTTGAGGCACTTGAAAGAACTAACACCTGGTCTGTTATTCCATTACCAAAAGATAAACATTGCATAGGCAGTAAGTGGGTTTATAAGGTGAAATACAAACCTGATGGAGATATAGAAATATATAAATCTAGGTTAGTTTCAAAAGGGTACACACAAGAAGAAGGCATTGATTATTTTGATACTTTTTCACCTGTTGCTAAAATAACAACTGTGAGAATATTGGTTTCAATTGCTGTTGCTAAAAATTGGTGTATTCATCAATGTGATGTGAACAATGCATTCTTACACGGTGATTTACTTGAAGAAGTTTATATGACACCTCCTCTTGGTTATACTGTTCCTGCTAATAATGTGTGCAAATTGAACAAACAGGCCTCCAAACAATGGTTTTCAAAACTTTCTGAAACTCTTCTATACATAGATTTTGTTCAATCAAAGGCAGATACCTCTTTGTTTACAAAAACAACTGGAAAAGACTTTACTGTTTTATTGTGCTATGTGGATGACATAATACTTATAGGCACAAGTTTGGTTGAGATTGAATCTGTCAAGTCTTTTTTACATGCTAAGTTCACAATTAAAGATATTGGTGTTCTGAAATACATCTTGGGCATAGAAGTGACCAGAAATGACAAAGGCCTACAACTTTGCCAAAGAAAATATGTGCTTGATCTGTTAACACACACTGGTTATCTTGGTTGCAAACCTGCATCTACACCCATGAATCCTAATCACAAGTTTGTAAGTGATTCACCCTTACTCTCTTGTCCTTCTGAATATAGAAAAATTGTTGGGAAACTTCTTTATCTTACTATAACCAGGCCTGACATCTCTTATGCAGTCCAAACACTTACTCAATACATGAGTAAGCCCACTGAGAGTCATATGCAGGCTGTCCATAGACTCTTAAGATATTTGAAGTCTACTATTGGACAAGGTCTGTTTTATTCTACTAACAACAACTTCAAGTTACAGGGTTTTACAGATAGTGACTGGGCAAGGTGTGAGGAGACTAGAAAGAGCATCACAGGATATGCTATATACTTGGGAGACTCACTCATTTCTTGGAAGTCAAAGAAACAGAACACAGTCAGCAAATCCTCCACTGGAGCTGAATACAGAGCAATATGCTCCACCGCTTGTGAAATCCAGTGGATACTTTACATCCTTCAAGATTTCAAGATTCAACACCCTTAACTTGTCAACCTCTTTACAGACAGTAGATCTGCATATTACATAGCCCACAATCCAGCCCTTCATGAGAAGAGCAAACACATTCAGATAGATGTCCATCTAACAAGGGAGAAGATTCAACAAGGCATAATCAAGCTCATTCAACTTCCTACAACAGACAACCTTGCTGATGCCTTAACAAAACCTTTGGGAACAACTTCATTCAACACTTTCAAGACCAAAATGGGACTTCTCAACATTCACTCTCATTTTAAAGGGGTGGGGGTATAAAGACTCATACTACAGTCAAAAGGACTTCGACCACTACTAATACTTTTACTCAGCACAACTAATACTTCTTATTTAGTTGTGTCTTATAAATAGGGTAGAAGTAGATTAGGTTAACTTACTTGTTCGTTTTCTAATTTCTTCATTCTGAGTTTGTTGCTACCAGTTACAAAACTCTTTCTCTACAATTCATTTTCGTATGAATTGATTGTATACTTGATACAAGTCGTGTATGATCCAACTAAAATAATAATGGAACATTAAAATTAAAGGAAAAACCTCAGTGCAAGTGTTTTTTTTTTTTTAATATTTTATTTTTACCTTTCAATCAAAAGATTTAAACATCAAAGTCTTTTGTTGCATGCACAATCTTCAAAAACACATGGAATTATAAAATCATAAAAACTTGTGTGAAGTATGAAATTTTACTGAATATTGAATAAAAAATACCCAATTAGTAAAAAAAAGAAGCTAAAAGAATCGTGTATAAGACGTAGGGAGTACTTTTTAAAATTCTATTATCTCAAATCCTACAAAACTCACACTCTCACACATATACCAAATCCACACACACCTTTGCTATTCATCAAATTCATTTTACTAAATTCAAAATGCACCACAATCCATAAACAAACACGTGGGGTGTTTTTGCAACATTACAAGTGATTCTAATCACTTAGAATTGCGTATAAAAATAATTTGGAATATTTTGTATCTCTTTTACCAAATTAAATAAGATGTAAAAAAACATAATCTAAAAAGCTAAAAAGAAGGTGCTTCGACAGGTTATGGTTTTTTTTCTTTCTAAAATGCAATTAACTTTTTCCGTAAACGTTAGCAATTTTTCTTTAAATCTTTTTCACACACTATTAAATTTTCTTATTATTAAATAATTTTTTCATAATCACTAATTAACTCTTTAAAAGTACTTTCCCCATCCCACACTCGATTACCCATAAGCCAAAAAGGTTCATCCCATACGAGATTACCCATCCACAAAATAGCATTAGAGTAACACCATTATTTTCAACTATCCATTCTCAACATATAAAAAATTACATTTTATTCCATTAGTTATTACGCACAAAAACATCTTTCTTTTGTCTCATTCTCTTAAATTGATTGAAATATTCTCATCAAAAACTCATTTTATCTCCTCAAATACTAATAAATATTTCATATTGGATCCTGTTAAAACATCAAATGAACAATTGAGTTTGAGGCGAAGAGAATATAACTTGTGAGTAACACTTCTGTGAACCAAATCTACACATGAACTCGATTATTGTTATGTATAAACACTATCAACATTAAACAGTAAAATTTTTTGTGCATAACAATAATTTTTTTATAGATAACAACGATATTAAAAAAATCAAGTTCACTGTGAACTCGAATCTTCTCTAGTTTTTGTGATGACTTTTTTGCAAATACACCCTCATGGTCCCATACACACCCCCCAAATTCCAAATGCCTTTCCGCGAAATTTTACCCACCCAAAAGGCGAAAAGCGAGTAATGCCCGACCCGAAGAAGACGTCTTTGTTTGACCCGCATCTTAAATTGCATTGCCAAAAACAGCCGAAAGACAGCAAAACGCAATAAAATAAAGAAATACAAAAAAATCCATGTCGCCGTTGCCTCTGTAGCAAATCTTAATGGAAGAAGAAGAAGAAAAAAAAATTTCAAGCTGTAAATGAAGAACAATTCATTACTTTATTTCGCATAAGGTACAATCTAAAACCCTTTCCCCTACTCAGATTTCACAAATCCGAATTAATTAATTCATAATATATGCAACATGTAGGTGCCCATCTCTTTAATCGGACACAATTTGAGAGCACCGTTTTAAATCACAAATTTTATTCAAGGTCTCTGTTTCTGGAGCAAATTTATTCTTTGGTCGATTATTAGGAGTAGAGAAATTCAATTGGGATCACGGCTGAGGAGAAACAATGTTAGGGCTGATCTGAGATTTTGAAGTTGGGAAGTAGTCTGCATTTTTTGAGGACGAAATGAAGGCCGGGAGTGCTGCAAAGCTAATTGTTGATGCGCTGCTACAGCGGTTCCTCCCCCTTGCGAGGCGACGCATTGAAACTGCTCAAGTTCAAGTAAGTTTCTTTTTTGTGTTTGAGAGTTTTTGGGCGTGGGGTGGGGAAAGGGGGGGTTTATAATCATGTGTTGGGGCATTGCTATATTCATAACCGTTAGGGGGAGTTCATTATGTCAAATTATTATAAGAATTTTTTCCACTCAAACTTGCTCACTGCCTAGTTGAGTTATGCCATGTATAGATTCTATTACATGTTTGAGATTTGTCAAAGAGTTGATTGTGCATTGTGTTTGGTAGGCTTTCATAAATGAAATGAAAAGGCCCAATTGAATATTTATCTGGGGAAGTGGTTAGGTATCCGAAATCCCGGAGAAAAGAAAACAAAGGTAAAAAGATTATTGGGCTGTTAAGGGATGACAAATATAGGATAGTGGAGTATTCGCGAGATCTTTTCGTGACGTCATATATGGATGCTTTCGATATGTCAAACTGCCTTTTTCCGAAGATTTGTGCTTTTCATAATGAGCAATTACTGCTTGATTATTTATGGCGGAACTTTCTGCAGGATGGACAGTACCTACGGCCATCAGATCCGGCTTACGAGCAAGTACTAGATTCTTTAGCAATGGTGGCTCGACACACACCCATACCTTTACTGGAAGCCCTTTCACGATGGAGAGAAAGGTTACCATCTCTATAAAATCGTTTCTATTTGAGCGAACTATCTTCGTTTTATGGATTGTTTGTTAAATGTATTCCCTATCACATAGTAATGATGCTATCTATTAAGTTCATTTTCCATATAAAATCTTGACGATAACAGGAGTATGTCAGTGGCTGACAAGTTCGTCACGTTTGACACTTTGACTAGAAAGTTGTAGTTTTAAAAGTGTGTGCCATAGAAATTGTCCTTTATTTGCGAAGCATTCAAATGCTGTTTAGCTTCTTAAATCTCTTCAAGAAAGTTTATAACTGATGCAGGTAAATCACAATGCCAAGTTAATATCAGTATAGGCTCTGGAAATTCTGCTTAGGCTACCAGCTTGACAATGGAGCTCTATTGCTACCCAAAATAGTTTATTAATTCGCCACAGTAAAATAATTCTTTTTCCGAAACCTTCCGAGGTTCTTTTCACTCTAAGATTGCATCAAATCATGAAAGTTTTTTTGGCTGGTGAATCTTAAGAACCGAGTTGATGTTATTTATGTTCTTTTAAAGTTTGATGATATTCCTTAGCATAGTTATATTGAAACAAACTGTTAAATGTTTTCAGTACATCAAAACCACCTGCACTGTAGGTATTAATTATTACGTTGAGTTGAACAGGTCTAGAAATGGTGGTTAACAAAGGCAAGCTTTGTGATTATTCATTGTTCTAATAGCTAATGTGAAGGCACGGAACACTTTTTCTTTTCTTTTTTTGGGATAAGAAACAGAAAAATTTATTAAGAAAATAATAATGAGAAATCCTGATCGAGATAATAGTACAATATAAAAGTACATTACTCCAGTCTCGATTAGTATAGGATACAATACTCTAGTATATGCTTCACTTGCTCTAAAAATTCTTGGATTCCAATGCAGTGAATCTCCAAAAGGTGCAAATGATGCTTCAACATTTCAAAGAAAGGTCTCTCTCTCTCTCTCTCTCCCCAGTTTGATTAATTACTTAGAACATTGTCCGCAAAAGACGATGTAAGGAAATTGTTAGTGTTTGTCAATAATAGGACCACTGTCCGCAAAAGAAGATACAAGGAAATTTGATAAATTACTGAACTTTGTCATAGCGATATTTCATAGTATTGATGCTGGCGAAATTGGGATTACTAAAAGGAAAATAAAATCATTAATGGTTCTTGGAGAAAACCATTTTAATCCCTTTTCTATCTTAAAAGCTATTCTTAAGACCTTTTCTGAAAATGCAGTTCAAACAAACTTGATTTATATTTTGATGTTTCATTGTACAGTTAGCAGTGGAATGTATTTTTTGCTCGGCATGTATTCGTTTCGTCGAGTGCTGCCCACAAGAAGGACTTACAGGTTTGTTCATGCTTTAGTGGTCCCTTGAATCCTTTGGTTCGCAAAATTCACTTATTTACCTCACTCTACCCCACAAAAAAAAAAGTTTTGAAAGTATTAACAGGCATCCTCCTTTGGCAGAAAAACTTTGGATTGGACTTGAAAACTTTGTCTTTGACTGGCTAATCAATGCAGACAGGTAATGATGTTTTACCTTACTTAAAAAATGATAGATGTAGCAAATCACAGATTCTTTAACGACATTTCGAACATCTTTAGCTGTTTATCCCTCCTGGTTGAAATTCATGCCTGTTTTTCAATGCAGAGTATAAACATACAAATGCTTTGACGCATACATACATCATCACAGTGGCAGATATAATTGTGTTTAGTGTTGTTTGTGTCGATTTGAATTTCGAAGGATGGCACACTAAATGAAGAACAATTAGTTGCATTTCCTTGAATACTAGAAAATTCATGTGTATAAAAAAAAGGAATGACACTTGAAGATGTTCTCTTTTTGTGTCATTTTTGTCAAAAATTTCATTTTTTATCGAAAAGTTACCCTAATTTTGTATTCAGATCACGTCGACGGTGGCCACCATTTTCATTTGAACCGTCTCATCCAGGAATTAAATTTAAACCCTTATATAATTTGGAAAAATTACTGATAGGTACAATTTTTTTTTAAAAACTTACTGGCAGGTACAAAATGGTTGCATATATGTAGGTACAATTGCACTTTCAAGTGCAATTTTAACTGTATATGCAATCTCATTTGTACCTGCCAGTAATTATCCCTATTAATTAATTTCACGTTTCGATTACACGACACCCGTGTATATATTGCGACTCATAAATCGCAAAGTATAATCATTTTTGTGGCTAATTTGAGTTATTCACGATTAGACGAGGGTCGTCGAGGCCTACACTGTTATGTTCTTCTCAGTTAATCCCATCATTTGATACCTTATTCATGCCATTTTGTATCCTACAATAAATTTCCAGCCAAAATTCAAAATTTGTACAAGACAAGACCAAAATTAATAAATTGAAAATTTAATGAACACATATAAAAATTACAGGCAGCTGAAATAGTCCCCCACTATAACATCTCACTGTTGCTAGTTGGAAAATTCCGGGAATTTTCAAACCTTTTAGAACCACTCTTTTGTAAAACTCTTGTAATCACATTCCCAGTCCCATAAAGATAAAGATAGATCTTATATCAACATACATATTACACACATATAAAAAACTTCCATGTATACGTATCTTTGCAAATCTGCTTCATGGTATTAAAAAAAAAAATGCATGGTTCTAAATTCTATGTTTGATAATGGCAGGGTTGTTAGCCAAGTTGAGTATCCTTCCCTTGTTGACCTAAGGGGACTTTTGCTGGATCTAGTTGCACAGCTCCTTGGTGCTTTATCACGTATCAGGTAAAAACTGAATGATGTGAACCGCAGCACCTTTAAATTGTGGATAAGCCGACATTCTTATCAAATTGTACATATTAAAAGGATCCTGCCCATTTAAATTTATATAGGTTTTGTAATAAAAATTTGAGGATCCAATTAATGCCATGTTCAGCTCAGTTGATTCATCCATAAGGAAATATCAGTTTAGTATTTCTTTTATGAAAGAAAATTGCAAGAGCTTTGAGGCAATAAAAATAAAGAAGACTAAGGACAAATTGAATTATCAGCTCCATATAAAACCACATTTCATTCCAAACTTAGGAAATAACGATCATAGATAATCTTATGCGACTCTAAGATTAAGTGATCAGGTCAATTGTCTCTGAACTTCATTCGAATTCGTAGCTTGGGTATTGAATTTCTCAATACCGTAGTCTGTCAAAAAGTTAATGACAGATGATGTGCATAAGATGTCTTTATGCTACATTCAGCACTAAAATCTGATGGGTTGGTCTTATGTAAAAAACAATTTTACCGTGCAATTGGTTTGCAACTATCAAAATTTAGACAACTATTACTATCAAACTAATACCTTTTAAATGAACGTCTAATGCTGTTTAAGAATACACACAAAATGCAAACCAATTGCATGGTATAACAGGTTTACATAAGGCTTTGCCAAATCTGACATTTGCATGTTTTTATCACTGGCTCGACAGATTTAGTTCTGTGACCGAGCGCTTCTTCATGGAGCTCAATACTCGCCGAATTGATACCAGTGTTGCAAGAAGTGAAACACTTAGTATTATCAATGGGATGCGCTACCTTAAGCTCGGGGTATGTGTGAATATTCACTTCGATTCCTTTGTGCCACTTTTCGTATTCCAATTTGAGTTCCACCCTATGTATCACTAACACATGTCAGTATGGCATATACAGTCCGTTGATTATTTTTTTACCATCCACATGCCATACATCCAGATTGTGGAACACAAAGTGGAATGCTAAAAGTGCCACAGATGATATCATTCCGTGAATATTGTCACTAATCAAGTTATTACAAAAACATTGGATGATGAAGAAATGATTTTCAGGTTAAAACAGAAGGTGGTTTGAATGCATCAGCCTCGTTTGTTGCAAAAGCCAACCCTCTAAATCGAGCTCCTCACAAGCGTAAAAGTGAACTTCACCATGCACTATGCAACATGCTTTCAAACATACTTGCCCCACTTGCTGATGGTGGAAAAGGTCACTGGCCTCCTTTTGGCGTTGAACCTGCACTCTCCTTTTGGTACGAAGCTGTAGCACGAATAAGGAGGCAGCTGATGCATTGGATGGATAAACAGAGTAAACATATAGCTGTAAGTTTCTGTTTGTAGGGGGTTAGGGAGAACAGCTTTTTCTGCTTTATGTCTATCTTGATTATATTGTTCGTATTATGTAGAAGTCTTATGTAAACCAGTGTTACTGTGCAATTGGGTTGCATTTTGTGTGTATTCTTAAACAGTATTAGTTGTTTCATTAAATGTATAAGTTTAATACTATTCGTATCATTAAAAAGTATTAGCTGTTTTTTACATTTTGATCTGTCCCAAATTATTGTCACTTCTATGTTGAAAATGTGTAAACTGTTTAAAATCCCCGTGTGTAATGTATATCGGGACTAAACATTATTGTTTTTGTATTCAGTAAATAAGGATATATAGGAACTTTATAGGTAAAATCCAAAATTTCAAGCATAACAGTATGATGTTTTATTGTTCTGTAAGAAAATGAAAGTGGATCATCTTTGTGGGACGGAGGGAGTAGTTGCAAACCAGTTGTATGGTAAAACTGTTCTACATAAGACTTAACTCTCAATTATACCCTGGGGGATGCAAACGTCCTTCTTGACTTCTTTTATTCTCATTAACCATCACAATTACCCCATGTTCATTCCCATTACCATTCCCATTGAGGAATTTTTGAACCAAGCGCCCCATTACTTCTTTTGATCCTTGAGAGCCTTGTAAGTTGTATCTTGTTTTATCTTTTATGCCAACCTTTCTTACATTGATGACATATCAGTTTTAATATGTATTTTGGATATTTTGACTGATGCTGTGTTTCAAACATTTTCTCCCTATAGGTTGGTTACCCTTTGGTGACACTTCTCCTATGTCTTGGTGATCCTAATGTTTTTCTCAGTAACTTTGGTTCTCACATGGAACAACTATACAAACATCTCAGGGTAAGTTTATAGATGCAATGTGCACTATTACGATATCAAGAATTACCATTTATATTGTACTCTTATTTACATTTCAGGATAAGAACCATCGCTTCATGGCCTTAGATTGCCTACATCGTGTTCTGAGGTTTTACTTGAGTGTCCATGGTGATGCACAACCTCCGAATCGTGTATGGGATTACCTGGATAGTGTTAGCTCTCAACTTGTGACAATTCTAAGGAAGGGGAATGCTGACTCAGGATGTCCAACATGATAAACTTGTGGAATTCTGCGTAACTATTGCAGATCATAATCTTGATTTTGCGATGAACCACACGATACTGGAATTGCTGAAGCAAGATAGCCCGGAGGCAAAAGTTATTGGTCTTCGTGCGTTGCTTGCCATTGTCATGTCTCCCACCAGCCAGCATGTTGGCTTGGAAATTCTTCACGGTATTTATTGTTGTTTTGTCTAGGGTTAAATTGCAAATAAATCATGAACTTTTCACGTTTTCTCAATTACAACATATGTTTTTAAAATTTGCGATTCGATACACGACCTTTTAAATTGTTGCAATTCTATCACATGACTATTTGCGGTAAATCCTGTTGATTTGGCAGTATATGAAATTGCAAAAAATAAAATAAAAGGCTGTGATTAAATTGAAACAATAATAATGGTCGAAATTTATTTGCAGTTTTATCAGAAAATATTCAGCTGCCACATCAACTTAACTTGCCAAAAAATAGTCATATGTTATAATTGCAAAATTTAAATAGTCTGTGTATCAAATTGCAAATTTTAAAAACATATGTTGTAATTAAAAAACGTGAAAAGGTTGTGATTTTTTATGCAATAAACCCTTTTGTCTATTATGAATGATCTCCTTTTTGTTGACCTTCTGAATAAATATCATAGCTTACTGAACGTTATGCTGCTTTGGCAGTTCACAATATTGGTCACTACATCCCAAAAGTTAAGGCTGCCATCGAAGCAATTTTGAGATCTTGCCATAAAACCTACAGTCAGGCTCTTCTTACTTCTTCAAAGACTACAATAGGTAATATTTTACAGCTCTTGCAGTTTTCTAGGGTCGATAATGAGGTGTTATCTTGACATGTTAATTCTTCACGTAGTAAGCTGGCAAATGCAGTTTGTTAATTGTTGTTGTTTGTCAGTCCAAATCATGTTTATAGAACTGTGTGAGCAGAATTAGCTGAAACCTATATCTGTAAGTCCTGTGCTCATTTTGTATAAGATTATTTCGAGGATTACTTATTATTTAGGTAATTCTCGCTCTCTCTCTCTCTCTTTCATAATACATGTATGTATGTGCCTGTGTCACGTAAAGGCAAATTCAGGAGTTAATGGTCTCAGATTTTAACATTTTTTGGACCACTAAAGAATATCTCTGAATATATCAGGACATCTAGATTATTTTGAGCGAGCTATTGGCTGGATGTTTCTGCAGCTTGAGTATTGCTACGAACAGTAAAGTAGAATTAGCGGTGGTTGAGTGGTCAAATATAGGAATAAGTGGTCTACATAAGAATTAATAACTCTAGTTTTTTTTATTCACTAAACCACACAAAACTTAGTATTATAAGTTCCTTCAGTTTATTGAATGAAGACAGAGAAATAAAAATGAGAATTATTGTCTATTTGTATGCGAATAAGCTTGTCTTTATGGTTTGACTTTCATTACCACTATTTATCTTTGATCACTTTCTGCATGTGGGAAACAATCATTTCATTGGATCTTTATTCCTTAATGAAACACGAAATATCGCATGTCACACTTTTCTTTCTATTTGATTCTGTTCTCAAACTCATTTTTTTCCTTCCCAATGCTATTTGATTCTGTTAATGTATAAGTAAAGTATCTACTGACACAGAGTCAAGCTTATGTGTAGTGTAGACCTTAGAATGTACATGTGAGGTAGTAACTTAGTCACATGTATGCTTTTATGTTTGCTGAATTGCCTCCTTCAACTTAAATAGGAATATTGCCAATTCAGGGCCTGAAAGTTACTAAAACTATCAATTTAGGATATGAAATATTTTTCATATTGATTCAGGACCTGAAAATAGGAAACTATCAATGTAGGCTTGAAAGATAAAAATTATCAATTTAGGACTCATAAATATTACGATCATGTTTGGCATCTTATAGTTTATTCCTTATTTATTAATGTACATATTATTTTTTCATTTCAACTTTATTTTTTCTTATTTAACCCACTCATGTGAAATTAATGTATCTTTTATTTTCTGCAGTTGTGATTTATAAAAATATTGTTGGATAACTAGAAAGTATGCATGTCAAACATGGTCTTAGAATGTGCGAGTCCTAAAACCAGTAGTTTCTATCTTTCAGATCCCGCATTGATAGTTTTCTATTTTTTAGATCCTGAATCGATAGGAAAAATCTTTGAGGCCCCTAATTGAGAGTTTTACTATTTTCCAAACTCCAATTAAATATTTTGCAAAAAATAAATAAAAAATGGACATACAGCTGAAAAGTACTTCTGCAGATGCTGTTACAAAAGAGAAGTCTCAAGGGTATCTTTTTCGTTCTGTGCTAAAGTGCATACCTTATCTCATCGAAGAAGTTGGCCGGAGTGATAAAATCACCGAAATAATTCCTCAACATGGCATCAGTATCGATCCCGGCGTTCGTGAGGAAGCCGTGCAAGTTCTGAATCGGATTGTGCGATACCTTCCTCACCGTCGATTTGCAGTTATGAGAGGGATGTCGAATTTCATCCTACGTCTTCCAGACGAGTTCCCTCTTCTCATTCAGACATCATTGGGACGCCTTCTCGACCTTATGCGTTTCTGGAAAGCGTGTCTATCAGACGATAAGATTGACCATGATGCCCTTGACTTAAAGCGTTTACAAAGATACGAGGGATTGAAGAGGTCATCCTTTAAGCAGCCTCAGGATGCATTCGAATTTCGTGCTTCGGAGATTGATGCAGTCGGTCTTATATTCCTTAGTTCTGTGGATAGTCAGATTAGGCATACTGCTTTAGAGTTGCTGCGTTATGTCCGTGGTTTACGGCATGATATACGGGAACTTTCCATGCAAGAACGGCCAGATCAGATCTTAAAAAACGAAGCTGAACCGATATTCATAATCGATGTTCTAGAAGAGAATGGGGTGGGTACCACATTGTGGCTTCAACGGGTTGTACTTTCAAATTCTGTTTCTTTTTAGTGTGGTACCGAGATTAACCAGCACTGTTTTTACAGGATGATATTGTTCAGAGCTGCTATTGGGATTCTGGTCGTCCTTTTGATCTAAGACGAGAGTCAGATGCCGTACCTCCTGATGCGACTCTCCAGTCTATCCTGTTTGAGAGTCCCGATAAATATAGATGGGCTCGTTGTCTAAGTGAGATTGTCAAATATGCCGCTGAGCTCTGTCCTAGTTCTGTTCGGGAAGCAAAGTAAATAAACATTTCTACAATGAGTTGGCTTATGTAACAGTTTTACAGAGAACCTGTTTTGCAATTAATACTTTATAGTGAAATAACTAATACCCCTTAATGAAACAACTAATACAGTTAAAAATACACACAAAATGCAAAGCAGTTGCATGGTAAAACTGGTTTACATATGACTTTGCCCTATACCCTACAATTAAATCTCTCATATTCTTTCTAAGAATTTGCCTGGATGTTAAGTAATTGAACCAACAGGAGAGTGTGTAAAGTAAAATGGAAGTATTTAATAAATAAACATTGCAGCCACAGTTTAATGTCTGTTCCTAGGAAGCAGTACACTCCATTATATCCTCCTTTTTCATTTCAACTTAAATGTATGACTTGTGTATTCAGACAGTTATATTGTACTCTATTGCAGATTAGAGGTTATCCAGCGCCTTGCTCATATCACACCAGCCGAATTGGGTGGAAAGGCTAATCAGTCGCAGGACACAGACAATAAGCTGGACCAATGGCTTATGTATGCAATGTTTGCATGCTCGTGTCCACTTGATAGTCGAGAAGGTGGGGGCTCAGCAGCAACAAAAGAACTATTCCATCTGATATTTCCTTCCCTCAAGTCTGGTTCTGACTTGCAAGTTGTAAGTACTTGCTGCTTCCAACAAACTTTTATTACATCTCTCTGGTTCTATGTTCCTATCCCGGCTATTCCTCTCAGTTTTCACAAATGGTGAAGACAACATTCAGGAACTCTCTGCTTGTTTTATTGTTTGGATGCTCTAAGTATGTTTGTTTATGTATTGGAGTGGATTTTAAATCCAGTAGGTGGTGATGAATAGTAAAAGATGTATTTGGATTTTGTATATGTATGGGAGTGTGGATTTTGTATATGTATGGGAGCGTAGATTTTGTATAATTTGATAGTATAGGATTTTGGAAATAAAGGAGATAGATGCTTGATTGTGTATTGGAAATTGTGTGTATAGTAGGGAAGAGAGTGTGTAAAGTAAAATGGAGGAGAGAGAGTGTTGAATTGGGTAGATAGTAATAATTGAAAAGTGGGTGATAGATGATAGTTTATTGAAAATTTGTTTGAAAAAAAAGTAAAAGGTGCATTATAGGTATTATAGGAAAGAAGTTTAGAGCCTTTGAAATCCTATACCAATATCCGGAGAAACAAACACAGATATGGATTTGAAAAAAAAAAAAAAGTGGAGTGGGGAGCTAGGAAAGTGATATGGATTTATAAATCATTTTATGAAGCGTCTTTCAAGGCATTAAAAGTCAGTCGGAACAAAGCCTGAGAGGTTGCTGGTGCAATCTCCCACTCAAGGGCGGATTGTAACATTTTTTTATCAACAGAAAGTTGCACATACAACTGAGTGCTTAGGGCAAATTGAGGAAACAAATTCGGAAAAAATATACATCAACTTTATCAGAACTAAATATAAATGGTAAATATTTTAACTGGAACTGATTAAATCTGAATCCAAAAGCCTTTCTAGTTGTTCAACTCCTTCCAGCTTACAATTTTATCTCTGTGAGTTGGAAAACCAATTTTTAAATGTTCAGAAGATTATACATTATAGATTTAGAGATTAAATGATGATATCCTCAGAATCGATAACACAGCTTTAATTTTTCAAAATGCGTGTGTTTGTGTGTTTTATTTTGAGATCGCATAGTGTAGACTGTAATTATCTCTCAATGTGCCTGTATCAAACACACATCTGATAGTAATGCTGCTGAGTTTTCTGGAATGCTTTAGAAACTAAAGCTTTACCATGTGAAAAGCCAAATATAATAGGAGCACGCTTCTATAGAAAGTGAAAACATAAAATAATAACTGATGCTAGATCTTCCTATGCATGTATGTATTCTCTATATTTGTAAAGACTCTTACGGGTGATGAGAAATAATGAAACTTACTGAGTATTCTGAGTTTATTCTTTCAATTACTGCCATTAAGAGAAAGAACATTACTTTTACACAAAATTTGCAGTTCTTTTGGAATATATTCTTCCATACAGTTTTTAACCTGGGGAGTATCCCATTATATGGTGCAATTTTGTTATGTAATCCATGGAATCCTGCTAGTTAAAAATTTAAACTATGTTAGTATGATCTATGATTGCCTCCATTAAAATTTTAAAATTTGTGTAATACATTTCTCTCTCCGTTCCATAATACTTGATGTTTTAGGTCTCAAATTTTGTTGCAAATTATTTTGATGTTTTGTAGGTTTCAAGGTTGACTAATAATATTCTTCCCTATTTACCCTTGTATTAATTAACTTGGTCATGCAAAGTTAATTTGTCAATCATGAGAAATTATGAGTAGGAAGATTAGAAGGAATAATTGTATGTTGTTTAACAAGTACTATATTCCCCCTGCAGCATGCAGCCACCATGGCGCTTGGTCACTCGCATCTGGATGTATGTGAAATAATGTTCAGCGAGCTTGCATCATTTATAGACGAGGTTTCTCTAGAGACAGAGGCAAAACCGAAGTGGAAGGTACTACATGATAAACAACAGAGATAATGTTCATATTTTCTTTCTGGCTCTTTGTCCCTTCTCTAGTTTTTCCCTTCTCTGTATTTCATAATATCTGTGCTTATATTCTTGATCCTTTTTTCCCTTTGCATAAGCATTAGTTGTCTAATCTTATTCTAGAGGCAGTTGCATCAATTCATGTGCTGATATATATGTGTGTGTGTATATGTATATAGAGTAATGATATGGAGCCCGACGGTGGGTTTATTATGGAGCCGAACACCAGAATAAAACATTTGTACATTGTAGCATGGTACAAGTAGTTTATGCTGATGTAACATGGTACAAACACACACACACATACAAAACACATATATATTAGATTGGCCATATGTCAAACTAATAATAAAGAGAGGATCTTTCAACATTTTCAAAAGAGTTGGTCTTATGTAAAGTAATTTTACCGCACCACTGATTCGCAACTATCACTTTATAGTAAAACAACTAATACTTTTTAATGGAACACTAATACTATCAAATTAATACCTTTTAATGAAACGAATAAAACTGATTAAAAATACGCACAAATTGCAAACCAGTTGCATGGTAAAACTCACATTAAACTCAGATCTCATTCTTAGCCAATTGAATGTAGTACATATGCTACACCTTTTTTCATGCCTGATTCTGCTTGAAGTTGTTATATAGTTATTTACCATTGTTATTAATGCAGAGTCAAAAGTCTCGGCGGGGAAGAACTACGTTACCCATATTGCAAACATATACCGCACTGTCGCTGAAAAAATATGGCCCGGCATGTTAGGCATAAAGCCGTTTTTTCGTCTTCATTACTTGAAATTCATTGAAGAAACAACTCGAATGATTTTGACAGCTCCTGCAGAGAATTTTCACGAGATGCAACCTCTCCGATATGCACTTGCTTCTGTTCTACGATATTTGGCTCCCGAATTTGTCGATTCGAAGTCAGAGAAATTCGATATCAGAACTCGAAAACGACTTTTCGATCTTCTCCTTACCTGGGCTGATGATACGGGCAGTTCATGGAATCAGGACGGTGTTAGTGATTATCGGCGTGAAGTTGAGCGTTACAAATCCAGCCAGCATTCACGGTCAAAAGACTCTATCGATAAACTTTCGTTCGATAAAGAATTGAGCGAACAGGTTGAAGCAATACAATGGGCCTCAATGAATGCGATGGCTTCGTTGTTATATGGACCCTGCTTTGATGACAATGCAAGGAAGATGAGTGGGCGGGTAATTTCTTGGATCAATAGCCTGTTCATCGAGCCTGCTCCCAGAGCACCTTTCGGTTTTTCACCGGCTGATCCAAGAACTCCGTCTTATGCGAAATATACGGGAGATGTTGGGCGTGGAGTAACGGGCCGTGATAGGCATAGAGGTGGTCAACATCGAGTTTCTCTGGCAAAACTGGCTCTAAAGAATCTTCTTCTCACTAATTTGGACCTATTTCCAGCCTGCATTGATCAGGTATTGTGAAGTCTGTATTGTACTGATAGTTACTCCCTCCGTTCCAATTAAACGGTCGTTTTGGAGGGAAAAAAATTTGTTCCAAAATATGTCGCTTTTGGTTTTCCAACTTTACCCTTAATGTTTGTGATAAATGACCATAAATGATTCATTGATGATCTGTAAGAGGTTTATTAGTCATTTTATAAAAATGTTTATAGGTATTAAATGACTTTCTTAATCTATGTGAAACACCCTAAAACGACAGATAAGTTGGAACGGAGGGAGTAGTTTGCCTGTTAGCCAAGACTATTTACGAAGCAGGGTATTCTGTTGTACCATGTTTTGAATGCAACAATTGCATTTCTGTGTTCAAAGGGGTATTTTAGCTCAGTTTTTAAATATTAAATTGACTTGATTGCTGATAAAATCACCATCTTTTTGCAAATGCAATTTGAGTTTTGGCAAATAAAACCTCGAGGAATATTGACTCTTGCCTGCTTGTGTATTTTTTTTTTAACGACGTCGTTTGGGATTTAAATTGTTGCCAAGTAGGATGATATGTCAGAAACGGGCAAGAGTTAATCTGCCCAGAAGTTCGCATTGCAATTTTTTTAGAATTGTAAATTTGTTCGCCAAGACTCAATTTTAGATTAGGATGCAATTTTCGAAAATGTGATGATTTTTGCAGCGATTTAGTAACTAAACATGCACATTACGCCTTTAGTCGTTTCTTCCATAATCAACACATTTGATGTCCATATTTTTGTTTACTGCTTGCTAGCGATGGCTTCCTAGTTACATCCTATTGCACCACTGCGGTAGTAAATTTGACATGATAAAACATTTCTTATTAGGTTTATTTGGCAAACACATTTCCTTTCTATGTTCATTGATGTGGCAATCATGTCTTTTTTTTCAACAAAAGTTTCTAATTATTTATAATTTGGTGCAGTGCTATTATTCCGATGCTGCGATAGCCGACGGCTATTTCAGCGCATTGGCTGAAGTTTACATGCGTCAAGAGATTCCAAAATGCGAAATCCAGAGGCTATTAAGTTTGATCCTTTACAAAGTGGTGGACCCCTCTAGGCAAATTCGCGATGATGCCCTTCAAATGCTCGAGACACTTTCCGTCCGCGAATGGGCCGAGGATGGCGTCGAGGGGGCGGGAAGCTACCGAGCTGCCGTGGTTGGCAACCTTCCCGACTCTTATCAACAGTTCCAATACAAACTCTCTTGTAAACTCGCTAAAGATCATCCTGAATTGAGTCAACTTCTTTGCGAAGAAATCATGCAACGGCAACTCGATGCAGTTGACATAATCGCACAACATCAAGTTCTAACCTGCATGGCTCCGTGGATCGAGAATCTCAATTTTTGGAAATTAAAAGACTCGGGTTGGAGTGAAAGATTGTTGAAAAGTCTTTATTATGTCACATGGCGGCACGGGGATCAATTTCCCGATGAAATCGAGAAGTTATGGAGCACGATAGCTAGCAAGCCTAGGAATATAAGCCCCGTTCTTGATTTCTTGATCACGAAAGGGATCGAAGATTGTGATTCGAATGCATCAGCAGAAATAAGTGGAGCATTTGCTACATACTTTTCGGTTGCTAAAAGAGTGAGTTTATATCTAGCTCGTATTTGCCCACAGCGCACGATTGACCACTTGGTTTACCAATTGGCTCAACGAATGCTCGAAGATACTGTGGAGCCACTGAGACCATATGCTAATAAAGGTGATACTGTTGGAGGCGCTGTTTTAGAATTCTCTCAGGCCCCTACTGCTGCGCAAATCACCTCCGTTATCGATAGCCAGCCTCACATGTCTCCTTTACTAGTTCGAGGTTCTCTCGATGGCCACTTAAGAAACACTAGTGGAAGTTTAAGCTGGAGAACAGCTGCTGTTGGTGGGAGAAGTGCGTCAGGCCCGTTGACTCCTATGGCTCCAGAGCTTAACGTCGTTCCTGTAACTGCTAACCGCTCTGGTCAACTTATACCGTCATTGGTCAACATGTCTGGGCCTTTATTGGGTGTGCGGAGTTCTACGGGAAGCTTACGTAGTCGCCACATGTCTCGTGACAGTGGAGATTACGTCATTGATACCCCGAATTCTGGGATTGAAGATGGAATGCTCTCCAGCGTTGGGACCCACGGTATCAATGCTAAAGAGCTTCAGTCAGCTTTACAGGGCCATCAGCAACATACGTTGACGCAAGCGGATATCGCGTTGATTCTACTCGCTGAAATCGCGTATGAGAATGATGAGGATTTTTAAGTGAGCATTTGCGTTGCTATTTCACGTGACATTCGTCTCGATGGACAGTTCGGAGGATATCGTATTGGAACACTGCCAACATTTGCTTGTTAATCTTCTGTATTCACTCGCTGGTCGTCATTTAGAACTCTATGATGTCGAGCAAAGTGATGGAGAGAACAAACAGCAGGTTGTGAGTTTGATCAAATATGTTCAATCAAAGAGAGGTAGCATGATGTGGGAGAATGAGGACCCCACAGTTGTCAGAACCGAGCTCCCGAGTGCAGCCCTCCTATCAGCTCTTGTACAAAGCATGGTGGATGCTATCTTTTTCCAAGGAGATCTCAGAGAAACATGGGGGGCAGAAGCCCTTAAGTGGGCCATGGAGTGCACATCACGACACCTGGCGTGCCGATCTCATCAAATATACCGCGCACTCCGGCCTCGTGTGACGAACGATGCATGTGTATCTCTGCTTCGGTGTTTGCATCGCTCGTTGGGAAATCCCATCCCGTCGGTTTTGGGCTTCGTTATGGAAATCTTGTTAACTTTACAAGTAATGGTGGAAAATATGGAACCTGAGAAAGTGATACTATACCCCCAACTCTTCTGGGGTTGTGTTGCTATGATGCATACAGATTTTATCCATGTATATTGCCAGGTCCTCGAGCTTTTCTCGCGGGTAATTGACCGTTTATCCTTCTGGGACACGACAACCGAAAACGTGCTGCTCTCAAGCATGCCACGAGACGAGCTGGACACAAATGCGTCAGATCGTTCCTTTCGACGTTTAGAATCAAGAAACATATCTGATGTAACTCCATCGAATTCAAAGATACCCGTTTTCGAAGGAGTTCAGCCTCTTGTTCTCAAAGGACTAATGTCCACAGTCAGTCATGGTGTTTCCATTGAAGTGCTCTCGAGAATAACCGTCCCTTCTTGTGATTCAATATTCGGTGATGCAGAAACTCGTCTCTTGATGCACATTACCGGTTTACTCCCATGGCTTTGCTTGCAGCTGAGCCATGATGTGGGACCTGCTTCCCCGTTCCAACAGCAGTACCAGAAGGCTTGTACCGTTGCAAACAGCATTGCTATATGGTGTAGATCAAAATCACTAGACGAGCTAGCGACTGTTTTCATGGCTTACGCCTCGGGAGAGATCAAGGGCATCGAAAATCTCCTCGCTTGCGTTTCTCCATTGTTGTGCAACGAGTGGTTCCCCAAACACTCGACTCTTGCTTTCGGCCACCTCCTTCGTCTTTTGGAAAAAGGGCCCGTAGAGTATCAGCGGGTGATACTCCTCATATTAAAAGCCTTGCTTCAACACACTCCCGTCGATGCAACCCAGAGTCCTCACATGTATGCAATCGTCTCACAATTAGTCGAGAGCACTCTCTGCTGGGAAGCTCTCAGTGTTCTAGAGGCACTCCTACAAAGCTGTAGCTCGTTGCCCGGGTCCCACCCGCATGATCCTGGTGCTTTTGAGAACGGGTTCGGCGGGCCCGAGGAGAAGTTTCTCGCACCTCAGACCTCCTTCAAAGCCCGTAGTGGCCCGTTGCAGTTCGTGAGCGGGCTGGGATACGGCCCAGGTTTCGCTCAAGGTAATGCAGTAGAATCCGGTGTATCACCTAAAGAATTAGCACTGCAGAATACCCGTTTGATGCTAGGGCGGGTTCTTGATAGCTGTGCCCTCGGTAGACGGAGAGATTACAGAAGGCTCGTCCCATTTGTAACGACCATCGGAAACGTGTAGATCGGTTTTTCGTTCATCCTGCTGTGGTTTATTAGACAGTCCACTGGGGATGCTGTGATGAGGCCTGCAAGTGTATATAGTTATTTAAGCACTTAGATATAGTCATAAGTTTGATAAGTTTTGTTGTTTAAAGCTAGTAGGGTGCACCAAGATTCATTCCTTGCATAAGTTGTCATTAGTTTTATGAAATCCTTTGGAGCTTCTTGTTAGTTACATATTGTATGAGAAACTTTTGGTACATGCATTCACCTGTTTGGAATGAGATGTACATATTTACATAATTGTCATGGATTTTCAGCAACTATATTTAGTCTTAGTTTATCAAAGCTTAGATTCAAGACTGTTGATTTCTTTTTGCATAACTGTTGGTTTACCATTTCAAGGTTGAGTTACCAAATTTGGCAATATCTTAATTAATTTATCAGTAAATTGCATCTATAGACTATAATGATTCTCTCTCACTAATTAGGAAATGTTATTTAATGGTATGTTGGGTTTTTGTTTTGTTTCGTAATTAAAAATTGTTTATTTTGTGCCGAAGGTGGTACTTTTTCCGTTCTGTTTTAGATTGTCCATTCATGTTTGACTCATGTTTTAACGACCGAATTGTGTATTAGTATTTAAAATGATAAAAAGATTTTTAAAAGAGGTATGATAGTTTTATCATCATTTTATCTTTCACGAGCATTAATAACTTCATGCGTAAAGGCGGTTTTACATGATAAACGGAACATAATTTGAGTATTGACGTTTCAACACTTTGGAAGAGATGAATATTATTTTTACTAAATTATACATCGTCTCATGCATAAGACCATCTCATACGAATTTTTGTCCAACATTATAAATATTAGCCATCCCACAAATATTATCTTCTTTTTTACTAAGATGAATTATGATAGTGACAACAACATGTCATGTGTCAATCTCGTAAGAGTATCTCAACGCATTTTAATCACGCAACCTTTAATCTTGCTAACAGACAAATCTTCATTAAAAGCTACATCAAATGTTAAAACGAAACTGGCTCTAATATAATACTCACACAGTCCTATTTTAGATTATCAATTTATTATTTAACTCGTATTTTAGTGAATGAGTTGTTTATTAATATACAAAATGATAAAATGACTTTTTAAAAAAAGTGAAAGATAACAAAACTCATATAAAGCGATTTGCCTATATAAAAACGCAGACAACCAAACACAAATCATATCTACCCCTTCCAAAGTGTTAAAGCGTCAATGTCCAATTTATACTCAGTTTTACTGTGAGACAGTCTCATACAAGTGTACCTCTTTACGTAAAGGTACGGAGTATATTATATTCTGGGATAGCATGTTCAAGAATGTTCATAATAATTTAAAAAATAGGGAAAATTGTAAATAAATGTAGTATAATTATTGTAGCCTTAGCTCCGACGAGTGAGTGGCTCTGCTTCAAAATCGTGGGCATCCCTTTTTAGCGCCAAATATGAAACCCAAAATTCTCGTAAAACGTTTTAACAAGACAAAGTAAAATAATGAAATAATTGAAGATTTTAGTAATTACTCCTAATTATACATCTGTGCGTCAGTTTGCACAACTAATATTGTGTAATAAAAATAATTAATATTATAAAGTGAAAATCACTAATGCCCATTAAAGAATATATTATTCATAAAAGGGTGAGTCTTGACCGTCTTGTCTTGGTCTTGACTGCGAATTTATAATGCATTTTAAAACGCCAGAATTATACAAAAAAGCGAAGCGTGTTATTCCAAAAAGTAAGATGCAACATATGTTACCGTATTAATGATTGCACTTTTACGTGTAAATAAGTCATGACTTTTCAACATAATAAGTTCTTGACTTTTAAAATCTTATTTATAAGTCTTGGCACCTTGGCCAAGATATCTGAACTATAACTATTCATTGAATACAAGTTATATTGTTTACTGAAAATAAATAATATTATTATATGCAAATAATTAATATCGTTAAAAATACACAATTACAATCGATGTATACAAAAATTTACCTTCGAAATTAGAGTGGGGCCGGGTGGTAAGGGTATGTGAGTGTGTTATTGCTTTAATCATCCTAGTATTGAATATGCAACTCGTAGCAAATAAACAAACAAATGAACAGTTAAATACAAAAGATATACATAATACAACAAATATATAATTAACGACTTCTGTGACATTTGAGAACCTAGATATATAACCCTTCTTGCTTTTATTTGAATAATTATATAAAAAAAAAATCCATTTCAAATTTAATTAAATATTTTATAGTAAATAATAATAAAATAATTTGTTTTTTTTTTTTTCCTCAAATATCTCAATATTATACTTCATACTATTACTTTTCTCACATTAAAATCACTTTTATCTTAATCTAATTTATTCAAATGTCATTACTTTACCATTTAATTTCAATTAAAAAGTAATTTTATCTCTTTTAATAATAATAAACAACATCAATATTAAAACCCACACAAATTAGTAAATGTTCAAATAGAATCGAACGGAATGAGTACTTTTTAATTTTTAGTAACACAAACTTTTTTGTGAAATTTTTTTATACTATAAAATTAATATCATTATATTTATATATAATTAATATTATAATTTTTATAAACTAATACATATGCCATTAAAGTATGAGTGCAAAAGTGTTTGTTAGATAAAAAACAAGACGTCATACGTTCATAACTACATACCTATAGCCAGCCCTAAAAAGAAGTTTGTTTTACTATGAAAATTAAATTAGCAATCAATCGAACAGTCTCTTTCTAAAGATACTTGTCATCATACGATTTTATTCTTATCATATCAAAAAATATTTTCCCAAGATTATATATGATCGATCATTGCAGTATTTAAGCATGAATATCAATCAAATAACTCAAAATGTGAAAATAAATAGGACATAAAGACACCATAAGATGAAATGTCCAATATAAAGGGTACATATCACCCTACTTTTGATTTACTGAAAGCCTATAGCTGCTGCAACTTTAGCACAAACCTAAAATCTCTCATCATAATTGATAATTACATATGTAGATATCTACATATGTTTCCTTTATCAAAATATTTGATCATATCCTCCCAATATTCTTGCAATAAGACAGACAACTTGGACAGATAGAAAATCACGTTTTGTATGGACGCTACATATACATGTCGTTGAATCCTATTAAATTTAGACACGTCTCAAATAAAATTTGTTCATAGCATGAATTATATATTTATAAATTAATACTATTATACTGATTAATTAATACTATTACACTTATAAATTGAAATCATAATTAATATTAAATGATATAGGTATTAATTTATAAGAGTTGTGATATATTTTTATAAGTGTAATGTCATGAGTTCCATACTATGAAGAAGTTAATTTCAAGGAGAGTTTGAGTTAAATTTAATAATATTATGTGAATTATTATTCCATCTCAAATAATCAACACATATTTTAATAAGACGGTTTATAGCAGTTTCGAGTGATTTGCGACGATTTTAATTGTTTGGTCAAATAATTCAAAATATTACAACAAGTATTTATAAAATCCCTTAAAAAAAGGGGAAAAAGAGAGAAACCATTACTCTCTTAACAATCCATCACAAAATCACATGAAATGTGAACTACAATGTTCTTCATAATTTTATTTTAATAAGTTATAACAAGTTCTTAATGTGATCTTCACTTAAATTTTTTTTTTTTTTTTAAAAGCCAATCAAATGGAGGTAGAGTTAATTAATTATATTCTTATTTATTTTGTGATTTGACGGTGCAATTCTTCACTTCTTTTACAAAACACGATTTACACTTAACTTTAATATTTATAGTTCAATGGCAATTTTCCATTTTTTTTTAATGCTCATCCGTTTTTTCATTACACGCACGACGTTCTTCTGTTCCTATTGCTGCTGCCCTATATACTTATATAGTTACCCTATGTAGCTTTATTTAATGGATATGGATGACATAATATTATACTCGGTGTAATATTATCAAAAAGTATGAGACATACCCACTTCATTCCAAATATATATGTTTATTTAACTTTTTACGCAGATTAAAAAATTATATTAAAAAAATAAATTAAACAAACCAAAATTTTATTATATTCATATTTAATGATTGTTATAATTTCCAACTTAATTAATATATAATGTTATATTAATAAATTAATTAGAAAAAAAATTTTTTACGTAAAAATAAATTTATATATTTTTTGACATCTATAAAAAAAAAAACATAATTAGGACGGAAGGACTACGAATTAATACGTATATTAATTGATGAAAGGTAGGTGTTTCACCTCCAGCATCAGTCTTGCATCTACTAGACCAAGTTTCAGATATATATGAAATCAAAACCAAATTAAGATACAATTACTGAGTACTATTAATTACTAATTTGAAATAAAATATTTAAAATAAGAACCGAATATTAAACATATATATAAACCCCAAACTTTTCTGTAAAACTAGCTATAGCGAGTAAAAAATTTATATTATAACACATAAATTAATACTCATAACGTTTAATATAATGATATTAATTTATAAGTGTGATGATATTATTGATAAATATTATGGTATTAATTTATAAATGTAATTGTATAAAATTTATATTAAGACAAAAGAACTTTTTAAATTAGTTAAGTTGTATATATGAATTGATTGAATTTTATATATTGTTATCATAATTTATATATCCTTATGTTGTTTGGATTGAGGCATTGATGGTATTTTGGCATTGCATTGTCGAAATTATCCTTTTTTGCCTAACAGAGATGTGAGTGAGAGATATTTTTTTTGCAGCTAATTCTTTATTTTCTTTCCTTGTATATAATGATATTAACATTTAATATCTACCATGTATTAAAAATAATAGAACATAAAATGAAATTCGAAATGATGGTCCTAAGTCCTATCCCTATTATTCACCTCGTCCTATTATCGTCAATCACTATCATTATTAAGTAGTGATGGTTAAACTTTTATTTTTAATTTTAATTAAAGGATCAAGAATTAAAATTTAACTATAATCCCAAGCATGACATATGGCTACAAAAAATCGACACGCATTGGAAATGAATAGTACCTGATAGAAAATATGATCATACTTTGTAGCAGCATGAACAAAACAATAAGAAAAAAAAAAAATCACCAAAATGTTTTGTTAACACCAATTTTAGTTAAAAAGAAAATTTAGTGCTCATTTGCTTTAGAAAACCAAACACCTTTTTTAAATCGATATTTTATGTGGACCAACTGTTGAGGGTAATTAAATAAATGAAATGATTAAAAAGCCTCATTTCTGTTCTCATTTTAGATGAGGCGAAATTTTTTATGGTATCGAACTTTTAGGGCTTCGCCTGCATCCCGGTTAGATTCTGTGGAAATATTTCCCATTTAAATTGTCCACTCTGTGGGCTCCTCTCCAAAGAAAGCGAGACAATGATTCGGCCGCGGTGAGGGGGAGTGTTGAAGGAAATTAAATAAATAGATTATTCCTCGACCTTCTCTACAAGCTCGAACTTTTAGATGAGACGGAATTCTCTCATGGTATCGAGCTCGGGGTTGTGGGTTCGATTCGGTGGAAGCACTTCACCCATTTAAATTGTCCAGGTCTGTTGGGCCTCCTCCAAAAAGCAGAGGCGATGATTATCTTACTAATGGGGGAGTGTTGAGGGAAATTAAATAAATAGATTGTTCCCGACCCTCTCTACAAGTTCGAGCTTTTAGATGAGACGGAATTCTCTCACCAACAATTTATAAGAGATACCATATGTCACACAATATTGTTCTAATCAGGCCAAAAAAAAATTGTAATAATTCAATTGCAGCACCCATCAAAGGTATCATATTATATTCATTGCGCCAAAATGGCTATGTTTATTGTTGCACAAGTGAGCAAATGAGGATAACAAAATGGTTAATTTAAAGGCATTAATGTTTTGAAATGATAATGATGAACTTATCCAATTATCCTCTTGACATCTAACTAATTAATTATGAAAGCAATTATATATTATTATCCTAATAAATTATGTGTAGTTTTATCTTTCATGTGATCAACTGTTAATTTAGGACTTTAATGTGGATTTGAAGTTGTTTCTTGTCCAGTGCATGAGTTGGGGTGAACTTTTTAATTGAATACATGAATTTAGTGTGTGTATAAAGAAATAATTTTTTACTTGAGTTGGGGCTCCCGTTGATGGATGGTGGGTTTTGATCCCTAAGATTAATATTTTTTGATTGAATATCGAATTATTAAAAAATAAATAAAGAATCACTACTTGCATAGTGAAACACAATTAAATAATCAAAATTCATGTTTGAAATGTTAAATCCCTGAGGTTCACTCCGGTTTTATCTAAGCCTCACCACAAGTCTTTCTATGGTTAATTTTAGCATTTTAATTGGATGGATTATTTATTTTCCTTTTTTTGTATTTATTTTTGTTTAATTGTTAAATTATATATACACATATTTAAATACTTAATGGTATTATATATTATTTAATTAATAATTAGTTGTATTATGAGTTTGTAATATTGTTGCTATCCCAAAAAAAACCCTTAGAAAGATTGTGAAACTACAAAGATGGCGTGGATTGAGTGAAAATAAAATTGCAGACAAAAATCTAAGGGAGGTATTGGGGTCCATGATTTAGTGCCCTTTAATAGAGCTCTAATTGGGAAGTGGATGTGGAGATTTATAAATGAAAAAAAAAAAAAGTATTTGAGTCAAAATAATTGAGTCTAAGTATTGGGGGATTGTGGGGCAGAGGGAAGTTTGAATTAAATAAAGGGTTGAGTTCAAAAATGTCGGGACGGTGGAAAGATGTCGTGAACCTTACTTCAGGTTTTAAAAGAAGTTGGTTTAATTGTCATTTAGAGAGAGTCTTAGGTGATGGAAGATGCATTTCTTTTTGGGATGATATCATGGGTAGGAGGGGAGTCGTTGAGGTCAAAATTCTCAAGGTTGTATAGTCTTAGTGTAGATAAGGAGAAAAGGTGAGTCAAATGGGGTCTTGGGAAGGAAACGAGTGGAAATGACAACTAAGATGGAGAAGAAATTTATTTGATCGCGATTTAAATTCTATAAATGCGCTCATGAATCTTATTGACAAGTCCAATATTAATGAAGGCGTGAAGGACAAATGTAGATGGAGACTGTACCAAATAAAAAAATATACTATAAGTGATGCGTATGATACTTTGATGGCTCTACGCACATGTCTGGTGAACAGTTCAGGGACAAACTTCCTACAAAATGCAATCTCAGGCGAACATGTGCACTCACCCAAAATAGTGACGCTAATTGTACTTATGCGGACTAGTGGAAGAAATAGGTACTCACAACTTCTTTAAATGTTCTTTCTCTCATAGAATTTGGAACAGATTGCCTTAGGTGGTTGAACGTTTTATCGGCGCTTCACCATCTAGTTGTTCCAAATTTATTGTCCTTTAGTCAATTTTCAGGGAAAAGGTTATAGATGCGGTTGTTTGCATCTGGGATGATTGTGTGGCTGCTGTGGAAATGGAGAAATGACATTATATTTAGAAACTGGGAACTCTCTCGGGAGATAATTAAATTAATAGAAGAACTCAAATGTAGACTTTGGAGTTGGTTTGTAATTAAGAAAAATGAGGTATCAACTTTTACTTTCAAAGATTGGATTGTCAATCCTAGATAGTACTTGGTTGCTAAGTTTCTGTAAATGCACTGTATTATGTGAGCAAGGGATACCTTATACCTATGCTTTCTTTCAATAAAATATTTTTCTGATAAAAAAGAAAGAAGGATAAAATTGCTTTTTGATAGGGTTAAATGGTAAAGTAGTGACATTTGTGTAAATTAAATGAGATGGAGTTGATTTTAATGTTGAAAAAATAATATTAAGATGTTTGAAAAATATAAATAAAAGAGAAAAAAATATTTTATTATTATTTAAAAAAATATTCAATTGAATTCAATTTGGAAGGGAGAGTAATATGCAAACTTAAACATCTATATAAAGTATACAATAGATAAAAGAGAGAGAGATGCTTGATTAGCTCAACACAAGATTGTAGTGTGGAAATCATTCTCTTCCTTGACTACTTTTGTGTAGGTTACTTAAGTGGGTCGCATGAATAAGGTGCATATGCAATGATATGGATTTTTGTGTGGGAAGATTTAATAGATAAAATGATGTTCTATTTGAATATTGAGTCTTTTTTAAAATATATAATTGAATTGAATTTTCGTAAATTTATGAATAGTATAATGTAATAAATAAGATCAATCACATATATGAATTAGTTACATGTTATACTGCTGGATATTGTCCAATTTGTAGCATATTGTATCACATGTATTACTTATTATGATGTATAATATATTAAGCATGTGGTATAATATAATAATGCACCGTTGAACAGTGTTCAACGATGTAGCATACAAAAAATTCATGTATGAGCGAGATTTAAACAATTTTTTGTCATGTTACCGAAGATGTGTGCCTATTCTAATTCTAGCATTAGTATGTACATATCCCTTGAATCTTAAGTCCAAATCAACACTTGACAACTTGCTTAAATTATTATCATCATCAAATTAAAGTACTTCATGACAATATAACCCCACAAAAATCAACATACTATTGTCACAATATGGAATGAATCAGTGAGAAGATCAGTCTCTAATTTTAAAATGATTTGAAAAAATTGTCACTTTAGCCTCTATTTTTTTATTCTTAATCTTCAATTTTTAAAATCAATGTATACGTCTATGTAGCCAATATTCGATATGGTGTAGTCCACTAAACCAAATAATTGTTACCTTATCCATGCACTAAGAAACTTAAAACTCTAGTTTCGATATTGGGTTAATAGAGTTGTCAGAACGGGCCGACGGGTCGAGCCGACACACAATCCACTTCAAATTACATTTTTACGAGTTTTAACGAGCCAATTCATTTGTGGGCTTGGATCGAGAACTACTCAACCTATCAATCCAATCCATAGCGGTGGCGGGCTAGGCCCGGACTTTTTTAAAAAATATTACTTTTTACATGTATTATTTATAATAAATTTTAGAATAAGTATTGATTAAACTTGTTAATATCATTAAATTTTTATCATTACACTTATAAATTAATATCATAACACTTATAAATTATGATCATAACATTAAATACTAGAGGTATTTGTTTTTAAAAAATAGCGATATCATTTTATAAGTGTAATAATACTAATTTCATAGTATGAAAATGTTTTTACATGAGAGTTTGTATAAATTTTAAGCAACATATGAACAATGACTTGATGAATAATAAAAACAAACAAAAGCTTACAATTAACTAAAAGATTAAACAATAATATCCACAAAATAATTGTAATGAATAAAACGTTTTTTATATGATCGTGCATAAGTGAAAAATAAATTATTATTTTTTATTTATATTTATGTATTTCAATTAAATTGAATGATATTATTAAAAATTTAAATTCATTTTTTTTAAAGCTCACGAGCCAATCGAACCGCCCCAAATTTACTTCAACCCAAGGCCCATGTGGGCCAGCCCAATGAGCCCACTCTAATTGAGCTCGTAAACACTCAACCCAACCCGCCTCATATATAGGCGAGGGTAGGCCCCAATTTGGTGACCTTACCTATTTTGACAGGTCTAGTTATGTATTTAAATTAAGAAAGACTCTCTTGCAATTGAGAAGAAGCTAAAGAAACTCGCTGGTCCTTCTTGGACGAATCTGATCGAACAATTTTTTTTTCAAAAATTGCACGAAGATAAAAAAACTCACTTTTAAGACAGTGTTACTATATCTAGAAATATGTGTTATTATAATAACAAATATTACATCGTTTTTCTTTTTTTTGTCACGATAATTATTCTTACAAAGAATACATGTAAGATATAAAAATTGTAATATTATATGAACATGACATGTTACTGTAAATAGAAAAATGTCTTATTGTATTAACAAAACAACACTCTCTCGATTTCATCCACTTTTCTCTTTGTTATTTTATCCGGTCTCCCCTTTGAGTATTTGAAATTTGAATAATGTATGTTTGTCAATACCGCTTCTGTCTGATAAATTCATATGAAGGTATAACATATTTTTAAATGAATAACACAATATTATATTGTACTAAATCCAAATACTCCCTCCGTCCATAGTTGATTTCCTATTTCTTGTGTCTTTCGAGTTTTAAGAAAAAAATGATAAAATGATAAAGTGTTGGGGTAGAAAGAGTTGTTTATTACTATTTTTTTGTGATAAAAGTGATAAAATGATGGATAGTTAGGGTTAAAAAGAGTTATTTATTAGTATTTTATGTGATAAAGTGATAGAGTAGAAATTTCCTTTTTTTTTGGAAATAGGAAATCAACTATGGAGACCTTTCGAAAAAAAAAAGCAATCGAGTTTGGGACGGAGGACTACAATATATGTATATATATTGGAGAAAAAAATCACAAATGATCCTCAGAATTTTTCTTTCGAATCCACAAATGGTCCTTTATTTTTTTACTTTATCGATTTTGGTCATTTTGGTTTCAATTAGTCCTTTTCAGGGAAAATTGAAAAATTTGATCGGAAAAATGACTAGAAATATTATGTAGACACAAAATAATGCGGAAAAAATATTGAAATGACAAGTTCAATTAAAAGAAGAGAATAGTATAAGTTTCGACACCCTTCAATGTAAATCAATCAAAAATTAGGCACGATAATGAATGAAATTAAATGATTTTGAAGTTATGATCCACAGGGAGATGTACACAAAACATGAAATTGATTGAGGTTTTTTCTTCCTTGATTAAAGATAATTCAAATGAGAGTGGTGGCGATCATCAATGTGATTGAATAAAAAATTAAATCAATTTTCCGATCAAATTTTAAATTATCCGTGAAAAAATTACAATTGAAACCAAAAGAATATGATTGATAAAATAAAAACTTACACGTATTTTTGTGAATTAAAGGCAAAGTTACCAATGACCATTCGTGATATTTTCTCATAAATATTGTATAGAACCCATATAGATTTATCACAAAATATGATCCAATCCGAGATTTGGGTTAAATTAAATAACGACCGTGTGCATAGAAAGTTACACCGCACGTGAGTTGAAGTGACATAGAGCCAATAAGTTGGTGGATCCGACACCCACGCAGGCTTGCTTCCGGCCCGGGCCCAACATTCACTTTACTACCCAACTTCGGTTTCCAACTTTTTTTATTTCTTTCAATCGGATAATAAAGATGATTCTCCTCTTAATATATTTTATTTTATTGTATTCAAATTGAATACATTAGTATAATTTATGTACGTATACAAACAAGTGTACATGGACACAATCACTCACTGCAATACCAATATCTGTACAATATTTTGTCATAATGGGAAAATAATATTTCTTGTACCTTTAGCAATACAAGCTTCCAGTTAACGAATTTTAATTCACAATTCAGTTTGATTTACATATGGGCAAACCTCAAACGATACAAGAAGACAAATGAGACAAAATGCAAAAAAAAAAAAAGAATAACCTTTTGTTTTTAAAGAAAAAATTCTGATATTTCTGACCAGAGTTCATTAACTTCTTTATGTGCTATTTAGCCTTTGTGTTGCTTTTATATTTACTCCAATTAAAATATTCTTTAAAAGAAAATTAATCTAAAATTAAAATCTGAAGGGACCCCAATGAGTCAATGGCCAACGCCTCCTACCCCTTGGCCCTTACTACTTATCTCTGGCTCTGAATATATACAGTAATAATTTATTGAATATTATATGAATAAAATTAACAAGATTCAGAATTTAACAGGAACCTATTCCATATTTTATTTCATGATTCTTTTAAAAGAGATGTGATAAAAAGAGTGAATCTTCATGGTCCAACAATTATTATTCAATTGACGATTTTTTGTAATATGTTACGAGAGAAAGGGTTTCCTATAAAGTCCTAATAATAACTGATTAATCATAAATAAATTGTAGTGGAATCCTTGAGTACTTTTAAAACCTTGTGCTTGGAACTTGAACAAGAAAAAATTGGGTGGCAAATGGCAATAGACTCAATTTCTTCAGAACCATCAACAGAAACAGGAATAAGTCATCAAATCAGTCACCATAATTTACTTAAGTTACATCAACTTATTATATAAACACGAGAGATCTCAACTCTCAACTATCTAATAAAAAAAAGAATTTCATATATAGTCTCAATTTTTTAGGTTGAGTCTCGATATAAATTTTGAAAACTTAATAATAGGTACATTTCAAAATTACAATTTAATAATGAGTACAAAATGGTTTGCATATTCATAGGTATATTTCCCAAAACTCATGTTTAAGTGACATTTTGTAATTGGTGGTCTTGATCAATGATCGTCTCATACGGCCTCACAAAAACCTATCTCCGTAAGATATGCTATCTAATTATATTTAAACTCCATCAATGGTGGAGAAAAAGCTCCAACATATTGTCAAGCCCTTTTTTCAACTAAAAACAAGAAGCAAAAAGCAGATGGCAATGGCAGCATAGCTAGGTCTAACAAGAAACTATGTTTTCGTCACTTGGTCAAAAAAGCTTTTAACAAAGGCAAAAGGGGGTCTTTATAATTGTAGCTTTTCTGAAAGAGGCATAGCACACACAAGATAACTCTTGAGATTCACAAATCAAATGATAGAGTGAAGCGTCTTTTTCATGGTAAATCATCAAATTAACCAAAAAGATTAGACTGATTTTGCAATGGAGGAAAATGGTAAGAGAGGAATGGCAGAAGACATGAAAACAGGGAAACAAACCATTGAGACAAAGAAAAGAAAAGAGTAGTCAAAAATGTGTCTCATGATATTATTGACAATTCCGGCCACACAAACTGATATTACCTCCATTAGTGTTCTGATTGGATGCAATAAAAAACTTCTTTTTTCTTAGTGGGGGTTGCATTTCAAAGTACAGCCATTCACTCATCATCTTTCAATCCCCACCATTTACCGTTACAAAGATTTCAGGGTGCGTTAAATTAGCGTCCTGTCTGGTTAAAATGAAACCGATCTTTATTAAAGTGTTATCTAGACAGGGACTTTTTTTAGAGGTCATTAAGTTAATTAAGCTACATTAACAAAAGCTCATGAAACTGACCTCTTGGGGAATAAGACACGGACCTGAACTGTCAATAATTGCAGCTCAATGTGACTGTGCAATGAATCTATCAGCTTTAGATCAATGGTCTTCTGTAAGCCCCTCAAACTTCATCAACCTGCAAATATGCTTGACCAATTTGTCGCCACACGAAAAAAAAGAAAATCCATCCAACATGTGAGAATTTTACATCTTCTAGAAAAGAAATCAGCAGGTTGTTAACTAGTTAACAATCGATTATTACTCAATATTCTTTTTACCACATATTTTTTATACAAAATAAGAATCCCAGGATTCAGGATTTTAAATTTGAAGGTACATCTAATAATAAATAATATTTAATGTCTTGCAACGAGAAACAAACTGAATAAAAGAATACACAACATTCAAATATAATGTTGAGTCTTCATTTTTTAGAGGCGATCTATGGTATTATCATCAGAAATTTGTAGGAATGCATCCTTCTCAATAATAGGAAGACAACAATAGTGATTATAGGTCTACCAAAATTCACACTTGAAAGGAATAACACAATTCCTAATCATAATTACAACTTTACAATATTCAAATTGCTTACACACAACAACTAAAATACATGCAACATGAATACATAAACTTAGGTCATAACTTACAAGTTTAAATCAAATTCATTACAGGTAATGGTATGGCAAAATTTCCCCAACAAATTCGACTAGAACACAAAGGACAACTCAGCTCACTTTCAGAAATTGAAACATAATGTATCAAAATCCATGTCATTTAACTAGTAATTATCATACACTGCATACTAATCCAGTTTTACAAATTTCCCACAATAATAATGGAATGCTAATGCCACTCTTCCAAGGAACAGACATGAAAAAACTATCTGTTAGTGAAGTGTGACCAAACCAAAATTAAGAGTACATGATATCTTATTCATTTAAAAGATAGTTCCTTAAAAGTTGTTTTTTGACTCACCAATTACTTCTCTACAATTGTTTAACTTAAAAATTAAAAAGAAGGAATTCCATTCCCATCCTGCAACCTGGTTTTAGTCCTCGTCCTTCACGTCTCTAAACATTACTTTGTGTGACAATTAGTAACGTCTCCAGATTTCCTCCTCCAAACATTTTTTTTCATTGCCAATAATTCAATCCAATCCAGCCACTTTTAATATCTATCATTTTTCTATGATGTAAGCTTGCTTTTATTTTTTCAAAAAGATTATCCAAAAACTCGACTACATCACGTTCCGTTGCTTTTCCTCTAAAATGAAATCATTGATGCATGGACGTAGTTAACTCTCAGATAGTACATAGAGCATAATCTTTTGAGAATCTACAGTTGAGATACTATACAAGCACATACAAATTTTTGGCCTCATAGTCCTGTGGGAACTCTACTGTATTATAAAGCGATGGAAGTGGGGCCATAAAACCTTTTCCACCTATAAATCACCCCTTCTCACAATTCTCCAAGGTCATCTACCACTACTACTTTCCCCAGAAAATTCAATCTAAAAAACTTCTCTCTGATATGACCCCTGCCCTATTACCACAATGCAACCAAGTCAGATAACTGAGCTTCATTACCTATTACATTCAGACCTTTCTCACTTCCCCCGATTATGGCCTAAATAGTAACAACACACCTACATCAATCTCAAATATTTCCGAACCCTTTATACCAACTCTATATCAACCCCCAAGAGCAAGAATTCAATCCCTAAATCAACAAGTTTCAGCAGTAACTCAACGACATCTGATGAAGCAGATGAGCAACAATTAAGCATAATAAATGAGAGGAAGCAAGAAGAATGATTTCAAACAGGGAATCTGCAAGAAGATCACGCATGAGAAAACAAAAACAATTAGATGAGCTTTTGGTCACAGGTGGTTTGGCTCAAAATGAGAATCACCAACTGATAGACAAACTAAACCATTCCTCGGAGAGCCATGATCGAGTACTCTGGAAAATGCTCAACTCAAAGAGGAAGCTTCAGAGCTTCGCCAAATGCTCACTCACATGCAGCTCAATAGTCCTTGTCCTAGCCTGACTGAGCTTGATGATGAACCCTCAATGATCTACCCGTAAAATCAAATAAGTTTCATCTAGTGTATCTATGTATCATCAATTCTCTCGGCTAAGGCGGTTGGCTATGATTATTATTTTCTACTTATCTCTTATGTTCATTGTTGTTATGTAAGTTGATAAAATAGACTTTCAATTCCATCTATGGGTATAACAAGAGCAATATAATTAAACCCTACATTATATTATTGATAGTATGTGGTTAACAAGCTTGGGTTGGACATTTTTACTTTCCATGATGACTACAAAGTACAAGTAAAGGAGCCATCAAAATCAAACTAGGAAAATAGAACTCCATACAACACCTCCCCTTGAAAAAAAGTAAAAGTTTTTCCGGAATGAACAAACAATATTGTAGTATAATATTTTCAGTTGCAGGCATTAAGCAAAAACAAGAATAAAAGGCAAAATCTAACATCATAGCCTATACTTTTTTCAAAAGAATTCCAGCCTTTCCTGTAGCATTTCAAACAACTACTTAGACCTCAATTGCATCAACTTTTCATCAAATGACAATTTGGGAACAC